>HG995427.1:2400000-3000000 GCA_905333125.1 Pheosia tremula | reverse complement strand
TATTTTTTTTATTACATTATAGGCAAGTATTTGATCTCGACCTCACCTGATGGTAAGTGACGATGAGATCTACGATGGAGCATACTTGCCTAGGTAGGAAGGCGGCAGTAGATCGAGACGCTACATTCACTAGGCACATGCCGCGCAGCTGATCTGACCCGGCATCCATGAATGGCAACACCGAACATCATGCCGGAACACGGCTAGGCCGCTTGGCGACATGGCTTTGTTCAGTGGGTGGTGACTAGCCACGGCCGAAGCCTACCATCCCGTAGCCAAATGAGCAGGACGCTCGCTTTGGGATCGAGAGTCGTAGGTTCAAACCCGCTTCTGGGAATGTGGATTTCATGTGCGAATCTCATTTTCAACTGTGATGTTCACTCGCTCGTGTCTCGGAGAGCACGTCAAGCCGTCGGTCCTGCTCATGATCTTTCTCCGGTCGTGTCGGATGCCGTCCCATCGGACTATGAGAGTGAGAGAAGAGAGATTTCACCTGCGTTTGCGCACACACTTGTGTACAATAAAAAAATGTAAAAGACAATGTCGTATTCGGACTAGCCTGTAAGAGTGAACAGGTACCTTCTAGGCAATTATGCTACATCGAAGATCTCATCGTCACTTACCATCAGGTGAGATCGAGATCAAATACTTGTCTATATCGTAATAAAAAAGATATAAATAAATAAAAAACTCCAGAACATTGAAATAAAACTGTTTTTAAGGATTTTCTCGCGTTTAGACAGATATACCGTACAATATCTGTCGAAAGTGACAGTTACTATGCGGTTGCTGCTCGATTATGAGTCGATTGTGTTAGCAGACTTGGGGCCCTGGTGACAATATGTTTTAGGACGCAAAGTGAATTATATGCATATGGTAGTTCGTAATACGCTCCATGGTGTTCGCAAACTACGCTCTGTTATGGCCGACAAGCGCGCACCGGTCGCATCTATTCGCTCTACTTCTTCGCAGCTAGCACTACGAGCTGCGCTTACGCAACGCATTGTGCGACAGCCTCACCGCGGCCTTGGGCGGGTTTTGTCAACCAATTAGCCTTTGCCGCAGTTTTACATTATGATAGTACGATCTGCACAGATTTTTATGCTAAAACAACCTGCCAATGTATCAGTACGTCAAGTGCGAGATTCTTCGTAAGCTAACTGTATACTTTATAGTCTACCGTATTTAGACATTTTGTATGAAGAATTGAAAGATTTAAATACCGTCCGCTAGAGGCGCTTTTTAATTCTCCATACAATTCTAGGCAAGTACGGTCCATCGTAGATCTCATCGTCACTTACCATCAGGTGAGATCGAGATCAAATACTTGCCTATAATGTAATAAAAAAAAATATGTTTAAATACGGTAGACTATAAGTTATGCCACGTCAAGCGCAAGCTAACTGTTTACTTTATAGACTAGAAAAAATAACTTTTTATTGTATGATTTTAAAGAAAATAATCCATATTCTTGCAGAATAGTGAAGAATTCAATAGTTATGAATAGCTATAATCTTTAACGATGGCGACAATTTAACCCTTAGTAGCCTGATTACGAAAGTGATTTATTTTTAATATTACTGTGTTTAATGTTACTGTGTTTAATAATAATGACATTTGATTTTTTTTAATTTCGTTGGAAAGAATATTATACAACAGTAAAATACGTACAGCCAACCTATAAAAAAAAACCTAATAGTAATGTGAACATTCGGTTTAAAAGATTGGTATCAAAATTGAAACTCTAGGCTATTAAGGGTTAAAGCTTATTTTTCATACAGCCAAACACCCTATTCTTGCGCCGAGATAGAGCCTATTTTCTTTTGACAGATTTGATTGTGATCATCTTCCAGTCTCCTCTGATGAATTTCATCACCGATACATAACTGGTGCGACTACCCATGACCTGTGGCTTTTAATTGACTTAATTCTTGATTTGCTTATGTACTTTTTTATACTTGGAAGCACTCATGGCTATGTAGACCAAATCCGTGGACCAGCCGGAACCAAGGTCCATTGAATGTTTATACTATCAGACGACGTCCATCAATATATATAATAAATAGTTACATAATTTATAATATAAATCCAAAATTTTAAAGACGTTCTATAACTTTATTCAACGTCATATAAGTATGTAGCACTTACTGCGCAATGCAAAACTCTTGTGCGCAGTACTACATGACGTTTGATAATGTTATAGATAGTCTATAAATTTTGGATTAAATCCATATAGATTGGTGTTTTATAAAATGTATATTAAGTAGCTTAAAAGTCATATTTGTTGACATACCTAAATTAATTTCAACAGGGGCGATTTTTGGTTCAAAATCTCGGTCAATCTTGCATATGACCTAAATGCGTTTTAGATAAAATTCAAAATGGCGGAGGGTTTTATGTTGAATAGTTATTTAACGATATCCCGATAATATTTCTTTACATGACAATGTTGGGTCCAATGATAGCCGAGTAATTCGAACGATTTAGTTAAAATAAGGTCATAGATTCGATGCCCAATGCTGTGTTTTAACAATATATGTAGAATTGTAGTTGACTGAAAAGTACGTAAACATTTTCACGCGACTAAAATGGTCTTAAGATGCAACTATCTTAAGGGTACCTCAAGTGAGGTGTTAGTTGAGGCTTAGATACTCACGGGAGGTCATGGGAAGACATCGGAGATATTGAGGAAAATCCATTCGACAAGTCGTAGTCATAACTAGGATTCAGTGGATATAAGAACAGTTTCTGATTACCTTGAAATAGATCTCATGTTAATTAAAAAGGCAAAGGTACTTGTGTTCAGTATCACAAAACACAGATGTAGTTGTATTAGCTCAAACAATAATATACCCTAAGTATTAAATCCAAAACATACGAAATGGTCGCATGACATTTTCACATTTAGCTGTTAGTTAAAAATAACCAGCATCCATAATACACCTTACACCTCGTGACTTAGCTAACCGCTTAGAATTTTCATATCACCCGTATAGTTTGAAAATATAACTTCACGAACCCACGTTGCAACTAATTTCAGTCTTTTTGAGTTAGCAGCATTAACATTAGAGGAGTAAACGGCCAATTTAAAAAGTTCAATTAATCAAGTGATGCGGTAAGGTTGTCTTGTGTATGTAAATTAGCCGGTTAATTGATAACAGTCATGTCGTAACTGTGACGCGGGCTGTCAGTTGTAGAGCGCGCGCGAGCAGAGCGCATGCGTTTGCGTTCACTTTTTTTAAATTTTAAAATACGAATTTAGAACTGTGGGCGGTGCGTGTCGTGTCTATTTATAAAAAAAAATATAGCGCGGGCCGCTCCTGAGTGCAGTGAACTCGGTTACGAAATAATTTGTGATTTATTTTATAAATATTAAGTTTATATGCGTTAAGAAGAGTGGATTTCGTTGATTTTTCGGTAAATTGTTAATATAATTAGTCGACTGAGCGACGCTCTCGATGCGATTTAGGCCATAGTCCAACACTCTTGTCCTCTGTAGGTTGGCCTTTACAGGTCTTACGAAAACTGAGTTCCCTAATCGCTTCCCAATATTTGACTTCACTGTAAATATTATGATAATGGGCTAAACAATAAAAAAATGATTTGCAAAATTAAACCTTAGGTGAGAGCCTTTACAGCTAATGATTTTCAGTACTGTTTTCATGCTTTACATTCAGATAATGACTCTAATTATACGTGCTAGATAAAGACAAATATATTACTTAACGCATGCTGTATTTCCTAAGAGCGCATATTTATGTAGAGTACGGTCCCGGGTATTTAGTACCTCGGTATTAGAAAATAAAAAATATTAATAAAAAAAAACATCTGACAATTTTTCAAGCTGTGCTATTTTTTGGCGGGAAATTGGAGAGTGTAGTTTAACTATTGTTTTTGTTTATGAATATTTTAAATATCGAACACTCGTGATTCATTAATCGTCGAAAGTATCTTGTTGAATTTGTCTCAAATTCTCGCAGGAATTTCGGTGATATGTCAGTAAAGAAGCCATCGCTTTGCTGATAGGGATGGGATGTTTCATCATCATCATCAGGGGTACTAAAATAACAAAGATCAAGACTCGATACTGGCTGCATTGGCTCTGTTATTTATGCAGCTGTTTGCCAAGAAATAAAACAGTACATTTGGTAGGTACTTGGTTGGTTTACACAACAAAACGTAGGCTTGGCTATAAACTATCTTAGACGTCCTGATCGGGGCAGTTGGTAGTCCTGCTTTCGGTGCTGACGGCTCCGGGTTTGAATTCCGGTTGGGGTAAGCTTGTCGGCACGAATGTTTGTACCAGAGTAATGTTTAGTAGCTAATATAAAAAAAAATGATCAATCAGAATATAAAAAAAATACATCTATTGCCGTCCTTGTCGCGGTGGTAATGTATGAGCATAGTCGCAATATTGTAGTCCAGTGTCATTCAGAAAGGGTATACTAAGCCGTGGACATGCGTTTCTTTAATGAATTTGTAATCATTACGGAATGACAGAAATAAAAAAAATTGCTCACAGAATTAGAACTAAATTTTTTTAAGACTGCGCCAAAAAATCGCAGATTCAAAGGTTAGTATGCCCTTTCTGTATCAGTCTGTATAAGTGAAATAATTTCGTGCACAACCGAATTGGCGCCCACATACAGTATTTTTTTTAACAAAAATCAATAATGACGTGCACATATCCCTTCGCCTTGGAACGGCGAATTAAAAAGTTTAATAGCACCGTTTCGTCACACGTGAATTCTAAATATAAATATTAATCTAACTGAACGCGTAATTAGTTGCAGGGCGTTTTAAAAATAGTACCTACACTTATTCGTGCGTCCTGGGCCCCAAGTCTGCTAACACAATCGATTCATAATCGAACAGCAACCGCATAGCAACTGCCACTTTTGACAGATATTGTATGGGATATCTGTCAAAAGGGATAGTTACTATGCCGTTGCTGTTCGATTATGAATCGATTGTGTTATCAGACTTGGGGCCCTGGGTTTACTCTTGGTATAATAATATGCTACGCCAGGTATTCTTTTCCCACGATGGCCTAGAAGAGCTAGCACTCAGGTATATATAAGACCTACGTCACAGATTATGTTGCACCGAGTCGCTGTCTCCCTTCTGTAATGCATACGAAGGAAAGAGATAAAATCGCAGTATCTCACATTTTGTCTTGTCACAGCCGGCTGTGCTATTAGTATTGTTGTAGGATATTATTATGCCATGGTACCTTGGTAGATATTATAAAAAAATAGAGCTAGTACTAGTTCTTTTGAGTTAATCAGAGTATTTTTTTCAAATTTTAATTAAGGCTGTTGTTAGCGAAGATGAAAAAAAATGTTTTCTGTTTAAAATTTCTGCGAGATCTATACTTAAACAATGAGCATGGTACTTAAGTAGCTAGTTGTCAACATTGAGTACCTTGTTATTATTGGCGTGGCCTTGACACGAGGTATTGTGGAATTGTTATAGAAAAAATGAACGAAAACCAATGCAACTAGGTTGAGGTAATATAGCAAAAACTCTATTTGTTTACTAACAAAAAAATATTTTCAGTAAATATTCAAAGATCTGGACATCACGGTTGGCATAGCCAGGGTTTGTTTTAGGATGGGGCAACGCAAGGAATGGAAACGTCGGGTACGTAAAAAAAACATAATATAAACGCGATAAAAAAATCGTATTTTTTTTATTTCAAGGAAAGTAAACTCAAAGTGAATAACTATTATTCTTCTTATTTTTTTTTAGGTTGGCATCGGCTACAAAATAGTGCGTTATTTGCCAGTATCGATTAATTCTTGATATATTTTTAATTAATTATATGCACCTCTAATGATAATGTTAATGACGATAATGATGATGAAATGAATTCCTTACTCATATCAGTAAAGCGAAGAAACGTCGGGAACGTAAAAAGCATAATATAATCGCGATAAAATGCTTAAAATTAGTTTTTAACATATTTTACTTTTAACATATTTTAACATAACATTATTTTACTAGGTTTCCACTAAAAATCGGGTCGCCTCTCGTCCAATTTGCAGTAAAACTCGAATGATGAGAGTAAACACGACAAAGGCCGCGGCAAAAACTATATGACCTTGTTGATGCGCTTATGAAACACCTCAACACAATTAGCATACGTTACAGTTCGCGAGAGGCGTCGCGAGGACGCGAGAGAGTACAACAATTGACACTTATAAATAAATAAATATCGCCATACGAACACACCAACTATACGGTCCCACTTTAAGCTTAACGCTTGTGTTATGGGCACCGTACAATGGACTGAGGGCGAACTCAGTATATAACACTTATATACATATTAAACATCCATGACTCGGGTACAAACATTCGTGCTCGTCACACAAAGCTTGTATCCCTACCAGGATTCGAAACCGGGACGCTCGGCGCAGAATGCAAAGTCACTACCGCTGCGCTAATCAGGCCGTCAAATTATTAGTATTATTGTTATTTTGCTTCTTTCAAATAAAGTGCTATTTTAAACCATTATTTGGGGACGCCATTTTCCTATCATCATGTCACATCCATTATTTTATTTATAACTAGCTGTTGCCCGCGACTTCGTCCGCGTGCTATTTAACAAAGACAACCGTTGACAACAGCCTCCTCCCCCATTCTGAGCCCGCGGGACGCATTGCAGGTTATTGCTATCAAACTTAATCAGGCGCTGCGCTGCAACATTGGTTTTAATTTTTTTTCGTGAGATCCTATTTTTTCTTCTAAAATAAAAGTAGCCTAAGTTACTCCTTGTTACATCAGCTATCTGCCAGTGAAATTCCCGTCAAAATCGGTCCAGTCATTTCAGAGATTAGCCGGAACAAACAGACAGACAGACAGACAGACAGACAGACGGACAGACAGACAGACAGACAGACAGACAGACAAAAATTGTAAAAAATGTTGTTTCGGTATAGGTAACGTGTATACATCCAAATGCACTTAGTAAAAAGCGGTTATTTTAATATTACAAACAGACACTCCAATTTTATTTATATGTATAGATGTGTATTTATTGAATGTGTTATTGCTATTAATTACTTGACATTGGCAAAATACCCGCTAAGTTGTAGGTGAGGCCATTTTCATATACATTTTATTTCATCGCATTTCATCTCGTAAAGAAAGTTTTTTTTTTTAATGTCGCCAGTTTACTTACTGCGGTAACGTAATCTAAATATATTTTGCGTGTTGGTATTACGCAACGCTAGTGATGTGCACACTACTCGATTCTGTAGTCGAGTAACGTAAGATTGGTCAAGGTCGAATCTAATTGATTAGGCTGATCACACGCGGCGCTGCATCAGCAAAAAAACCTTACCAATGATAATGCAAGCTGTTGGCAAGTAGTTTGTTGTACACCTGGAATTAGTCCAGCTGTAAGTCTCGCTTCTGTGGAAACTTGTCTACCAGATCAATTTTGTCTCCCGCTTTGCAATGGAGGGAAGTGGATAATTTTCTTCCAACTCCTCCTATTTTCATCTTTCGGTTTAATTTGGTGCGTGTTCCAAGACAATTAACTGTATCCCGGGACTCGCCGAGGGTCAAACCTCGGTGTCTTCATTGGAAACCACTGTAGATCCTGGCTTACAGGAGTAGCAGTAGGGAATGTGTGGCGGGCCTAGTCCCATTAATAAAGTACTTTTGTGAAAGCTGGCTGGACAAATGTTGGCGCTGAGGTTGATTGTGTCATGGAAAACTCTAGACTAGTGGACTTTTTAGCGGAAATTTTAACCGTGAAGTTGTAAATATTGTTTTAAAATGTGTTCGTTTGCTATGTAGCGTGTAATATCAGTGGGATATTAACCATTGTGTGTTCATAAACGTGCACGAGTGAAGGAAATTGAAGTGAAATAGTATAACTTGACTTTTCAAGTTCACCCAAGATGTCCGGTACATTTTCAGTGAAGTATCCACAGCTTTACTGATAGGGGGGGAGGGGATTCATTTCATCGTCATCATCATCATTGATACCATCATTATCATCAGGGGTTCTTATATTTTTTAACAATTATCAAGAATACTCACTGGCAATACTGGCACTATTTTGTAGCCGATTGCAACCCTAAAAAAAGAAGAAGAACAACATTAGACTACTAGATCAGCCTTTCCCAAAGTGGGCCCCTATAACGCCCCTTGTGGTCGCTGCAGGCTTAAAGGGGGCGGTAAGAGACCCAGAAAAAAATTGGAGGCGTTGTGTAGAGGCTTACAATAATTAATTTAAGTTGACGTTATATTGGTTTTTAAGTAGGTGCAAAAAATGGGGGCGCTAAAAAATAATTCATTCTCAAAGTGGGTAGTAGACAAAATAAGTTTGGGAACCCCTGTACTAGATGATTCGATTTGGCAATGTTGTTAAAAGCCCTGGTTTCTCTGCCGAGGGTCCCGCGCTCGAATTGGGGCCTATTGGGGCACAGTTTGTGCGATGACCACGTATAAAAGTAATTATATACAATATGATCCAGAAACGGTACACTAAACCTTAAACCTTCGCTTCTTTATCGTTTTTGTAATAATTATGTGAAGTCATAATTTCGATTTGTCGATTTTAATTGGATCATATCGTCTGTCGAAAGAGATAGATGTAAATCCACTTTTCTTAACAATATTTGTTGTGATGTGATATATAGGATTTGTGAGTAGAAATGTGGTATTAAGTTTGTGTGTTTGAAACAAATCGTGAAAATTATGATCAACGAACATTTAGTGAGCAACATGGCTTATTACTGTAAGTACATATTACTTAAGCATTTTTAAAGCTCTACTATTTGACATCCCGGGCCCGGATATGTCGTTCAAGGGGTACATCATTCATCGGGTTCCTGTGGAAGGACTGGCTGGATAACGTAACATCCCTTTTTAAATGGTTACCTGGGTATCGAATAGAAATTAAAAATAAAACGAACTTTGACTATGAACGACATAGAAACGGATTTGAAACTTTCCGATTGTGTATTTATTGAATGTGTTATTGCTATTAATTGCTTGACATTGGCAAAATACCCGCTAAGTTGTGGGCGAGGCCGTATTCATATCCATTTTATTTCATCGCATTTCATTTCGCAAAGAAAGAAGAAGAACTTTCCGATGTTGATGTCGCTCCCGACGAGCTTTCCGACGGAAACTCTTTGAAAAAACGATTAGGTATTGTCATCAAGATACATCGAAGATAATCAAATTCGGAAATTTTAATAGCGATTGCGGTAATATCGATTTTGAATGGTTTAAAATAAACTCGCTGATAGCAGTCAGGTGCTTCAAAAACCCATTAAAAACCCGTTCATAGGCTTACCGGGTTCCGGGCGCTGCAGTTGACGTTATATTACAACTGGACTGGATTTACAGTACAAAATGAAGACTACTGTGTGAGTCAATTTGAAGGACCTCCTTGAGCATCTCCGTAACTAAATTTGACATGGTGGTAGGCTTCACATGGTTAGTCACCACCCACTGAACAAAGCCATGTCGCCAAGCGGCCTAGCCGTGTTCCGGCATGATGTTCGGTGTTGCCGTTCATGGATGGCGGGTCAGATCAGCTGCGCTGCTTGTGCCTAGTGAATGTAGCGTCTCTATCTACTGCCGCCTTCCTACCTAGGCAAGTATGCTCCATCGTAGATCTCAACGTCACTTACCATCAGGTGAGATCGAGATCAAATACTTGCCTATAATGTAATAAAAAAAAAGACATTCAATGCAAAAGGCGGTCACGTCGTTTGAGGCGTTTATGTATTTATCTGTGCATTATCGTGAAAACACTTATAAAGTCAAATCATAATCGATAAAATCCGTAAGATTAGTCTTATTTCAATGTGTATTATTCGCGTAAATATAAGAAATCAATCAGTCAAATCCTTTATTTCGTATTCCTACGGGGGCACTTACAAAATATCATTCACATTTATCATTCAGATTTCAATAGAAAAGATGGCTGGGTCCACAGACTTGGGACCCAGTAATTAATATAATTAAATCCAAAACCGAACGCACCGTTGCAAGACCTCAAGACACTGTGAGCACTTTCTGCGTAGATCGGACCGCAAGCAACAACTAAATATGAGGGTACCACAGTTCAAACTATGACACCAGGACGTCAATCACCTCAGTCCTCCCGCGACCATGGTCGCTGTAAAGCAGCCGAAACGTCGGGCACGTGAAAACGTAAAATAAACGCGATTAAAATTTTGTTTTAATTCAATTATTTATAGATCCAAGCTTGCCTCGTCTGTGCTAGGCCTAAAGATATTTAAAAAAACATGACTGTTTAAACCCACCCCACAGTCTTATGTGAGGCAAACGTTTGCCTCATCCAAGCGCCTTACTATCAGCTGATTTAAAGGTACCAGGCTGACATGAGTTCATAGGAGAACAATTTATTGACCCACAACCCCGGCTTCCAACTCCGTATATAGGTCACCCAGGGAGGCAGCTTGGCCCACATACCGTCGCCATGGCAACGGCAGGCAACATGGCCGCGTTGCCATGGCGACGCGCATGCGCGATGCAAATGTCAGGTTGATAAGCTAGGCGTGTCTGGTGCAAACTATAGCTCCGAAGTTTGTGAGATTCGCCATTTTCATACCTGCATGTCACATCCATTTTTTTTATAATATTTATTTATTGAATATGTTATTGCTGTTAATTACTTGACATTGGCAAAATACCCGCTATGTTGTGGGCGAGGCCATATTCATATCCATTTTATTTCGTCGCATTTCATTTCGTAAAGAAAAAGTAATGGGTCTTTGGGTGATATTTTTTTTCCAACTTTCCCGGATCCTAGTGTTTGGTTTTAATTTGTAGCGACCACTTCAAACGCACAACAAGCTACACAGATGGCGCTGCAGACGCATTCAGAACAATAGACAATTGTCATCACAATCCTGAATCGCGCTATAAGAGTTTTCGGAGCACGCAACATATATATAAGATCCCGGCAATAACCGTCGGGGTATAGCGGCCGCCCCGCCAGCCATACCACCCGCCCGGCTGGAAGATCTTCCCTTTTCCGCTATAAAAATATATTCAGATTCCTTAACCTCCAAACTTGATACTGGGTAATTTATCATTTCATAAACTTTCACTATTAAAGCAAATTATAGACGGTGTCTCAGCCATTACCAAACAGACAAATAATATTGACCTGATCGGTCGCACGGAAAGTCAATACTTTCACTTGACAAATGAAATTTCAGCCTCGCTGAATGTCATAACGAGAGGGGGCAGCTAGGTTGGTTAAAACGCCTGATGGATCGGCACGTGTCTCGGTCGAAGTTTGGATCGATGACCGAATATAAGGGCGGGCCACATATTATTGCAGCGACCACTTCAACCTCGCCACAAGCTACACAGCTAGTGCTGCAGACGCATTCAGAACAATAGACAATTCTCAACACAATCCTGAATCGCGCTATAAGAGTTTTCGGAGCACGCAACACATATACAAGATCCCGACAATAATTGTTGGGGCATAGCGGCCGCCCCGCCAGCCATAACTCCCGCCTGGCTGGAAGATCTTCCCTTTTCGGCTAAATTTAAAAATAAATCCGTCAGAACATATCTGACGAACGCCAGAAGGCACTGCGTACTGCATATGGTTTGTTCTGGACTACACACACTCCATCAGAATTTTGACGTGTCTGATTGCGCTTCAGAATCAGAATCAGAATCAGAATATTTTTTATTCACGAAAACCATTATTGTACAGTACTTATGAATCGTCAAGTTACAAAAACATTATGCTACTGGTTTACCACCCGTTCGGAATGCCGTTCCTATGGAGAAGAACGGGCAAGAAACTCCATGGTTGCTCTTATTTTTAAATAGATCTTTCACATTATTGAGCAATACATTGTTAGAGGTATGTCAGAACAATGTAGGAACGGCTAATCAGACTTTAGCAGCTGGTCAAAAAAACAAAAAGTACTAACTAAGTATAAAATTACAATTAATGTCTACATGGTTCCCACATTTACAAATTACTTATGTAAATAACTTCTGCACATCAAGTGCGAGCTAACTGTATACTTTATACTCTACCGTATTTTATTACTCGGATATGTTGCCAGTGTCAATTAATTAATAGCAATAACACATTATAAATAAAATAATGGATGCGACATGATGATATGAAAATGGCGTCCGACGCCTAAGAGGTAAGTAACATTTCTCCGCATTTAGACATTATTTTCTGCACTGGCTACAACGTCAAGGAAACCATAGAGCAACCTAAATAGCTACTGACCTACATAGAGCATCTAACTGCTACCGCATCATAGATCAAGATACACATTACGACTGCTATAGCCGGGGTGAGCAGAAACATCATAAATAGAAACAGAATCACACTACCCCACTAATATTATACATGTGAAAGTTTGGATGGATGGATATTTGTTACTCAATCACGTCAGAACGGCTGAACGGATCTGGATGAAATTTGGCACAGAGATAGATTATAGTCTGGAATAGCACATAGGTTACTTTTTATCCCGGTAAAATGTATGGTTCCCGTGGGATAGATTTGTTTTAATTTTTCATAGAGCAAAGGATCGACATGACTTTTGGTATAGGTAGTTGTTTAGGGGTCAGAATATACATAGGCAAATTTTTATCCCGGAAAAATGCACAGCTCCTATGGGATAGCAGACAGGAACCGTGCATTTGCAAAACGACATAGAGGAAAACGACATACTTTTTGATCGCGGGTAACACCGCGGGGCGCAGCCAGTTAATAATAATTAGCCATATAATGTCGCATTGCTAGGTAGAGGCGTCCTCTTAGTGCGAGGAAGATTCAGGCATTAGTCCACGACGATGGGCTGCCAGACTTCGCATATCTTTCGAGAACTATTGATTTCTTATATTTAGGCGAATAGAACCTACTACACATTTAAATAAAACTAATTTTACAGATTTTATCGCGTTTATTTTTTGTGTCTACGTTCCCGACGCTTCGGCTGCTTTACAGCAACCATGGTCACGGGAGGACTGAGGTGTTTGACGTGCTAGTGTCGTAGTAAGAACTGGGGTGACCTTATATTTAGTTGTTGCTTGCGGTCCGATCTACGCAGAAAGTGCTCACGGTATCTTGAGGTCTTGCTATGATGCGCTTGATTTTGGATTTGCAATAAACACGATAAAATCTTTAATATATAATAATAATTCCAGCCCTTTTTTAATGTCCCACTGGTCCCACTCAATGCGAGGGGGATAAGGCCATAGTCCACCACGCTGGCCCGTTGCGA
The DNA here is from genome assembly GCA_905333125.1 of Pheosia tremula. Classification (NCBI taxonomy): domain Eukaryota; kingdom Metazoa; phylum Arthropoda; class Insecta; order Lepidoptera; family Notodontidae; genus Pheosia; species Pheosia tremula. Next base: position 2,986,732 of record HG995427.1, on the reverse strand, counting down.
GTAGGCTCGCGATGTTTTCCTTCACCGTGTAGCAAGTGATAATCATGGTTGAAAATGAGATTCGCACATGTAATCCCAGAGGTGCGAGCCGGGGTTTGAAACTGCAATCCTCGTTACCGAGTCAAGCGTTCTACCAACTTGGCTATCACTGCTATCTAGTTTGGATATCAGGAAATTATTAATTTGTGGTAAAAGGATAAATTTTGATACGTTCTACGCAGGCGCGAGCCCACCTCGTGCGGGTTCAATGACCTTGTCACTCCTTGTCTTGTCCCAAGCGTGAAGTTTGAGTAAAAAGTGTACCTTCAAGGCGTTCCCCTTTTAGGTGTAGACAGGAAGGATCGATTATACATCGGGTACATCAAGGACGGCACACATTTTCACCCCATTTGATGTCTGTTAGTCCCAGTCACTGCTAACCTTCGTGCAGATGTCGTAAAAGGCGACTGAATAACCATAACATTCAGGGCGTTACAGTCTTGATGTTATGTAATACATGCTCTGATCCGACACAGCGTTGTACAGTTCAAATGCCGTAGACAGAAGGCACTCTCTGTTCGAACCGATTATTTTAAATTTCCTATTTCCGTCAAGTGACCGTTCAAGTATTACGTAACGCAATTTTTTGAGATTTTTGACCCCCCCTCCCCCCATGTAACGCGCCGTAACGTTTTTTCTTTACCCCCCCCCTAGTTAAACGTAAAGTCTCTACGCGACCGTTCTCAAGGGTTAAAACAATGTTACGTACCGCGTAGTTCAAACCCCCCCTCCCGCCCCTCTAACGCATCGTAACGTTTCAGAAGACCCCCCCCCCCCCCCAAATCGCAATACTTGATCGCTCCCCAAGTTGGGCCGTACATGAGGCTTTCTGTACGTCAAGTGCGAACTAACCGTATACATTATAGTCTACCGTATTTAGACATTTTGTATGGCGAATTGAAAAGCGCCTCTAGCGGACAGTATTTAAAACTTTCAATTCTCCATACAATGTGTCTAAATACGGTAGACTATAAAGTATACGGTTAGCTTACGAATAATCTCGCACTTGACGTACATATTCATAATTACTATGTCACATTATCATGTAAATAGGACGTCCTAGATCTGTGTCATAGATATATAGTAATGTGTATATTATGTCATCCTTCCGATACAGTCTTAACACCAAGTAAACATATTATTATTTGATCCGTTTAACGCGAGCGTCTTACACTATTTGTGAGCAAAGCCAGTTCTATTCTATTAGGTTATAGGGCTATGGCCTAGATAACTACTTAAGAGCCCACTTGTGCATCGTAGCGCATGTGAGTCAAAAAGGGACAGCACGAATTACTCCGCGTGTAAAAACAGCGACGGACAGGGCCCCAAGTCTGCTAACACAATCGATTGATAATCGAAAAACAACCGCATAGTAACTGACACTTTTGACACATATTGTGTGGGATATCTGTCAAAAGTGACAGCTACTATGCGGCTGCTGTTCGATTATGAATCGATTGTGTTGGCAGACTTGGGGGCGTGATCAGATAAACGATATTCTGTTATATGAAGCAAGGAGCTAAGAGGTGGGTGAGGCCATTTTCATATCCATTTTATTCATTTATTCATCGCATTTTCTTTCGTAAAAGAAGAAGAAGAAGCTAGAAGAGGCCAACTATAATGCTATTTCCATTAGTTATTCTACTTTCCGTGTGCTCTATTCAACGTAACATTAATGCCGTCCGTCCATTGGCTATATTTTCTAGGTCAAGCCCGTGTGAGAAAAATCAATAAGCCGTCATTGAGTTGAGTAGATATGTATCGTTGTCTAAGTGACAGCTATAATAGGGTGTTAGACTGAATGAAAAATAAGCTTCAAATTGTGGCCGTCCTTAAAGATTAAGGGGGAAGCTCAGGTCAAGGCGCGAAATTCAAAATGTCAATGGTTTTCTTTTTACGAAAAATTTAGACATCTTTACGATGTAATTTAGTTTTTTGCGATATTAGCATTCTGCATTGGATGTCTCGATGTATTAAGTTTGCTTAAAAAATACCTAAAGCGATACATAAAGTTAGTTAAAGTAGCGGTTTTTACAGACCTTATGGTATTGTATCGGATTAGGCATTTTTTGACCACCTTAAGGCTTTTTATAAGTATTAGTCTTCATTTTTCTGCAAAAATATGGATTATTTACTTTAAAATCATACAAGAGAGTAATGTAATGTTTTGTTGGTTCGTTCACGTGATCGAAACCGCTCTGGATTGTTGGTTAATGCGTCGTGTCGTCACACCGTCGTAATCAGTGCCAGGTTGTCAACACGAGTTTGGTAATTTATTTACTGGTGGTAGGCTTCGGCCGTGGCTAGTCACCACCCACTGTACAAAGCCATGTCGCCAAGCGGCCTAGCCGTGTTCCGACATGATGTTCGGTGTTGCCATTCATGGTTGGCGGGTCAGATCAGCTGCGCTGCATGTGCCTAGTGAATGTAGCGTCTCGATCTACTGCCGCCTTCCTACCTAGGCAAGTATGCTCCATCGTAGATCTCATCGTCACTTACTATCAGGTGAGATCGAGATCAAATACGCGCCTATAATGTAATAAAAAAAATAAAAAAAAAAAAAGCGGAAAAGGGAAGATCTTCCAGCCAGGCGGGTGGTACGGCTGGCGGGGCGGCCGCTATGCCCCGACGGTTATTGTAGGGGTCTTGTATATATGTTACGTGCTCCGAAAACTTTCATAGCGCGATTCAGGATTGTGATGCCAATTGTCTATTGTTCTAAATGCGTCTGCAGCGCCATCTGTGTAGCTTTTTGTGCGGTTGAAGTGGTCGCTACAGTAATATTTGGGATTTCATTTTTTTTTTCGGCCGTGTTGCGTTTTGAAATAACGTAATATAAACGCGATAAAATCCTTTAAAATTAGTTTTACTTCAATGTGCTAATAAAGTGGATATTCTAATCTATGTCCAAAAAGTAATAGGTACAATTTCTAGTTGTACAATGTCCCTAACCATGTTGATCACAGTCAGAGGTCACACGTAATGGAGGGCTTCCTCTCAGCTGACAGTTAACCGACTTCCTGAAAGAATAACAGCCCAATTCATAGACGCACACCATTACGTCTATAATCCTTGTCAGGTGTCAGGGTAGGCAGCGCACCAATTGTTACGTGCGTAGGTAATTAAATGCCGATTACGTGAAAATGAATTTAATCGCTCTCCACACAGAAGGCAATATAGTACACACCAGAACACTAACTAGTTCCACACTCAAATAACAATACACCAGGTCACTTTGAAACACAGTTGTCCACAGTCTTCGCTACAGTCTCCGGTATAGTCTTCTTAGTCCGCTTCCGTAAGATGTGTTCACTATCGCTTCCGAATAGAAACTTGTGCGCTGCAGTAAACCCATATTCACAGCTTACACGAAGATATTATACAGACGGAGAGTGGCGAACAAAATATTGAAGTGAAATCAACTCCAAAAATCTTTGAGGTGTGAGTCGGGGTTGGAATCTGCAAGGCAATGTTTCCAAAGCAAGATTTCTACCAACTTAGCTATGTATCTGTTGTAAGTCTATTACAAACTCGTTAGAACGTAGGATATAATGTAATATTTAAAGGAATAACGTCAACATTCTACTTCACTCAAAATATGAAACTTACACAAATAAGTTCTTTATTATTCCTACAGTATCTTCTCTATATAACTCAATTTTGAGCGATTTAGAGGGCCGAGTAAGTTCAACAATTATAGTACTTAAGGAGCTTCTTCTATTTAATTCTTAACACTGACTGGTTCACAGATAACACACAACCAATACCTGTGGACTCAGAGATAAAAAAAATTTAAGATTGGTATATTCTTTGAGTACCATAGACATGCACTAAGGAAGAAATAAAAAAACAACTCGTCCCCTTAAGGGGTCAAACGAGGTGTCAGAATTTATATGAAGACACAGTTTTTTTAATTTACGACCGGCATAGTTAGTATATTACTAATTCATTATCGATCGACCATCAGTATTCAATCGATTGCAATAAAAAACGCTTAATGATCTACTTACATATTTTAATAACATCAACACAGACGAACACACCAACTGTACGGTCCCACACTAAGCAACGCTTGTATTATGGGTACCGTACAATGGATACGGAGGAACCCAGTATTGAAATAAAACTAATTTTACGGATTTTATCGCGTTTATTTTGTGTTTTAACATTCCCGACGTTTCGGCTGCTTTACAGCGACCATGGTCACGGGAGGATATTGTGAGCACTTTCTGCGTAGATCGGACCGCGAACAGCAACTAAATATGAGGATACCCTGTTTAAACTATGACACTAGGACGTATACGTAATAAACGCGATAAAGTCCGCTAAAATTTATTTTATTTTAATGCGTAGTATTCGCGTTAATATAAGAAATCATATAAGCCTTAGTTTTTCCCTGATGGTTTATGCTTAATCGTCGACAAATCGACAGTGTGTCGTCAGCCTAACCGATCGACCGATAACCGATCGATGTGTATTGCGAAACGCAACACACATCAGTCGCATAATGCAATACATTTCTAAATTCAATACGATTTTAACACCTACTTTAATTAACCTTGGAGATGGAATACTTGGAAAGACGGTGTTGTATACAGGTTTGTTTCTCGATCTGCTGATCAACCTGATACCTGACCTGATCATGGATGGCGGGTCAGATCAGTTGCGCTGCATGTGCCTAGTGAATGTAGCGTCTCTTATCTACTGCCGCCTTCCTACCTAGGCAAGTATGCTCCATCGTAGATCTCATCGTCACTTACCATCAGGTGAGATCGAGATCAAATACTAGCCTATAACGTAATAACAAAAAAAAAAAAAAACCTGTGTCATAGATCTGAGACGTCATATTTATATCTATACATATAAATAAAATTGGAGTGTCTGTTTGTAATATTAAAATAACCGCTTTTTACTAAATGCATTTGGATGTATACACGGTACCTATACCAAAACAACCTTTTTTAATTTTTTTGTCTGTCTGTCGGTCTATCTGTCTGTTCATTTGTCTGTCTGTCTGTCTGTCTGTTCCGGCTAATCTCTGAAATGGCTGGACCGATTTTGACGGGACTTTCACTGGCAGATAGCTGATGTAACAAGGAGTAACTTAGGCTACTTTTATTTTAGAAAAAAAAATAGGATCTCACAAAAAAAAATTAAAACCAATGTTGCAGCGCTGCGCCCGATTAAGTTTGATAGCAACAACCTGCAATGCGTCCCGCGGGCTCAGAACGCGCGAGCAGGCTGTTGCCAACGGTTGAGTCTTTGTTAAATACCACGCGGACGAAGTCGCGGGCAACAGCTAGTATAATAATAATATAATATGATATCGCCAGACGAACACACCAACTATACGGTCCCACACTAAGCAACGCTTGTATTATGGGCACCGTACAATGGACTCAGGGCGAAGCCAGTCGTATTAATTACATGTTATATTGTTTAAGATTCTGTTCGTTCTCATAACATTAGATATTATACGTGCCTCCATCTTTAAAATGAATGACAGCCTATCTATATTATTGTATCTACGCCTTTGTATGCGAGAGATTTATCTTTGTAGCCATCCCGAAGGTACCTTTCAATTACCAGAATAATAATATACTTACCGTATAAGTATTTAGGCTATCATTAAGCAAATGATCAGTATTTGCTATGTTCAATCAGAATTATTTCATTCATGTATACCATTAAGTACAGTACTTATGATCGTCAAAATTGTTACAAAATGCTAAGCTACAACTTTACCACCCGTTCGGAATGCCGTTCCTATGGAGACTAACGGGCGAAAAACTCTATGGTTGCTCTTTCTTTTTTAAATATATGTTTATGTTGTTGTTATTCTTCTTCTTTTTTTACGAAATGAAATGCGATGAAATAAAATGGATATAGAAATGGCCTCACCCACAGGTGAGGCCATTTCTATACATAGCGGGTATTTTGCCAATGTCAAGTAATTAATAGCAATAACACATTCAATAAATACACATTATAATTATTATAATAAACTATCTGCGCCCCGCAGTGTTGCCCGCTATTAAAAAGTATGTCCTTTTCACCAGGATAAAAAGTAGCCTATGTGCTATTCCAGACTATAATCTATCTGTGTACCAAATTTCATCCAGATCCGTTCAGCCGTTCTGGCGTGATTGAGTAACAAACATCTATCCATCCATCCAAACTTTCACATTTATAATATTAGTGTGAAGTGTGATTAGTGTGATAAAATAACGGATGGGACGTGACGATATGAAAAAATCGGGTGTGTCATGAAATTTTACTCGACACTGGCAAAACGGATTTTATTTGGTAGCCGATTGCAAACGTCAAAAAAGAAGATTGGGACCTTGACACTCGGTGCGATTGGGGCGATCGCGCATGCGGCGCACCGGCACGTCAATGTCGGGTTGCAGAACACGGCCGTAGTGCCAAATGGCGCAATGCGGTTAGGACCGTCCCGCACTTGCGATTTTACTGCGACTTTTTTATTTTCCGTTTATTTTTTTTATTACATTATAGGCAAGTATTTGATCTCGATCTCACCTGATGGTAAGTGACGATGAGATCTACGATGGAGCATACTTGCCTAGAAGGTACCTGTTCACTCTCGACTTGAAAACACCCAGATTGTAGTCAACGGGGAACAAAGACGCCGGTAGCGTGTTCCATTCCTTGGCAGTATCTAAAAATAACTGATAACTTTTTACGATGCAATGATTTCGTTGCCAGACTTGAGATTTTCGTACATTTTATGTTATCAATTAGATTATTATATTAATATCAAAGATGTTGATATAAATGCATTGTTTTAAAGTACTCAACAAACAAACAGAAAACAACAATCAGAAATACAAAAAAAAAACAGTTATTATCACAAGTTCTATACTCAAAATAATGCTGTAGAGCCTTATGAAATAGAAATATTTTTTCGGGTTTTTCTTTTTCTACTAGATATAAAAACATAATAATACCTGAAAACCCCGCGCAGACAAAACAGCGCCCAGCGTAGTGCGTTCCACGGTCTGCGTTCTTTCACAGAAATCCAAACATTTCAAAGAACGCTGTCATCAAATTTTAATACAATAGACATTCTTGTTCCAAATTATTTACCTGTGCACATTATTATGAAAAAAAAAACACGCAATCAACATACTAGTTTATGTTATCTAGTTATTTCAATACACAGTTATCGTTATTACCAAGTTATTTTATAATAACCGTTTTTCGTTACGATACCGGGGATTCCGACGGCATGGCATGCTAGATTCAAAAAAAGTATTCTTTCAAATTTGGAACACTGGTCGATGCTTGCTTTTTTTCATTCGCGTTGCACGTCACAGCGGGGGTCGCACGTTTTCCGAAGAAGAAATCGAAGAGATTTTTCACGAAGCAAAATTCGGATAATCTATCAAAGTTTCAGTTTATAATATTATGTCGGTGCATACGATACCTCTGGTTACACCTTTCATTAGAGGCCCGAGGTTCCCGTATCGAAAGAGTGAGTACTATTTCAATAGTTTCCCTTGCAGAATATATGCAAATTATTTGCGAAACATATTTCTTGTTTGTAATAAATTAATCTACCCGCACGTGTGGCAGTCAAAGGCCAGGCTTGCCGAAGAGGTCCGGGTTCGATTCCCGGGTGGAAAACATTTCGAAAGTTTTGTCAAAAAAAATATAAATAGCCCCATATTATGATGGGGAATTAGGTCTAATTTCTCGCGTCATAAATGTTAAACATTGGTACCTCTGCTTACCCCCTTCAATTAACGCGTGAGTGACACATACATATTAGCCAACAGATCAATCCGTTGGTCTGTTGAAATAACTATTCTCATTGGAGCACAGCCAAATTGTGAGCTATTATTTTTCATTCAAATGTCATTGACTCCAATAGATATTACAATACAATCACGCCCTTATACTCCGGAGAGGTAGGCAGACGTGACCATCTAGGCTATAAGGCCTTAAGGGAAGCGTGAAGGCTCTGGTTTGATTCTCGGGCTAAGTGGAATAAACTGAATCGAACTTCCGTAGGGTAGCCATAGATTTTGTTTATTTTTGTTATGCATTTGTCCGACTTTTGAACGATTGCCAAGACACTTTTACGTAACTAGCTTTGTCTCATGGCTCTGTCCGTGCAACTGCTGCTTTCCTGCAATCGTAATAGCGTGGTATGAACCCCACTTCTTCAGTCTAAGAAACCCGGTGTAAATTAATAAAAAGAACACCATATAAAGTTAGATGTCGCGAACGTAGTTTGCATCAGAACCGTCTCACGGAACACTAGAAATATGGGTGCCCTACAGTCAGGACGCTCAGGATTCGGAGTTCATCGACCCGATTCAATTCGTGACCTCTGTGCCCGGGTCACGCTGAGGTCACACGCGTGCCGCAAACGAAAACTCTCAAATGGTTTAAAAAATATTATTGGAAAATCTCTCGTAGGCCTTGATTTCTCTTAACTAAGTAAGTCTTTGATTTAATGTATGCGTACTAAAGTGCTTATCAAGTGGTCCTTATATAGTCCTGCTACTACATGCGGTACCTGAACATACAGCCTATACTACTCAGGGATAATCTAGCTCGTATTAGATAAAGAATGATCAGAATCGGACCAGCAAATCCGGAGATTACTATCTACATCCAAACTTACAAACTCATATTTTTTTTCCTCTTTATATGATACACACACATAACAACATAGACCGCTCATGCAGCTCAGTAAGAGTTGATCTACAGTATAATATTTTACACTGTGGCACGGCCTCCCTTTAACGTGGGGGGGTTTAGTTCAATCCACCACGCTGACCCAGTGCGGGTTGGCGGACTTCACACGTGTTTCGAGGGGCTCTCTCAGACATGCAGGTTTCCTCGCGATGGTTTTCCTTCAGCGCTTCACATGGGAATGGCATGTAAACACGTAAAACATTACAGTACAACAATATTCAATCTTCAATTTTTCACAAAATAATGTACTACGATGTTCCCGCCGTTCGGGATACCTATGAGGACTAGTGGGCCAGAAACTCCATGGTTAATCTCTTAACTAGGATCATACAATTTTGTCTACATTGTTATGGGTACGTGAGAACAATGTAGGAACGGCTAGACCTCTCATTAATATACCTGTGGGCTAACAGACTTGAGTAGGTCGTTGAAAAGAACTAACATACTAAATGTATATTTTTTCTTTGTCCTCAGGCAAGTCTCCCTTCTTTCCCGGTGTGGAGGAGGCAGCGGTGGCGGCGGGCGCGGCCGGTGCCGGCTCGCCCTCCGTGCCTTCCGACCAGGCTCAAGACGTGGTCTCCAGGCTCAGCGCTGCTGGTAAGAAACCGTTACATCTCTTCTCCTAGGTGGAGGAGTGCCTTACTCCCTTTTCTAGATAGAGGACTGCATAGTTCCCCTACCAGCTTGAGGAGGAGCGGTGGATCTCTCCTTATTGCAGGTGGAGGAGTACCTCACTCCCTTTTCAAGACGGAGGACTGCCTTACTCCCTTTTCTAGATAGAGGACTGCATAGTTCCCTTACCAGCTTCAGAAGGAGCGGCGAATCTCTCCCTCTTACAGGTGGAGGAGTACATTAGCTCCCCTACCAGCAGGTACAATGACTTCTTCCTAGGTGTAGGTCAAGAAGGTGTTCTCCATATCTTCTGACCAGCCGCTGAACATGGTTTGATAGCTCATCATAGCATAGATCAGTGATGTGGAAGGGCTATCTTCACCAAGGTAGAAAGTGCTTCTCAAGTCCTCTCATCAGGTAGATGCCAAGGTTCCAGACTCAACAGTATGTCCGCTAATATAATTTAAACATATAATCCTACTAGCTGCACCCCGCGGTGTTACCTGCGATTAAAAAGTGTACACTTTAAAGTGTACATTTTACCGGGATATAGTAGCCTATGTGCTATTGCAGACTATAATCTATCTCTGTGCTAAATTTCATCCAGATCCGTTCAGCCGTTCTGGCGTGATTGAGTAATAAACATCCATCCGTCCAAAGTGTGATAGTGTGATGCATACTTACAAATACTTTCTAGATTTACTTACAACATACACATACAATACATACATAAATACTCTATATAAATGATCTATACTAATATTATAAATGTGAAAGTTTGGATGGATGGATAGATGGATGGATGGATGTTTGTTACTCTTTCACGCCAGAACGGCTGAACGGATCTGGATGAAATGTGGCACAGATATAGATCATAGTCTGTAATAGCACATAGGCTACTTTTTATCCCGGAAAAATGCACGGTTCCTAAAGGGATAGCATACAGGAACAGTGTTTTTAAACTTAACTTTTTAATCGCGGGTAGCACCGCGCGGCGCAGCTAGTAAATAATAAAAATGCCGAGTGTTATAGGTTGTTTATTGTCGCTCGTTTCCAGGTCTGTCGATGTGCGTCAGCGCACTCGGCTCGCCCGCTCGCTCGTCGCCCGTGTCGGCGGGCTCGGAGCACGGCGAGCGGTTCAGCCGAAAGGTCTTCGTCGGCGGCCTGCCGCCGGACATCGACGAAGGTAAGACCTTCTAGGACACGGGATAATGTTGTAGAATCCTCTCCAACCATGTCGGGGTCACCAGTTTGATGGAAAGGGGAAAATCTTGCAGCCAGGCGGGTGGTGTGCCTGGGCCCTCAAGTCTGCTAACACAATCGATTCATAATCGAACAGCAACCGCATTGTAACTGTCACTTTTGACAGATATTGTATGGGATATCTGTCAAAAGTTGCAGTTACTATGCGGTTGCTGTTCGATTATTAATCGATTGTGTTAGCAGACTTGGAGCCCTGGCTGGAAGATCTATATAAGATGAATAATAATATCGCCAGACGAACTCACCAACTGTACGGTCCCAGATTAAGCAAAGCTAGTATCAGAATCAGAATATTTTTTACTCATGTAAACCATTAAGTACAGTACTTATGAACCGTCGAAAGTTACAAAATGCTAAGCTACTACTTTACCACCCGTTCGGAATGCCGTTCCTATGGAGAAGAACGGGCAAGAATATCTATGGTTGCTCTTTTTTTTAAAAGATCTTTTACATTTTTGAGCAGCACATTGTTAAAGGTATGAGACAACAATGTAGGAACGGCTAAGCAGACTTTAGAAGCTGGTCACAAAGAAAAGTTCTGGCAACTTACTATTTCTTATTATTAAATCTATCAATTACGACGTCCATTGCCTTTCGACTGAGTATTATGTTCTGTGATATACATGCCCCTGCGTGCTGCACATATTATTATTTTCAACGAGTAGGCAGAAAGCTTTATAATAGACAAGGCTAATTGTCGTAAACTTAGGTTGCTTAGCAACGAAAATACAAACAGTTGATTTACTGGGTCTCCAATGGCTCCGATGCACTGTGACCAACACAAGGCCTGCCCTATCGATCGCTCATCATACCTTGGCCCAGATAGACCCAATTAGATCACGATTTACATACTTTATCATATAATTGTTAGAACTAGGCGATACTAGGCGGAAATCCATTGTTAAGCAAATGGGCGAAGAGGGACCCACCACTGGCCCACGGCTTGTCAACTTTCCCAATCATAAACCAAACAAGTTGATCGATAATTAAAGAAACCAGCAACACCGAACTCCTCTAAGATGTCAGTCGAGAATCTGTCCTATATCTGACCACAATTTAATTAAATTCAAAACCAAGCGCACCATTGCAAGGCCTCAAGACACTGTGAGCACGTTCTGCGTAGATCGGACCGCGAACAACAACTAAATATGAGGGTACGCCAGTTCAAACTATGACAATAGGACGTCAAACACCTCGGTCCTCCCGCGACCGTGGTTGCTGTAAAGCAGCCGAAACGTCGGGAACGTATAAACACATAAAATAAAATCTGTAAATAAGTTTTATTACAGTATATCATTACTTTATATATTAAATTTCACTAGTACAAACATTCGTGCACATCACACAGTTGCCCCTAGCGGGTTGGAAGTCCGCAACCCTCGCTAAAGAATGCAGGTTTAGTGACCCTGCATTCCAGTTCATTATCCAGTGCACGAACCAGGGGCCCTATTCTGCTAATTTATCAGCGAAACACTATTCAGGTTCCATTACGACTGTGACAGATTTTCTATTCTGGTAGAACTTTAATGTCGTCTCGATGGAGTCTGACTTCGGTGTCAATGGTTGTGTGTCGACTGCTAGAAACGCCAGATAACTAAATAGTTCAATGGCAGTAGAGTGGCTGGTTTTTTAAGACCAGCGGCTTTCCACTGACCAGCCGTTCAACTGCCATTGAACTATTTCGTATTATGTACTTCAGTCGTGTATCAACAAAATATTGATAGCCTTTGTAATGCCACACACAACCATCGAGACGACATTAAAGTTTTATCAGAATAGCCAATCTGTGACAGTCGTAATAGAACCTCAATAGTGTGTCATTTTATTTAAATTAGCAGAATTGGGCCCCAGAATTGTGTCCCAGGTCCGTGTACGGCCAACACAAGTCTTGGACATAGGCGACTCCTCGGGAATCCAAGTTTAGGCTAATGTGTTGATCTTTGGTCGTTCCAGATGAAATTACATCTTCGTTCCGTCGGTTCGGGCCGCTGGTGGTGGACTGGCCGCACAAAGCGGAGAGCAAGAGCTACTTTCCACCCAAGGGCTACGCGTTTCTGCTGTTCCAAGTATGTAGCGAACACTAATCATGTATCTTTCATCTCTTTCTGGGTGTTTTTTTAATTGGTTAATAGACTATTATGGAATAAATATTCTTTACTGAAAATTATACGCTTTGACAAAATCGGGAAGTTATCTGTCGTCATTTATATTTCTCATTTTCTTATCCGGATCTATTCAGGACGAGATCTCGATGCTGGCTCTCTTGGAAGCCTGCATCCCGGACGATGACAAAATCTTTCTATAAATCCTCAGTTCATCTGGCATCATTTCTATTAATCATCTGCTCATCCGCGATTTAGGACGTTAGCTCAGTTGCGGCTCTGATGGAAGCCTGTATCATGGACAACGTCAAATTCTTTCTGTAAATCATTAAGTTATCTGGCATCATTTATGTTTCCCATCTTCCTATTCGCGATTCATGACGAGGTCTCTGTGCCGGCTCTGATGGAAGCGTGCATCAGGGACGATGACAAAATCTTTCCAAAAATCCTTAAGTCATCTGTCATCATTTATATTTCTCATCTTCTTATCGAGATCTCAGGATGAGATCTCGATGACAAAATCTTTCCACAAATCGTCAAGTCATCTGGCATAATTTCAATCAATCGTCTACTGATTCGTAATTCAGGATGAGAGCTAGGTGCTCGCTCACTTGGAAGCCTGCATCACGAATGACGACAAAATCTTTCCACAAGTTATCTGGCATCATTTATCTTATGTTCGTATCCGGATGTATTAAGGACGAGAGCTCAGTTGCTGCTCTGATGGAAGCCTGCATCACGGACGACGACAAGCTGTACCTGTGCGTGTCGTCGCCCACCATCCGCGACAAGCCGGTGCAGATCCGGCCGTGGCGGCTCGCCGACGCGGACTTCGTGCTGGACGCCAGCATGCCGCTCGACCCCAGGAAGACGGTGTTCGTGGGCGGCGTGCCGCGCCCCCTCAAGGCTGGTGAGTCACTCACAGTACTCCTTATTCATGTAGACCAGCCTTTTCCAATGCCGGCCTAAAGAGCGGTGATGAGAAATGAAAAATGGGCGCGTTGAGTAGAGGCTTTCAATAATTTTGTCTAATTTTGATTCAATACCCAGAGAACCCCTTCATATGCGAATGTTACGTTTATTAGGCTAGTCGTCGGATAATAATTAAATTTTTAAGGGATCCCCTAAGATCTATTAACTTGTGGGAGGCTGTGGCTCCCAAGTCTTAAAGGTGCGACGAAAGTAAAAACGTGTCCAGTGAGAAATTGCCAATGATTTAATAAACAAAAAAAAACATATATACATTTAAAACTTATGGGTCACAACTAGTGGCGTATTAACGCAGTGAGAAAAATTACAAGTGTAGTGAGGGTAGGTACGCTACAAACTCATTGAACGACTTTTACCTGTATGCAAACTATTTGATACAGTACTTAAGTAAATCATCTACATAGAGTTTTCATTCATTTCTCATGAGTGCCATCTATTTGTTGCAGTGGAGCTGGCGATGATCATGGACCGGCTGTACGGCGGCGTGTGCTACGCCGGCATCGACACCGACCCCGAGCTCAAGTACCCCAAGGTACCGTACCGTACCAGCACAACCGTACTCCCCAAAGGGGTAGCCCGAGGTTCACCCACAGTTAGCCGACGGTATTTGGTCCCATAGCAGATAGCAGTGACAGCCAAGTTGGTAGAACGCTTGCCTCGGTAACGAGGATCGCAGGTCCAAACCCCGGCTCGCACCTCTGGGACTTCTGGATTTCATGTGCGAATCTCATTTTCAACCATGGTTATCACTTGCTAAACGGTGAAGGTAAACATAGCGAGGAAACCTGCATGTCTGAGAGAACCCCTCGAAATACGTGTGAAGTCCGCCAACACGCACTGGGCCAGCGTGGTGGACTATGGCCTCATCCCCCTCGCATTGAGGGGAGGCCCGTGCCCAGCCGTGGGACAATAAAAGTGCTGGTATTATTATTATTTCGGTCCCAATGTACTAGGGGTGAGCCTATAGCAATTTTACCGGGGAGCTCAAGTACCCTAAGGTACCATACACCAGCACGCAATGTAGTCCCCGAAGGGATAGGCGGAGGTGCAATGCAGTGCACCCACAATTTGCCGATGATTTTTGGTCCCAATTTAATAGGGGGCGAAGCGAAGGCAACACACTGGAGCTTACTTTTTAATTTTATTTTGTAAAAATAATGAATTTCAAAAAAAAAGACCAGCCCGCTGAGTTTCTTGCCGGATCTTCTCAGTTGAGGTCGCGTTCCGATCCGGTTCTACAACCGGATTGTCATTACATATTTTTTTCGTAACTCTACAGTTAAGAAAAAAATATTTAATGACTATTTGTAAGTGCCCCCGTAGGCCTATACGAAATAAATGATTTGACTAGACTTGACTTGCCTATCGCCATTATACAGGCCAGTCTCCCCCTCAATATGAGGACGATTTGGGCCATAGTCCACCACGCTGCCCCATTGATGTACTCTCTTTACTTCTATCTCCTCATCTCATGTGCAGGGTGCCGGTCGCGTGGCGTTCTCCAACCAGCAGTCGTACATCGCGGCCATCTCGGCGCGTTTTGTGCAACTACAGCACGGCGACATCGACAAGCGGGTCGAGGTAACAATGCGTTTCATTATCTTGGGGGGGGGGGAGGCTCTTTTACATTGGCCACGGCTTTCAAGTTGATTTGGAGGGTGCCAGGTATAGAGTGCCTCTTAGTAAGGCCTTCGGATTGGGTGTAAAAGGGGACTATAATAAAAATAGGGAATGGGCAGAGGAGGAAGAGCATCTTTGCCACTCTGGCCAAGTGCCCAAGACCCCGCGGGCCAAGGGCCCCCCTAGTACCTGCCATAGCAACAACCGATTGCGGATCAGTAAATTTAGTAATTTTGTAATTACATACAAGGTAGTGATTATAATATGGGGTAGTAGTTACTTACAGGGTAGTGATTATAATATGGGGTAGTAGTTACATACAGAGTAGTGATTGTAATATGGGGTAGTAGTTACTTACAGGGTAGTGATTATAATATGGGGTAGTAGTTACATACAGAGTAGTGATTGTAATATGGGGTAGTAGTTACTTACAGGGTAGTGATTATAAAATGGGGTAGTAGTTACTTACAGGGTAGTGATTATAATATGGGGTAGTAGTTACATACAGAGTAGTGATTGTAATATGGGGTAGTAGTTACTTACAGGGTAGTGATTATAATATGGGGTAATAGTTACTTACAGAGTAGTGCAATCACTACTACACTACTACATATTACAATTAATATGGGGTAGTAGTTACATACAGGGTAGTGAATACATACGGGGTAGTGATTTTATGCAGACATAGTAGTGGTAACGATCAAGTTTGGCACTGATTACAGATAGAGTAAAATTGTGGTTGTAATAAAAGTCAGTAAAGTTATGTTTTGTTGGTAATTGTATACATTGACCTCTCCTCAACTCAGAGAGGAATCTGACATAGTTCTCTGCGCTGGCACCACCCGCGCAGGCGAGTACAGGAGTACTAGTTATGTGCAAATAGTGATGTGTGGTGGCGTGGTCTGCAGGTGAAGCCGTACGTGCTGGACGACCAGATGTGTGACGAGTGCGCGGGCGCACGCTGCGGGTCCAAGTTCGCGCCCTTCTTCTGCGCCAACGTCACCTGCCTGCAGGTACTGACCAGCACAACTGTACCAAACTAAGCAGCGCTTGTATTATTGGTACCGTACAATGGACTAGGGTTGAATCAGAATATTTTTTATTCATGTAAACCATTAAGTACAGTACTTATTAATCGTCAAAATAGTTACAACATGCTAAGCTACAACTTAACACCCGTTCGGAATGCCGTTCCTATGTGATGATGATCCCAGTATATAATTACTTATATATAGGATGTATGTGACTTCGTAATGAAAACTGATACCATGGATTCAACTCATGATTCTGGACCCCAGAGTTGGAATTTTCCGTCTATATTTTCATTGTTTTTTTATTAAATTTGCATAAAAAAATAGAAGTCAATCTAAACGTGATTTCAAATGAAAAAAAAAAATTTAGAAGAAAACTCGTTACGCTCGAGCGAGCTCGCAAATCAGCTGTTTCTCACGCCCGAGTCGGGTAGCGATTCGTAGCACATAAAAAGTACATTTTGATGAAAAAATAATGATTAACGCAATAGGTACATACGAAATCCGTTTAAAGATGTTTAGCCGCTGCTTTTCCATGTAGGTTTTAGTGACAAATTGGTCAAAGGACAACCGTTATATTCATGGTTCGTATACTTTAAGAGAACTTAACTTAACTTTATACCGGGACTCGCCGAGGGTCACACCTCGGTGTCATCATGGGACACCACTGTAGGTCCTGGCTTACAGGAGTAGCAGTGGTGGGAGTGTGTGGCCGGCCTAGTCCCATGAAAGAAAATACTTTATGAGAACAAAGGCAATATGAATTTATTATTTCCAGTACTACTGCGAGCATTGCTGGGCGACGATCCACTCCCGGCCTGGCCGCGAGTTCCACAAGCCGCTCGTCAAGGAAGGCGCCGACCGCCCTCGGGCTGTGCCCTTCCGCTGGTGTTAGTGCCGCCCGGTGCCAGTCTAGTGCCGCTTGGTACCAGTCTAGTGCCGCCCGGTACCATCCTCTGCGCTGTCAAAACGTGCGGGTAGTCACTCGGGTAACATTACTAAATAAATTGTGGTTACTACCCGCCCAGTACCTCTTAGTACCACTATTTACCGGCTAGTACGAGCCTACCACCAGCAATTACCAACTAGTACCGGCCTATAGAGCCACTTGGCGCTGGCTAGTACTGGCCTATTGCCACCTGGTACCGGCCAGTACCGGCCCAGTGTCACTTGGTGCCATTTAGTACCGCTCAGTACCACTGCACTGTCGAAGCATGCAGGTAGTGAATAGTGGGTAGTGATTATTGCAAGATGGGTAGTAGATTTAAATCGAGTTTATACAAGATTGGTAGCTTTTGCTGCTCAGTAACAGTAGAGGTTATTATTGGCACAATTGATTTTTGATTCTAAATGTTAGCCAAGCTAATTAAAATTAATACAAAGCTCATTTTTCTTTAGTGCCTCAAAAACCTATCTTGAAACATCTTTGTCTATCCACACTACCCTATTTGTATTCACTACCCCCTTTGTAATCACTACCTCATACGTTTCTACCTGCGACTATTGGTAACAACTCTATAATTGAAGGTGTTAGCTGCGTTGAAATACTTAGAAAAGTAATTAAATACTGCACAACACTACCATTTACACGTCGGAAATACGGTGCGGCTTATTTATAACTGATTATAATGTACACTACTAATAAAAATAATATTACCAAGACTATCTTAAGAAAACCTACCAATTTGGTAGACTTTCTCAATAGCTGGCAGCACTAAATACCTACGAGTTAGTTACAAATCCTACTAATTGCTATATTTTCAAAAGTTTGTAACACTTTATTAGTAGTGTAGACATTATGACCAGTTTTTTTAATTATGAATGCCGTTCATTGGTTTGAAAAGTCAAAAGTTGTCAGATATAGGACTATCGGAATAACCCTCGTTACGGATATGACTAATTTAAGAATGTTCTAAGAAGATCGCTACTAGTATCAAAGACAAAATAGTTCAAAGCCGTCTACAAACTTGAAATTTGGTAGAATTTCCATTTTTGGCGTTCGTTCAGAAAGTAATTATTGATATTAATGGCTAGATAAAATATTTGACACTGCTCTACTGATCATCGTTTAGTATCAACCAAGAACCTCTTACTTAATTGTAAATGTCATCAATTTAAGTTGCCATTAAAAAAAACACCGCAGAAATTGAGATATGGTAGAATTCCAACAAATTCTTGAACTAGCAATGATCTTATATCGATAATTATAGAACATATCTTAACTCAGCGCTGCTTTTAGCGTTTAAGAAAGTTTAACTACAATTTAACAATATGTTAAGTAAAATACAAGGCATTTAAGTACCCTTAACAGTCTTTTGCGGGCGCCGCCATTTTGAACAACATCAGTAGTATACGTCACATGATATATTTTGAGCATAGTGAAGTGAATTTTCTTACTAAATCAATAGAATATTGGTCTCGGCTATTAAGTGCCGATTTTAAAGCATCCCCAAAAACTCAAGATACCGGGAGATGTGAGATGCATTTATGCTATACTAAATAAACCTTGGGATCCCCAGCTTGATATTAATTTTATATTTTGTGACGTAAGGCTACGCATGTTAATGTTACCAGTCAAAAACTGCCAATTTGGTAGTTTCCGCAAGAGATTGTAACACTCAAAAATATATTCGATTTAAGCGAAATATGTATCCAAGGAATAAACTTAGTTGTCCATTGTCTATGGATAGAATTAAGGTCTATCTTGTCACGAGGAGACGGCGATTAGTCGCACACGTACGCTCACTTATCGTAAGATACTAAGCGTAGGTAAGACGTCGGCGGGAGTGTCTCAGTTTCCAAATAAGAATCGTACCTGTGTAGCTAGAAACAATTTCCATTTTTTTTTATTTTTCATAACGTTTCGTCTATCGTGTCTTTGATGGATACTGTTGTGCTGTTGTCCCGTTCGTGACGTTTTGTCGTTTAATCTCGGTTTGTCTACGCATATCTCGATTGTGGGCTCAAATGTCAAGCGATAGCTCTTGTTCCTTTAATCTTCTCTCCCCATCCAACTCTATATCTTGGGAGAAAACGTCGCATACTTTATTAGGTACCAATGGAGTGCCACTAGACAAAGTCACTTTCTATAACCGTTTCTACATGTCAATAAATAAATGAAATTACGCTCATCAAACGTTTATGAAAAGGAGAGCTCTCTTCTGAATGTGTGCTATAATTTACTGTTTGATCTACTATAAGGTCTTCATGTGGTACTTATCAACACCTCATGTAATTAAATCTCTGATAGATTGTAGAAAGTGACTTTTGTCGTGAACCATCTGAACGTTTCTGCGCTGTTCATGTGGACAACGCAGCAAACTCTTGAGCGACTTGGGGAGACGTGTCATTTCATTATGTCCACTGCTGGACAAACACTTGTCCATTGGACGTCCTCATGAACGCGGACAGCTCGTTACGCTGGGCTCGTTATGATTTCGACAATGGGAGGCGGTAGGGTATGGTTTTAGTACAAACTTTACAAAAAAACAACGGTTACCAATTTGGCTGTAGTCTTGCTATGCAAGTTGTTTATGTGGGTTTATGACTGAGCGAGCGAGGTTAGTGTTCAGTGACCGCATGCAAGTGGCTAGGAAAAGTCTTAAAACCTAACATCGGGTGTAATTGCTGTACGGTATTCAATTCCACGGTGGTCTGTTCAGTAATGTTCTTTTCAGACTTGTTCAGTTCCACGATAGTGAGTCATATCGTGAGTACCTCAACGATAAACAGTCGCTTAGCTTCGCGGTTCAAGTTCATCTTAATTTGATAATGGCACCAATGTAGCACATTTTCTTAGAGCAATTTAATCTGATTATTCATTTCCATTGACAAGTCTGTAAGATTATCGTCAGCCTCGTTCCTTAAGACTTCAACAGGTGTTAAGAAGCCAGAAAATGGTCAGGTTGTCGAAGGTCGCTTGATAATATTAATCTCGCTCGCATCCCAGTCTAGCCCACAAGTTATTTTTAGCGTTATAAAATTTATAATATATAGAAAAAAAAAACTATTTTTTTGAATTCGCCGGGGTAGTGCAATAGACGGTAGTATAGTCACTAAACAAGGAGACAAAATTTTCTGTAACGGCAACGGCGGTGGGGCTAATGTCTATGAAAAATGTTGACAAACAACATTAGTTCCTATCTCGACCGCCGGAACAGACAATTTTGTGTACTCGATCCGCATTACGGACCTTATCCTTGTAACTACGTATTTAAGATTATATTTAACCTTAACCTAGTGTAAATAGGTTTCACGGTTTTTGCCTGCGCTCGAAACGATTGAGGTTGAAAGTAGGGCTAATTTTTAAAGATTTTAGGGGGCATTCGCTGGATAACAAATTAATAAATAAAATTTAAATTTAATTGAATTGTCATACAAAAATCAGCCT
Organism: Pheosia tremula; assembly: GCA_905333125.1. NCBI lineage: Eukaryota > Metazoa > Arthropoda > Insecta > Lepidoptera > Notodontidae > Pheosia > Pheosia tremula. The sequence goes on along the minus strand of HG995427.1, from coordinate 2,965,958 downwards.
CAATCTTCACGAGGGTGTTTGAAATGTTGGTAGTAAATGCTCTCTTTGATCTGGCAACATCGATATTTAATTTACAATGTGACGCAAGTCCGCTTGCGGACCAATCGCGTGCGATAACGCATCGACGTTAAGCATTGCGATTGTAAAATTGAATTTTACTCGAATCATACGCTAATTTGGTGGCATAAAACTTAGTGTGGTATTGACTGCTTTGGTTTGTACATGCATCAGTTCTCTGGGATGCGAAGACCGCTAGTCTGATTAAAATCTGAAAATATTGCACAAGATACCTCGCCAATTTTTAAACAGCTACCATTTTTTGTATGTTTCGACACTTATCTCTATTGCATTTGGTTGATTCGACCTATCATTATGCTGAAATATCAACTTACTAAAATGTTTAGTGATCTTTACGAGCCAGCATCAGTATCTAGCCATCTTGGGGTGTGTTGGCTCATGTTGTGGGTCATAAGAAAACGTTAACAGTTTTCGTTCAACTAAATTCTCACTACTGATGATATATTTTGTTAGCAGAATAACCAAGTTTAATGGACGAATAGGGAATTGATATTCCAACATTAAAATTTTTTTCTTAAATAATTAACGTGTACTTAAAAATCTTAAGTAAACATCGGATACGCACTGTGTGGAGTTAGATAACGTATCCCGAAAGACCACGGAAATAAAATAGACTGTAGTTAAAAGACTTGCGCGGTTTTTGATGATTTTTTTTCTGATTTCGATGCGGTTTTTTCGTGTTGTGTGTGGGATACCTTTTTGGCTTGATAGTGCCTTGGTGCGGCGTATGAGTTCGATGTACCCCTCCCGACATGGTCGAATAGCATAAGGCTTGTCGACCCTTCGAAATTGAGTCATTTTCGAGCCGATTATAATGTTATCCCCCTCGGATTCAACTCGCGTTTCTACCACAGAACGGTCTGTTTTCCCCATCAAAATTCCTATTTTTTTATCTTCATGGGGTAGAATAGACCCCGCAACTAAACTTTAAGTAGGTACAATTTGTATTAATAGTAGAAGCATTTTAGTAGAAAAAATATGCCATCGGCGTGTCCTGGGGCCTTCTGCGCTGCGGAAATGTTCAAGTATTAATCAATTAATGTAGTAGAATTATTGAAAGTAAAATAATATTATATTTTTCTTAATATTTAGATATGTATGTATAGTATATTTTGACGTTGGAGGTCCCACGGCGCGTCCGTAGTTGACAGCGCCGCACGCAAGTGTGCAAAAACTCTGTGAACGGACCGATTTCGATGTGAAACTAATAAAATCACAAATATTTTTCAAAGAAATCTAATCATTTTCTAATCTTAAAGAAATTTGTGCAGTAGTTTCGAGGCGAACTTCGGCTTCTGTTAGTATGTTACTAGTTTCAGTAAATTAGCCAATGCGAATACGATTTCTCTAAATAAAAATAGAAGATTCCTAGATAAATATTTAAAAAATACACGCCTTGATCGTCCCGAACACCCCTTATTATAAGGAACCATTCTTCACTTGGCACACTTGTTAATCATTATTTTTTATCGACTGATTTTAAAATTTTCTACTGCATTTTGCAAATTTGGTAGTTTTTTTCAATTGCTATTGTGTCAACACTTAGAAAATTTTATTTGTAACGCTTTGTTTCTGCATCGGTGGTGTTGAGTTTTAAGACTATTATTTTTTTAACGACGTTTACTTTTTTCGTACACTCGTTCCCGTGATTTTGGTGGTTCTTTTTTCAAGAAATTGCTCAATGATTTTTGTAGTCGAATGATAAATTGTTTAGTGGTCCCTCCTGCCCTCCTAGTTGAAATGGCGGGCGATGGTTGCTGTATGTGTATGGTCGCACTGTCCCATTTTGTATTTTTGTATTTTTATAATAAAAAAAAACGTAACTAATGTGAATTCGGATGTGATTTTTTTTTACTTTAACGCGCAATGTTGTAGAAGCTTGGGTCGGTGAATTGTTCTAAGAAAACAGATCTTCAAGTTTATTTGAGCACAATTAAAATCCGCAATATTTGCCGGGCTTTTAAAGCCTGTGGCCGCAAACACTTGTTAAAAAATATGGAGTTCGACTTGATCGGCACTTGAGTTACTCATTTTATGGGGTTCCGTACCCAAGGAGTCTAACAGAACCCTGCTATTTGATATAAGCTGCTTACTATGCAATGAGCATGCCTTACCAATTAACTACCATGTCGTATTCTTCAACAAAAGCAACTTCGATAGTTTTGGAGACAATGGGAGTCAGCCGGTTTGATTGGAGGCATATGTGCTTGGTGCCGATTAGGTAATTCAAGTTCAGAATATGGTAATAATTACAAATCAATACCATATAAAAAATTGTTTCTACTCACGTTAAAAAATGCATTAATAATGCGTTCTTGAAGGTCTGTTGAACCCAACGTTAATGAAAAAAAATTAATAATTGGTGTTAGTTAGTATAAACCGAGGTGTGTTTGGGATATGTGGTCTGCCTGCGAGCGGTGTGCCAGATTTGCACTATGTCTAGGGCTTTCGACGCTTCCATCTTGCGAGCTGGTTGCTGACGGGTGCAGCGGTTTTAATCGAGCTTCAAATTCACCATAACATTTTAATATCTGGGCATTTATACCAACATTAAATAGATTGGCAGAGCAGATGCTAAGTATGCCCACACCATGGACCAACGTTTAATTGCCCAAATAAAAGCGTAAAACCGCATAACCCAGTGTGGCCAGCTTCGTTCGCTTGTTCTACCTATATGGTAGAAAATGCGGAGGATTTTTAGTAGTTTTGCTATGTAGGTGAATTGTTTTTTGTGCGGGGGAAAGTTTCGAATTTGCCCCTCTATCTTGATATTTGTTTTGCTCTTTAGGTTTTTAAACCTGTTTTCGCTTGTCTTTTTGTTCTTTAGGCTGCCGCGTGTTTTTAGTTTTGACTGTCGTTTGTTTGTTGCGTCTTTTGTTGTGGCAACAATTTGAGTATTTTAACAACTGGCCACTGGTTGTCTACGTTGAATTTAATGTGTGTCATCGTAGAAGGCGTGGCTATCTCGTTTTTCTGGACGAGTAGCGTTTGAAAATGAAAATTTGCAATTTTTTAGTTGATTTCCGAGTGTCGTTTAGTTTTGTTGATGCGCGGCGGCCATTTTGTCGATACATTTAGTTGCTAGTTTGTAGGATGTTTTCGCTCTGCCCCGCGCCTGCGCGGGCTTTGTTCACGTTTGTACGTTGTCTGTTTTGTCTATGGACGGGTGTGCTGTTTCCATTCATTTTAGATCGTAATTTTCGTCGTTTGCATATCACTGCGTGCGATCACCGGCGAGGGGCGTCCGTCGCGGTGTGTTTACAATATTTTGACGCGAAAACAAATTTGTATCTTTATAAAAGTGAATTGTTGTTGTTGATCGGTGTATCGTCCCCTCGTTCCTCCCGAGTGAGTTGCGCACTTCATGCATGTATATAGGAGTTAGGAAAGAAATTTTTTAAAAAATACCGCAAAAAAATTACGTTTTTTACCATTACGTATCGGTGGCGGACCGGAAGTTAGTGAAAATTTTTTCGTCTTTTCCCCGCCCGCGGCCCGCGGCCCGGGCGGGATTTGTACATTCTCGTGCTAGAAGTTTTTAGTGAAATTGAATAGTAAAGAGTAGCGCAATTTATCTAACCTAGTTGTGTATAATAATGTACCTACCTTATACCGTTGCTAGGACAATATTATTGTTTATTTTTAATAAAAATTATTGCACCGTTTTTATCTTTCGGGTGTGTTTCACATTTTTCATCGTTTCAATGTCGTTGCGGTGTATCTAAATTTATTTTATTAAATAGCCTTCTCTTAAACACAATGGGACTTTGCGTGGACATGTTAAATATGCTGAAATACTTTGCGCTTGAGTACCTGAACATTAAGTTGTACTTGAAACTTGTTTTATATTGAGGATTTTTTCCAAAAGTATTCTCTCAAATTGATAGAAAGTTATAATGGATTTTAAAGCTATTATAACGCACTTGTTCCTCAGAAAAGTTCGTTATATATAATAATATAATCTGTCTACAACATTTGGGGGTAAGTTTTTTAAATTTTAACAGGACTCGTACTGTTTAAATATTTCAGCTATAGTGACTGCCTCGATAAATTCAGCGTTTCTTGTCAAACACGCGTAACATAGTATTTCATACCTTAAGATAGTCACACGATACAAATTAAATTATAACTATTATTGGAGAAGTCTGTCGTCACGTCAAGTGCGAGCTAACTGTATACTTTATAGTCTACCGTATATAGACATTTTATATGGAGAATTGAAAAGGCCTCTAGCGGACGGTATTTAAATCCTACAATTCTCCATACAAAATGTCTGAATACGGTAGACTATAAAGTATACGGTTAGCTTCGAGTAATCTCGCACTTGACGTACTGGCTCTCGATCGATATATTCCATCACCTTAAAATATGTACTATCGTTCGTAGTATCTTTACCGTGTTCCAAGAAGCTGGATTTCTCGAAGGCTCGCAATAAGTCCGACTATAATTTAAAATTGATTTGAAATAAGATTTATATATATTTTTATATGCAGTTGTTTCAGTAATTGTTGAATAATCGATTTTGTTATAGAAAATTGAAATGAAATTGCCATGTTTTTTCGTTTTAACCGAGTGCGTATGAGGACTATGCGTGTTTGTAAGCGTTACAGATTACTAGACACAGACAGCTTTAGTGAGAGATAATTAAGATTTATTTTTAAGCTTTCTTTTAGAATTAAGCACATTTTTACTTGATGCGTACGCCGTGAGACTGGCGCGGTATGCTTAAGATTTTGGTAGAGCCGTTGCTTTTAGCGATATTTGGACTCGGCTCGGACCTAAATTCAATTTGACTGGACTATTTTAGTGTCGTTGATGGCTAAAAGCTGTCGTTACGCGCGAATATCTCATCTATAATGTCTCGAGAAGGTCTTATTTTGTCAAATTAGGTGAGTGTTTGAGATTTAAAGCTATTATGCTCTGGTCTCACCGCGCTCGCATCATAACGGTAGCGCATTGTCCTCAGCCGCATTCTTTATCAGTTTATCTACCGTGCCCGGCGGGTGTTTATGTATCTCATGTGGCAACACTGACTGGGCAGCCGATGTCAGGTGCCCTCCTCTCTGTGATATTGGTGGAGTTGTCTTTGGCTGGATACGGACCGGGCCGACGAAGACCGACGATTTGATCGCACTGAATTATTTCGCGTTTAGTCATTTATAAAGGGTATAGAGAATTAACTAAGCCAACTACTTTGAAGTCTTCGTTGCCCTGGTTTGAAGGACTGCGAGTGTTTCTTTAGCTCGTCAAATCTTTATTTGATTTTGAATCTTTCAATACGAAATTTGCGGCAGTAATGGAATACCTTGCGGCTTTATAAACTCAAAGTCCTCGTACCCAGCTATAGATCAACGTACGTTCGACACTTAGAGGTAAATGAGGCCCGCTGCCTCTCTCTGGCCACGACGGTTCGCTTGTCATCACACGCTGTGAGTTCTAGAACTATGGTGAGAATATTAAAATGAATTTGAAACTTCCCCTGTGTTTGTATTGTAGTTTGCTTTGTGGGGTAGTGCAATTTGTGCGTCTCTACGCTTGAGTGCGGGGTTGCGCGTTGTGGTTTGCAGTTCACCGAGTTATACGTTTTATTAGGTGGCTATTATCGCAAGTACATAGTCTCTGTAGCCAAGTAGCAAGTGTATATAATTATATTCTGGATGCTTGTCTACCAGTCTACTTACGAACTTGCTGAGTTGTTACGACGGGATAGCGACTTGTGTACTGGCACTGGTCAGCACAGCGTCAAAGTAACCAAATAGGCTATTTGACTGTTTGAAAAATTGTCTTAAATTGGTCATTAGTTACATATGATGCTAACAATATAGTTGTTTCATTGTGAATTCCAGTATTTTCCAAGATTCGATGACAGTTTAAATAAAAGTACCGCCAAAACGCGGCCTCCGGATCACGTGAGTTGTGAAAAAGAAATGGCTAAAAAAACATTATTTTATGATTTTAAAGAAAATCATCCATATTTTTGCAGTAAAATGAAGATTACTAGTTTAAAAAAAGCTAGATTTTTTAGGATGGCCACAATATAGGGCTTATTTTTCATACAGTCAAACACTCTATTATTTTAGGATGGCTAGTTCCACTATAAACTAGATCGCAAGCAATCAAGAAAACTTACAACTGACTTACAACATTGCTAGCACTAGTTGTAATGATATTTAACCACGGACTTCGTGTAAGCGGTTCAGCAATGGTAGCAGTAGACAAGTGATTTCCATACCACCTACTTGCCTGATTGGCTACTTGCTCACTTGCGTAGTTTCCTCGTGTCAACGGAACATGTTATCAAGTTATAATGAAATAAATAACCACATCTTTGAAGATATAAGTACATACAATGAACTCTCGCGAAGTGGAGTCTATACATCTCTTGCAGGACACTTAAGTTAGCTTAAGTTAAACCTAACTACGATAAATGGATAATAGCATTTAACCGTATTACTTATTGATGAACTGCAAACCATGATTCTCAATTCTTAAATATATCCTCGCATACCTGTGTGTGTTCACAGATTATTTTTATAAGTACATTTTATAATTTTAACGACATCCTTCTAGTTTTGACCAAAGACAGTATGCGGCCCAAAGTTACTACCAAAAAGACATTTGTTTTTACTTAATTTCTTGGGAATTAATTGAAGCGTTTTTTTTTTTATTAAATAAAACAATATAATTTACATCACCCGCTTGTTTTGATGTATTTTCGACGTCGTTATTCCTATTTATTTATTTTTTACCATGTTTTTTATAACTTTTTTATCGATTAGTAGTTTTTATTCACTAGTAGTTTTTAGCTGTAATATTTTTCAGTATTTTTTTTTGAGTTCTTTTTTTCTATTATAGGTAATTTTACACGGAATAGTATAAGCTTTCAGCGAAATATAAAAGTTTTTGCACGTTGGCCGTAAAATAAGGTATATTTATGTATATTTAACTTGATATGAATAGAAAAATAAATGTAAAAATTCCGTTTGAATATTGCGATTAGATTCAAATTTCTAAAGAAGCCTTAAGTTTTGGTTTTATTTCTATATAAATGAAATTTATTTTTTTTATAATATATTCATATTTATGTAAAGCAAACTAAATAATTGTAGATAAGTAGTTTTGGATTTATCTGCGTTTTTCTTTATGTTAAGAGTGTTTTTTTTATTACTATTTCTTTTGTTGTTTGACTAGTATTACTTAGTGTTATACTTGACGGGGATACCAGAGGTAATATTTTACCCGATTATTTGCGACACCGGCATTAGTAAAATGCAATTGTTCACGATACTTATCGTTCCTACTCCAATCATGTTATTTATATAGAAAAATTATATAATATTGTATACAAACTTATTTTTTTCTCGAATTTAAAATTATTAGCTATATAAGTATTATATGTATTCACTTGTAGAGTATTTTAATTATTTTGTATAGTATTAGTTCTTAATTTTAATATCGTGGACGTGGTATGGAAGTCACAAACTAATGTTGGTAAAGAGTTATTAGTTATTTCCGCCCTCCGGTCCCCGTCCGGTGTGTAGGTATTGTTTAAAACTGAAATACTTGAATTTTTATATGAATTTTATTAATATAATATGGTATTTTACTAAATATTAGTCCAATATTAAATCTTTATATGCTTGTTTCATTTTGTATAACCCTATTCTTACTCGAACGAGAACAAATTGAATATAATAAACAAAAATATAGGTAGGACAGTAAGTATAAAAAAAACTTTATATTGGTTGGCCACTGAATACAAAAGTAAAAAGTCATCGCTTTTGCCCATGGCTACACTATAAAACCACCTGTGTCATTATGGTGTATGAAAATAACTTGAAACCTTGGCTGGAATTGAGAATTCCATTATATCATCGGTCGACAAGACGCACGGACAAGTGTCATCCGTACACTGTGGACATTCCTTCGGTACGTACTAAGCGGTTTGCTTCTACTTTCATCGTGCGAACTGCCAAGGAATGGAACACGTTACCGGCGTCTTTGTTCCCCGTCGACTATAATCTGGGTGTTTTCAAGTCGAGAGTGAACAGGTACCTTCTAGGCAAGTATGCTACATCGTAGATCTCATCGTCACTTACCATCAGGTGAGATCGAGATCAAATACTTGCCTATATCGTAATAAAAAAAATTATAGAAATGAAAAAAAAACTATGAATGTGCAATATAGTCTCTATGTTTTTACGCGAGTCGAGGACGTTAAGTATCTAAGAATATATGTAATTACTAGCTGCGCTACTCGCGATTAAAAAGCATGTCCTTTTCCTCTATGTCCTTTTGCAAATGCACGGTTCCTGTATGCTATCCCATAGGAACCGTGCATTTATTCGGGATAAAAATTTGCCTATGTAATTTTCTGACCCCTAAACTACTACACTACCTATGCCAAAAAATTATGTCGATCCTTTGCTCTATGAAAAATTAAAACAAATCTATCCCACAGGAACCATACATTTTACCGGGATAAAAAGTAGCATATGTGCTATTCCAGATTATAATCTATCTCTATGCCAAATTTCATCCAGATCCGTTCAGCCGTTCTGGCGTGAGTGAGTAACAAACATCCATCCATCCAAACTTTCACATTTATAATATTAGTGGGATTGGTGGGATAGTGGGATATACATACTAGGCTCGCCCCCAGTCCATTTTACGGTACCTATAATAGAAGCTTTGCTTAGTTTGGGACCACACTGTTGATGTTTGTCTGACGATATTTATTATTATAATTGATACAACTATGCGATACTTAGTGGAAATCTGAGGGAAGAGGGACCCACCACCGACTCTCGGCATGTCAACTATAAACCAAACAAGTTGATCGATAATTAAATGATCGAAGCCAACAAAACCGAACTCCTCTAAGATGTCAGTCGAGAAACTCTCCTGTCATGAGAGTCGTTACCCTAATTCAAATGCAATTCGAATGCGAATCTAAAAAAAAATTATCTTATAAAGTATATTTTTTACCACTATTTTTTTCCCGTAAAATATTGATTCCTTAACTGGTCACACTAAACTGTCAATGTCATATTGATTTATGCCTAAGGAATGCCGTCCTTCAGTAAGAAGAAGAAGAAACTGGAATTATATAGCATGAGAGCGAGACAGTTATATGGAAGCTAACTAGGAGAAAATAGGCAAGAAATGTTTCCTTGTTAGTGAAAAAAACTGGAACGCTAAAAAATATTTGTTTAGTGAGAGAGAACAGGGGCGTTATTTAGATAAAAAAAAACAATCAGAATAAGAATAATGGTAGAAAGTAAGACAAATTACTATCAGAATCCAATATTTGAAGACATCAATGGCACCAAATACGCGATAAATCCATTTGCGAGTGCTGAAAACTTAAACACGGAAGATGGCCAGGAGAACACGGTTTCTGACAACTACAGCTTGTTTTGCTCGCACTGCAAGCTCACGTTTATAAATACAGTCGAATATGAACACCACAACGTCGAATTACACGGCACCAAACGACTACATCTCTGTAATTTCTGCAACGCGACATTCCGACGTCTAGACCATCTCAAGAGGCACGTATCAAGTATACATTCAAATCAAAGGTATTACCTATGTCCCGTATGCCAGAAAGACTGTAAACGACACGATATACTCCTGAAACATGTCAAAAGAAAGCACGCGAGTGAATCTGAAGTTTTCACGTGTAGAGATTGCAATTTTCAGTGTAGCAACTTACAGGATTTGGAGAAACATGAAGCAAGCCACTTATTGACAGACAGACATGTATGTCCTCACTGTAGCACGACTTTTAAGAGGAAAGATCACATGATAAGGCACGTGAAGTCGCAGCATCTCAATCAGTGTGTGGTATGTCCCATATGTGGACAGAAATACAAGCGGAAAGATCATGTGGTGAGGCACGTACGGGAAAAACACAAAATGGGGATGTTGAACGGGAAACTTGTTACATCCTCAGATGTCCTATGAAGGACTTAGTATAAGTTATGCTGGAGACCTAATGCCGGATATCATAAGACTTGTAGTTAACAGTGGGTCGTGGGCAGCGGGAAAAAGCAGTGACAGGCCCAGAAAGATATTCTTCTTTATGAAATGAATTGCAATGGAAAAAGATGAAATATGGCCTCACCCACATATGAGATATTTTGTCAGCGACAAGTATTTTAATAGAGATAATAATCCAATAAATACACATTGTAAATAAGAAAATGATGATGACAGATAAGTGAAGTATTCCAGAATGATATGAATGAAATTAATTATTTTAATGATACATAGTTCTTGTACGCTAGTTTTTAAAATCCAGATAGAGTCCGTCTGTTTTGTGTGTGGGAGGCTGGCAACTCCAGCCATCTAAGCTCTACCAGGAAGTTGCCCAGCTACCGAACGTCACCAAAGATCTGCAGGTGACCTGCCAATCCCAGATAGTTTGCATGGCATGTCTTTGTACAGGCTTTACCCAGAACTATCTGTGACGCCGAGGTAGGATAGATGTTTGTTGATGATGCCACATCTTGTCAGTGTGCCTGTTATAAGACATAGACAAGATCTAGGTAGTTAACTGTGGTAAGGCTCTGTAGAGATGATGGTTGACTCCGGACAAGAAAAATCATTACAATAAAGATGTCAATAATTATAATGTCATAGATCAATATTATTGACATTACTTTTGAATAAAAAGTAATAGGAATTACTTTGATTCCTACTTGGCAGATTGCTAGCGATTCGCAAGATATTATCATTTTACGAAGCAGACAAAAGATTGAAGAAGTAATAACTGTAAATATAGCAACAACTTTTATGAACGTGGACTGGTTCCAAAGGATCATAAGCAGTGATGATCATAAATATGCATTGGTGAAGTGGGTGATGAGCAATTGATGGTGTAGTACAGTATTAAAGGTATCGGACTGACTTAACCCTTAGTAGCCTGATTTACGAAAGTGATTTATTTTTAATATTACTGTGTTTAATGTTATTGTATTTAATAATAATGACTTTTGTTTTTTTTTTTTAATTTCGTTGGAAAGAATATTATACAACAGTAAAATACGTACAGCCAACCTATAAAAAAAAACTAATAATAATGTGAACATTCGGTTTAAAAGATTGGTATCAAAATTGAAACTCTAGGCTATTAAGGGTTAAAGCTGCTGTTAATGTACCTCTTTATGAATATACCAGCAGCACAACAGTGCGAGGAATGGCGACAGATTGATAATCATAATAGTAGCCCTTAAGAAAGTTATTTGATGTCCACAATCCCACCGCCAGGAGTGTAACGGTCAGCCTAAAGAATATTACGAAAAGACCACATTAAAGCATCACCAAAACCCACCATGAACCAATCCAGTAAACCGATCAACTCGCGATCAGACCAATGGACTATACGGTCACCAGTCACACTTACAGCCACTGGACCGTTGGGACAGTGTCTCCAACTCTCTTCGTCAAAATTACGGTGTTGACTGGTCTCAAAATACGGTAGATGGTGGAAAATTACGGCAGACCAGTGTTTTCAGCTAAAATACCCATAATACCCATGCAGTGGGGATGCGTAACGTAAAAAAAAAAAAAAAAGGTCATTCTTCCAAACAGAAGTAGCAGAATGACCTTTTTTTTTTTTTACGTTGCACATCCCTGCTCTTCCAAACTGAAGCAACAGAATGACCTTTTTTTTTTTTTTACGTTGCGCATTCCAAACAGAAGCAGCTGGATGACCTTTTTTTTTTTTTTTTTAAGTTACGCATATCCCAATGCAATGTTGCAGTAATATTTTGCTAAATCAAGTGTTCATTATAGAAATATGGACACGGACGAAATTACGGTAGAATATGTCACCGTAATAACATGTCTACGGTAGGTGGTAGATCTAGAAAAATTACGGTAGATCTACCGTAATTACGGCATGGTTGGAGACACTGCGTTGGGAGGCCACTTCTGATCATGTTGTGTAGCAAATATTTTTCAAGCAACTTGTATTTTAGGATTAAGCCAAAGTATTGTGTGAATTACAATGTTTTATGCACAGAATTGTAGTTGTTTCTTCATGCCTGCTGGGTTTAAAACGCTGTAGCGACCTCTTCAACCGCGCCACAAGCTACACAGATAGCGCTGCAGACGCATTCAAACAACTCTACTGGTGGTAGGCTTCGGCCGTGGCTAGTCACCACCCACTGAACAAAGCCATGTCGCCAAGCGGCCTAGCCGTGTTCCGGCATGATGTTCGGTGTTGCCATTCATGGATGGCGGGTCAGATCAGTTGCGCTGCATGTGCCTAGTGAATGTAGCGTCTCGATCTACTGCCGCCTTCCTACCAAGGCAAGTATGCTCCATCGTAGATCTCATCGTCACTTACCATCAGGTGAGATCGAGATCAAATACTTGCCTATAATGTAATAAAAAAAAAAACAATTGACATTTCTCCATACAACCCTGAAACGCGCTATGAGAGTTTTCGGAGCACGTAACATATATACAAGATCCCGACCATAACTGTTGGGGCATAGCGGCCGCCCACCAGGCGTACCATCCGCTTGGATGGAAGATCTTCCCTTTTCCGCCAAAACACCATAAAAATAATAGGGGGAATGAGTGATGAGTTTCTCTCGCGCCCCTGTTTGGGAAGATGACGAAGTTTGTGTAAGGGCTGGTCCCTTTTCGTATGGTTGGCTATGCCCCCTTCCATGTGATGTCCTATGCAGAATGCATAAATTAATATTCATAATTTATGTGGTATGACTAATGCAGGGATACAAGATAGTATAAGTATTGTTTATTAGTATAAAAACCATTTTGTATCTTAAGTTTTTATTTAAGTGAGTATAAATATTTTGACAGTAAAAATAACAATCTCAAAAATCATATTTTAAGTAAGTACTCATTAGTCGACAAATATTAGGTACAGTTATATCTAGAGTCGTAATTCGTTCTCAACACTAGTTGGGGCTAAATACATATTGGACAAATATCCCCACACCATATCAAGAGTATGGTCCCATACTAAGAAGTATGGATAGAATTCATAATTGACTGGGCGATACCAGAGCCTCCAGTGCGATGTTTTTTCGTAAGCAAAACGTGTATTTTTGTCTATGGATTTGTATGACAAATTTAACAGCGCCTCAAGCGGACGGTATTTAAAACTTTCAACTCTCCGTACAGTCACGGACCTTAATTAGGGACATTTAAGGTTGAAAATCGTACAGCAAACGTATGCTATAAGAGGTAGTATTTTGACTGACATATTTGAGACCATTTGCTCCTAGTAACGAGCAAATCGTCTCAGATCAGATATGACGATATACGACCTTATTGCATTATAAGTGTCATTGAAAATATTAAGGAAATGGGTCCAATATTAACGTTCGCAACCGTACAAAGCGTCTAAATACTATAAAGATATACACTGAGCTTACGAATAAGCTTGGATTTGACGTATCTACAGAGCTTAGAGTACGAGTTGTCTCGTAAGCAGAACGTTTAATGAACAGTCTACGTATTTGCTCCTTCTATGTAGGATTGAAAGTTTCAAATATCGTCCGCTAGAGGCGCTGTTGAATTTGCCATACAACACGACAAATCCGCGGACTATAAGTACAAGTATCGCTAACGAAAAGGCTGTAACTGAAAGGTCTGTGCGAGAATCGTGCTCGCGATTGTCAAACGTCCGATTGTAATTTGTAGATACTATTACACCATCCTCCAAAGGGGATAGGCAGTAGTATACATACATATCAATTTTAATTAATATATTCGAGACATTGTACATCAATATGCCAAAGCATATTTAGGGTTAATAAAAATAGGTACTAAATTAAATTATTTAATACGCGAAGCAATAAATAGTGTTAAATTATTTGAGCTAAGACAATTTCCATACGATTACTTCCTTAGATTAGTAATTAATAAATAACAAGTCGACGCAAAACATTATCTCTGTGGATACCACGACGAAGTGTCGCGAACATATTCATTTTGGTTTATTAAACAGAACACGCATCATTTACAATTAATGAATAAACTAAATAATATACAACTCACATTCATAATGACATTGTAAAAAAAAAAAAAATTAAAGCAAAATTTAATTTGTCTAAAGAATTTGAAAGAGCGGTTTAACATTGTGAATCCATATTTTGTTATTAGTATTACATCATCTGAACAGGACTCGAGGCTGCTGAGCTAACTTATGGGACTTGTCATCACATGTGAATTGAATGACAGTGGCACAGTGATGGCAGAGCAACTTGACAGTTACAACACCATTACAACATACTAGAACCTAATATATTGAGGTATAATACCTCAAAAAATTCACTTCTAGAATGCGGCTTTGCCTGCGGTACTTCTTAGAAACAGGTTTTACCGCTCACAGATAATATAGCTTCCCATTAGTGAAATCATTTTCAGAATGAGAACTACCGGTCTACCGACCATGGTACGGTGGATCTACTGATCCAGAGATTACCCCACACATCCAAACTAACAATTTAATAAAAAAAAAAAAAAATCCTTGTAATATTGTATGGTATGTGTAAATAAATGTTATAGGCAACATATTTGTTGTATATGTATTCTGCTGACATACTTTAGTAGATTTTTTCTCTTATATGAAATAGGATCATCTCTTCATAAGATATGTTTTCCAATTGAACCAGCCGTTTCCAGTGACATATTAAATTAATTATTGCTATTAAAAAAAATTAAGATATTTTTTATCAGCCTATATCAACCCACTGCTGGCATGAGCCTCTCTTTCGCACTCTTAGTTCAGGTCTTATGGTAGTCCCCCATTGGCTAATACAATTGAGTTACAATTTAATATATATTAAATCCAAAATTATAACTTAATTAATTAATTGCAATGACATATTGATTTTTGCACAATTAAATTGGAAATTATGTTGCAATTTCTATCAATTATAAGTTGATTGGGTAATTAGATTTGGTATCTAGGTCAGATGCATGGTCTCTCAAGGTTTTTGAAAGTATCAAAACCTGTAAAGCCGCGTTTTGTGACTTAACCATTTGTTTGATAGTCCGACTCGCTCCTGAATGCTGCAATATTTATCAATATAATTATTTACAGTACTAAATATACCAGCACAATCATAATTTCTTATGTACACGAGCGAGGTGACTCCTCAAGGATTCCTCCGCTTTGAACTTCAATGAACACATATTACATTGGTGTGTGGTATTCTTATACACATGTTTGTTTTTTATATGCTTCGCTAAGTTCTCTTTGCATGTAAACTTTTTCTGACATTTCAAACAACAGTTCTCAGCCATTAATTGTTTTAACTTCAGATGGCGCCGCAGGCAGTACCTAGACTTGAATGTGATCGCGCAACTCTCGCACTTCGACTTACTTTTGCTCTGGTGATGCGTTTGACAGTGTAAGTCCAAGTTGTTTTTCCTTGTGAACACAATCTGGCAGTCGTTGCACTGAAACGTCGCCGTTTTCTGCTGAATCTCGTGGTTCGAAGTCATGTGACGGAAATACTGACTGTTCTGATTGAATTTAAGTCTGCAGTATTGGCAGCTGTAAATATATGTTCGATCTTCGAAGCAGGTGGGGGTCTCCTCAAATTTCCTTGTTTTAATCGCTGGCCGAGTGATTCTGATCCTTGGACCGGTCCTAATGGGCTTCTTATTCATAATAAATCCTATTAATGCGCTCTCATAATATAATTACAGTGATATTTTAATGATTATGTTCGAAATCCACGTAAGCAATCTATTGAGTATAGTTCACTGGTTCTTAAAACTTCTTTTAAATATCAATACTAAATTCACTTAGTCTTAACGTAATACTGATTTTCGTATGTAATCTCTATTCATATATGTTCAATTCGAGTATTATTCGATTTATTGCAAATGTTTTAATGTATCCAACAGTTTTTGTAAAACGTCAAATTGGAAGTTTGAGGTGTGTTTTGAAAATCTACATGGAGAACTTTCACTTTTGATGTTATTTTTCAAATCAAACTAGAAAACGTTCAAAGTTAATTGAAGCAATAATTTAATGCAATTATATGAAAGTATTTATGAAATAATGTATTAGCAGATGCTTTCAATGTATTATTGTTTAGTTTTCTATCAAATGTTGCAGTGGCAAGACTGTGTAATATTATGACAATAAATTATTATGTAAAAGTATTCGAACGCACGCTTTATACAAGTCGTTGGATTGGACGGACTATACAATTAAACTACTACTGGACGGACTATACTTGAGCGTGGGAAACATGAAATTAATTTCTGTTTTTTTTATATTACTACAGTGTACGGAGTGTACCTTACGATGCGGTCACATCTGGGTTAAAGTTAGTGTTGCCAATATACGCCTTAATGAAGGAAGGCATTAAAAATACCATATTAAAAGGCTTGGCTACATATTTATTTCATACTAGCTGTTGCCCGCGACTTCGTCCGCGTGGTATTTAACAACGTCTCAACCGTTGGCAACAGCCTGCTCGCGTTCTGATCCCGCGGGACGCATTGCAGATAGTTGTTATCAAACTTTAATCAGGCGCTGCGCTGCAACATTGGTTTTAATTTTTTTTCGAGAGATCCAATTTTTTTTTCTAAAATAAAAGTAGCCTATGTTACTCATTGTTACATCAGCTATCTGCCAGTGAAATTCCCGGCAAAATCGGTCCAGCCATTTCAGAGATTACCCGGAACAAACAGACAGACAGACAGACAGACAGACAGACAGACAGACAGACCGACAAAATTTTTAAAAAATGTTGTTTCGGTATAGGTAACGTGTATACATCCAAATGCACTTAGTAAAAAGCGGTTATTTTAATATTACAAACAGACACTCCAATTTTATTTATATGTATAGATGTATAGATATTTACGAGAATACTACACGTTGAAATAAGACAATTTTTCGAATTATATCGCGTTTATTTTATGTCTTTTACGTTCCCGACGTTTCGGCTGTTTTACAGCAACCATGGTCACGGGAGGACTGAAGTTTTTGAAGTCCTAGTGTCATAGCTAGAACTTGGGTACCCTTATATTTAGTTGTTGCTTGCGGTCCGATCTATTCAGAAGGGGCTTACAGTGTTTTGAGGTGTTGCAACAGTGCGCTTGGTTTTGGATTTAATTATATTAATTACTGGATCCCAAGTCGAGATCGTCAGATCGTGGTTGCTGTAAGCAGCCGAAACATCGGTAACGTAAAAACATTAAATAAACGCGATAAAATTAGTTTTTTTTTTGTGTTATTTCAAGGTTTGGCTACATTAATGTTGTTCAGCACGTCAAGTGCGAGCTAACCGTATACTTTATAGTCTACCGTATTTAGACATTTTGTATGGAGAATTGAAAAGCGCCTCTAGCGGACGGCATTTATAACGTTCAATTCTCCATACAACATGTCTAAATACAGTAGACTATAAAGTATACTGTTAGCTCGCACTCGACTCGCTTATGCCACTCGATAAACGTAACTCGCAATCAATTTATAGGAATTTAATTACAGAAGACATGACTTATAATGTTTATCTCTCCATTATAAAACGTTGGCCAATAATTACGAAATAAATTTCAAAGTCAGCATTTAGCACGTCAGGTGTGTTATCTGTGCTTGGTTTAGACTTATACTGAAATCACTGCATCGTAAGCATTATCCACGTGTTTTACGGATTCCGCTTCCAGAGACTTCTCTCTCGACCAGGGCCCCGAGTCTGCTAACACAATCGATTCATAATCGAACACCAACCGCATAGTAACTGTCACTTTTGACACATATCATATCTGTCAAAAGTGACAGTTACTATACGGTTGCCGTTTGATTATGAATCGATTGTGTCAGCAGACTTGGGGCCCTGGAGGTCTTCTGACCAACTGCTCTCACAACAAGGATAGGCAGATACTTATACAGCAAAGTTTAAATGAAAAGCTGCTCTGTCGGCGCCTGCAGAAAAAACGGCTGCTTGACTTGGGTTACGACATCACGCAAATGTTATAAGAGGGTTCGGAAACGGCAACTAGCCGGAAGGGGGCCGGGGGCCCCGAACCCGAGGTTTCCGCCGGGGCGTCACGGTAGTGTGCTCGTAGAGCGATCCCGTGGCGCCCCACAAAATGTCACAGAGGGCGGCGCTGGGTTTTAGTGGGTGTCTGAACTCTTCCAGGAGCCCCACATAACCGTCTAAGCTCCCCCTGGCTTGGGCGGTATGCGTAAATGCATTTCCGAGCGAAAACAAAAAAAAACACGGAAATGCTGATTTAATTGACATAGCTAACATACACAGACGTCATAACTAGGTACACACTCATGATAAGCTATCAAACGTACATTTATAAGAAAAATTGCTCTATGTCGTACCCGATTGCCAACCTAAAAAAAAGAAGAATTAGAAGCAGTACACTCAGGGCTCCAAGTCTGCTAACGCAATCGATTCATAATCGTACAGCAACCGCATACTAACTGTCACTTTTGACAGATATTGTATGGGATATATGTCAAAAGTGACAGTTACTATGCGATTGCTGTTCGATTATGAATCGATTGTGTTAGCAGACTTGGGGCACAGGTACCTTCGTAAAACTTATTCCATTTACTCTAGAAGCTATTTGCTATTTTATGTTATCCTATTATAGGTATCTCAAAGAGAGTTCTCAGCGAGAGTTTCTTCGTTGCTTGTAGAAGGAATACTACTCTGTGTCTTACCCAACAACGAACAAGGGAGTGATGTAAGTACCTACTTTATTGTTTATTTTTATTGATAAAACACCTATATATTGTAACTTATCAGGATTCATTATCAATCGATCGCGATAATTAATTCTCTTATATTGTCACGTAGATTTATGCTCGATTTAGAGATCCCTAATTAAAGAAAAGAAAAAGCTAATATTCAGTGTCTGTTGCATATTAATAATATACTGTGAAATCTTATTAACAACTTTTTTTTTTTTTTTAATTTGGCATCACCATAGGTATTTTGCCAGTGTCAAGTAATATATTTTTTTTCTGTTTTTGAGCATATGCACAGGCCCAAAGCCTAGGCTCAAGTAAAATACCCCCCATCCCTCAATCAGTAAAGTGATGGATACTTTACCGAAAGATTTTTCATGGGTTTTTTGTGAGAAACTGAAAAGCCACGTTTCGTCACTCTGTTTCAATTACCTACACTTGTGCACTTTACCGAACCTATAATGGTTAATATTCCACATATATCACTCACTATAACTCGCAGGAACACTAGTTTTAGAAATTAAAACACAACTGACGCCATGACTTTTCAGTTTCCCGCCAAAAAAAAAACTATTAACAACTTATTTTTGACAGAATTTATATTTGACAAAATTTACGTATGTGTCAAGTTATTGACTCTATCATGACAGATAATATGGTCAATAAATATTAATGGGTAAGACGCCATTTTCATATCTTCATGTCACATCCATTATTTTATTTATAATATGTATTTATTGAATGTGTTATTGCTATTAATCACTTGACACTGGTAAAATACCCGCTAAGTTGTGGGTGAGGCCATATTCATATCCATTTTATTTCATCGCATTTCATTTCATAAAAAAAGAAAGAAGATTAATAGGTAATATGCAACATTATTGTATAATTATATAATTTATGTGTTAACATTGTATCATATAAACAGTGAAACAAATTTCGGCATAACTAAACAATGACGAAACCATAGACGTTTTATGATTCCGTTTGGAAAAAAAAATGAAAGCATAGATTGCAATGACGTCAGAATCGTAATAATTTTTTTACGAAACATTTGGACATCTTTCCGTTTAAAAAGATCTTTATTCCCATTAAGACAGTTGTCACTTACATGAGAACTTAAATATTATAACATGTATCATGTTACACATAATTATTATATTAACCCGGTGTGGGTAATTCTAAATAAATCCAAGTGGCTGTGCCGTTAAAAGCGAGTTCGCTGCAGTAACTTGTTCGGTGGTCCAAGTTACAAGCGATTATAAAAGCAGTGACTCGTCGTTGGAAATACAAACAGATAGTTTTTTCTTAAAAATATTGAGCGAAGGCGCGTCTTTTACATCCTTTGGAAGTTTGTTGTATAGTTGTGCTCCCCCGTATGTTATATTATGTTTACCGTAGTTGGTTCTTATACCAGGTAATACAAGGTGGGTTGCTCGACGAGATGCGTATTTTTGTGTCTTACCTTTTGTTGTGAAAGAGATGTTTGTGTGAATGAGTTTGTGTATTATTTTATATATGAGTATGCATGTGTGTATATGTATATAATTGTTTAATATTCATAAGTTTTGTTTCTTTGTATACAGTCCTGAATGGTTTTAAGTAGTCATAATGGTATAAATCTTTACTACTCATAAAGCGATACAACACCATAAAGTTAGTAAAAGTAGCGGTTTTTACTAACTTTATGGTGTTGTATCGCTTTAGGTATTTTTTTTAAGCAAACTTAATACATCGAGACATCCAATGCAGAATGTTAATATCGCAAAACAATAAATTACATCGTAAAGATGTCCAAATTTTTGTAAAAAAATAAAATCCATTGACATTTTGAATTTCTCGCCCTGACCTGAGCTTCCCCTTTAACTTAAATACACATTACGCAAGCTCACTATTCTAATTTATTTGTGTCGGAGACAATTATCTAATCGTCTGTGCTATTTTTCAAACATCTCTCTTGAGCTCTTTGGAAAAAAATTATGGATTTATTGGTCCAACACGACTAGTTCCCATGAATGATAGTATATTTCATACAAATAAGGCACTCTTTGGGGCCGACTGCTGCAAAAGATGGAACATACATATTAAAATACTACTTAAATAATTATTTTTATTGTACGGAACACAGAATAAGTTAAACTCATCACGATTCACTCAATTAGCAAATCGTTACAAAGAAATTCAATTTCAATACGAGTATGTTTATTATGCAATCTGTGACATATAAAAGGGCGCGAAAAAAAAGCGACGTATAGTTTTTAAGTTTATTTATTTCGAAGCGACGGTAATGAATGCATTGAGCCAAATGGCGTACAGCCTAGCGGTATTGCTGATTATATTTTATTCGGTTGTCGGTGATGAAACTAGTAAAATTGTGGACACAAAGCAAGGGAAAGTGGAGGGATATTTAGCACCGAGCGGACTTTATTATGAATTCTCCGGAATACGATATGGCGTTGTTAAGAACAGATTTCAAGTAAGTTAATGTTACGCTCTTTACCTCACCCATTACCTAAGAAAAAGCACCACACGGAAACATTATTTTTTATATACTTACCTACAATAGAATGGGTATACCAACCAAGCCATGCATCTGCGCTTTTTAACGCATTTTTAATCATCATACGAAGTCAGAATTTCGATATTATTGTTTTTTTTTTCAGCAATATGACAATTCTTTTTTTAAAATTAAAGTATCGAAATTCTGACTTAGCATAATAATTACAAATTCGATAACGAAGCGCAAGTTCAATAATAATACACTTTCTTAATCATTCCGTATTCCGTACCGCTGTATCCATCTTTAGACCTTATTTTACAATGAGCTCCACAACTTATTTGACAGCATTTGAAACGGCCATCCGTCAAATAACTTGCCAATAGGGATTGTAAGCACATCACATTATGAAACTGGCCCTAAGAGTAACTTCCAATTAATATTTGAAGCGACATCTTGCGCCCTTTAAAACCGGGCTTTTGGAACCGACCTTTTAGCTACCAACTAAGTTGACTCACAATGCCAGTACACTAACTATTATACTTATTTTCAGGCACCTGTAGAACCTCCAGAATACTCGGACGTCTACAAAGCTGAGAACCGAGCGGTCCTGTGCCCTCAATTCCCGACCCCCGACCCTTTAACAGCACCTAGTGAGAACGAAGACTGTCTGATCCTCAACATCTATACTCCCACCTTCGAGAACACCACCGCCGCCGTGATGGTCTTCATACACGGTGGAGATTTTGGCACCGGGTCCAGTTCGCCCGTCTTCTACGGCCCACACTACTTAGTGTCTCACGGTGTTGTTCTAGTCACCATCAACTATAGGCTGAATGCGCTCGGTTTCCTCAATTTAGGCATCAAAGAAGCACCAGGTAACGCTGGTTTGAAAGATATCAGACTAGCCCTGAGATGGATTAAGGAAAATATCGCCAATTTCGGTGGTGACGATGACAATATTACCGTGTTCGGACATGGAGCTGGTGGTATAGCTGCTATATACTTAACTCTATCGAAATCCTGCGATGGATTGTTCAATAGAATTATATCCGAGAGCGGCAGTTTGTTCAGCCCGGTATCATTCGATTATGACCCTTTGATCACGGCGTCTCAAGTAGCAAAGTCCCTTGGGGTGAATACGCAGAATCCAGATGAGTTAATAGATGTGTTCACTGAAGTGCCGATTCTTAAGCTAGAGGAGGCGATTGGTAATCAAATGAACGCGAGATCAGTGTTTTTGCCGTCCGTTGAAGAATATTTGGATGATGATCCGTTTCTGATTGATAATCCGTTTGCATTATTACATTCTGGTGATTTTCAAGGCGTGCCAGCGATATTCGGCCTCAACACAGTCGAAGGTTTAACCAGCATTCTAGATTACAACACGATAACTAGTCAAATAGATAGAATCATTAACGAGGATTTGACCGTTTTGGATCAGAAAGTCATGAACGTGCCCGTAGACGAGAAATGTGAATTCAGAGAATTATTAAGAGATACGTATTTCACGAACGCGACCACAGAAGAGACTGTGATTGGTGGACTTATTAATTTCAATTCGGACTTCGGTTACGTCGGCCCGATGTCGTTATTCGTCGACATGTATTCAAACGTCACGGAGGTTGACGTTTATCAGTATATATTCAATTACATTGGCTACAGGAATTTGGGGAGAATACTGACGAACACTAGTTTGCCAGCTACGACTAATATGGACGAGTTGTTTTATATATTCGAATTGGAGAGGATGCCGCTGCCCATGAGTGAGGATGATGCCAGAATAGTGACGTTCATGACTATGATGTGGACTAACTTTGCGAAATACGGGTGAGTTATAAGTTATATTTTTACTGGTGGTAGGCTTCGGCCGTGGCTAGTCACCACCCACCGAACAAAGCAATGTCGCCAAGCGGCCTAGCCGTGTTCCGGCATGATGTTCGGTGTTGCCATTCATGGATGGCGGGTCAGATCAGTTGCGCTGCATGTGCCTAGTGAATGTAGCGTCTCGATCTACTGCCGCCTTCCTGCCTAAGCAAGTATGCTCCATCGTAGGTCTCATCGTCACTTACCATCAGGTGAGATCGAGATCAAATACTTGCCTATAATGTAATAAAAAAAAAAAAGAAAAAAAAAGTTATTCAGAATCAGAATCAGAATATTTTTAATCACGTAGACCATTATGTACAGTACTTATGAATCGTGAAAGTTACAAAAACATTAAGCTACTACTTTACCGCCCGTTCGGAATGCCGTTCCTATGGAGAAGAACGGGCACTAAACTCCATGGTTGCTCTTTTTTTTAAAAAGATCTTTACATTTTTGAGCAATACATTGGTATAGGGATGTGAGAACAATGTAGGAACGGCTAATCTATTATAAGCTATAAGCTATATAATATAAATGTGAAAGTTTGGATGGATGTTTGTTACTCTTTCACGCCAGAACGGCTGAACGGATCTAGATGAAATTTGGCACAGAGATAGATTATAGTCTAGAATAGCACATAGACTACTTTTTATCCCGGTAAAATGTATGGTTCCCGTGGGATAGATTTTTTAATTTTTTCATAGAATACCAATAAATTCATTTTCTCATACATTTGATTCTGAGGCGGTACGAAGTTCTCCGGGACAGCTAGTAAGCTAAATAAGGCTATTCAATTTGAATCTACATTGTAATATTTATATATAAGTTCAGGGACTTGAATTTTGGATAGCGCGATCCTCTGGGCCCCAGGTCGGCTCGCTTAGAAAGAATTCCTAAAAAATTCTAGAAAAAATTGTATGGAAAATGTGGAGGTCTTCTTCTTTTTCTTTACGAAATGAGATGCGATGAAATAAAATGAATATGAATATCGCCTCGCCCACAACTTGGCGGGTATTTCGCCAATGTCAAGTAATTAATAGCAATAACACATTCAATAAATACACATTATAAATAAAATAATGGATGTGACATGATGATATGAAAATGGCGTGTCCCCGTGAAAGTTATTAAGATGTTCTTACAATATTTGCAGGTCTCCAACTCCGGACCCAGATAACGGCGAATGGCTGCCGTACCCTCACCAGCTGGCCATCACGTTGGAGCCGCAGTACGTCGCCCCATTGACACCTGATCGAGCATATTTTTGGCGCACGCTCTACAACAAATATAATGCTAACATTTCGAAATGAGCCCGGACGAGCATGATTTTTTATTTATATAATTATAATATCAAGGCCTCCTCTCAATGCGAGGGGGATTAGGCCATAGTCCACCACACTGGCCCAGTGCGGGTTGGCGGACTTCACGCGTCTTTCGAGGGGTTCTCTCAGACATGCAAGTTTCCTCACGATGTTTTCCTTCACCGTTTAGCAAGCGATAATCGTGGTTAAAAATGAGATCCGCGCATGAAATCCAGAAATCGCAGAGGTGCGAGCCGGGGTTTGAACCTGCGATCCTCACTGATGTCTCAAAATTATTTGCCTCTATGGTAGCTGTCTTAGCTGATGAGAGCAGTAACATATCAGGGATAGAGCAGCTTCACATTGTTGTCAGATTTCGATGACCTGATTATCATAGTTGGTATACCTGATAATCACAGTGGTTGGTGAGGGCGGCAAAAAAAACCTAGAACCCTCGTAGGATAGTGCTGACAAAAGTTCAAAGTAGATTAGTATAGTTGAAATTATATGTAAGTATTTTTTTAATAAGTACAAGATTCTTTGTCTTGCTCAGCCTCTAGCAAACCCTAGCTACGCCCACGCACTCCTTAGACTTTATTTTTTACTAGAATATAATTTAAGACAACACTTCAAGTGCATTTTGAGAGTTAAAATCGATTCATTGTTATATTTGAGATGCAGACATAGCCAGGGGCCTAAATCTGCTAATTTAAATACAATGACATACAATTCTCATTCCAGCGACACACTATCGAGGTTCCATTACGACTGTGACAGATTGGCTATTCTGCTAAAACTATAATGTCGTCTTGATGGAGTCTCGTTTCAGTGTCAATGGTTGTGTGTCGACTGCTAGAAACGTCAGATAACGAGTAGAACACCATTACTTAGCTACATTATATTGATACGCGACTGAAGTGCAGAATACGAGATAGTTCTAAGGCAGTTGAATGGCTGGTCAGTGGAAAGGCGCTGGTCTTGAAAAACTAGTAGACTACCAAATGTTTAAAATCATTCAATCGACACGCTATCGATACTGAGGCGTTTGTAAATTAGCACAATTGAGCCCTAGATAAAGATAAAGATAGTTTATTTGTGAACATAGGTAAAAGGGTGGTAGTACATAGAGTTAATGATCGCTATCTATAGAGTATATAGAGTTAATGATCTGCCAATTATTGGCGTACAAATATTAGTGGCATAGTGTTACAAAAAAAAAGAAAAATATATAAATGAAGATAGGTACTAGTATTAGTTTACAATATTAGTCTAGATAAATTATATTAATTAGAATAGGCATGATGACTGATTTTGAAAAACTGTTCTATAATATTCTAAGGTATCTACTATTTCCAAAAAAATATATTATTTCGGCAGGAAACTAATTTTTATTAGAAAAAAGCGCTATTTAAATTGTAATTTTAAAATTCGCTCCAAAACGATCGCCGGTGTCATGGCGTCTGCTTGTGACGTCACTATTATGCAAACTGACCGTAAACACAACAAATCAGTCATTTACGTATATAAATATTGTAAAGAGTATGGAGTTTATCTTATTACTCTTTGCTGATAATGTTGCGGTTGCTTAGCAACAGGTTTTATATTGTTTGTGTCAAAAATGGTAAATCCTTGTTCCATGTTTTAGAACACAAAACTATGTAATTGATCGATAGTAATCACGAAATACTTTATAAACGCAGGTAAAAACAATTACTAAGTGCAGAGATCGCCGAAGTTCGTACGAAACTTAGCGATGTTTACAATGTGTACATGCTCGTGACGTAGTTCACTCTGATTGGTGTTCAACTTATCATGGCGGACTGCTGAATTTTGTAGTTTTATTTTATTAAATAAATTATCAATCTCGCCCTAAATCTGTAAATAAATAAATTTTTCAGAACCTATTAATCCTATCTCATTAGATAAACACATTATTTTAGTGATTCTTAGTTACTGTCATCATGCCTATTGTATTAATTAAGATGTCATTACAAGTAACAATTAAATTTTATCATCAAGGAAATCTTGTACAGAATATCCCACGATAGCCCACAGTAGATAGCCTCCAGATAGCCCACAATAGTCTTGAGTCGGTATTAATATATCGGTTAAGCTTAAGTGCGCTCCTGAAAAGTATATGTCATTTAAAACTCCTCTGCGAGTACCTTTAGACTTGAGATCGATTTCTTTATACTTTCACGACTAAGGCATTGAAATAAAACTAATTTTACGGATTTTTTCGCGTTTATTTTATTTTTTTACGTTCCCGGCGTTTCGGCTGCTTTACAGCAACCATGGTCACGGGAGAACGGATACAATAATCGCCAAAAAAAATCCGTAAAATTAGTTTTATTTCAATATTCGCGTAAATATAAGAAATCAATAGACTAAGGAATTGATTTGTTTCCCCTTGCATAATTTATTTAAATTAATCATATTTTGTAAGTAACTAGTTCATAATACCATTTTTGTGTATTAAGTAAATAAATTTACTGTCAAATGTACAAATGTACCCACGGCTTTTTGGCGGGACGTTGAACCGTGAAGTGGTCAATTTCGATTTATTATCCAAAAAAATATGGTTTTACTGATATATAATGTGTAATATCAGTGTGATTTTACCCATTGTGTTCATAAACGTGCACGAGTGAAGGAAAATTAATTAAAATAGTATAACTTTACTTTGGGGTCGAGTCACCTTCGTCCGTAGGAGAATTAAGTACCCTCAAGATACCCTACACGTGACCCTGGGTGGTGCCAACCAGGTACTGGTGGTAGGCTTCGGCCGTGGCTAGTCACCACCCACTGAACAAAGCCATGTCGCCAAGCGGCCTAGCCGTGTTCCGGCATGATGTTCGGTGTTGCCATTCATGGATGGCGGGTCAGATCAGCTGCGCTGCATGTGCCTAGTGAATGTAGCGTCTCGATCTACTGCCGCCTTCCTACCTAGGCAAGTATGCTCCATCGTAGATCTCATCGTCACTTACCATCAGGTGAGATCGAGATCAAATACTTGCCTATAATGTAATAAAAAAAAAAAAAAACTTTACAAGTTCTCCCAAGATGTCCGGTAAATTTTCAGTAAAGTTTCAACAGCTTTTCTGATATGAGGATGAGGGATAGGAGCTTCATTTCATCATCATCAACAACATTATCATTATCACCAGGGGTACCTACTAGAATAACAAACACAAATTTTCAACAACAATTTTATTAAAAAAATCTATGATTTTTTTTTATAAATACATACCTACGTACTTATTTTATTTTAGTGCCTTATAACATTCTATATATTTCTTACAATTTTTTTACAACTTGTTCTCTTATTGGTCTGTGGTTGGTACGTACTTCATCTACTGAGACTTATGGTCGGCTTACACAAAGACAGTCTGCAAGCAGCAAGTTGTCTGTGTAAACACCTCGGCAAGTACAAAGTGACAAGTGTTAATAATTCATTTTTATACCCACATTTCGAACTTTATTTGTTTTTATTTATTACTTTAATATCTTCTTCTTCTTCTTCTTTCTTTACGAAATGAAATGCGATGAAATAAAATGGATATGAATATGGCCTCACCCACAACTTAGCGGGTATTTTGCCAATGTCAAGTAATTAATAGCAATATTAAATTCAATAAATACACATTATAAATAAAATAATGGATGTGACATGAAGAAATGAAAATGGCGTGTCCCAACTTTAATATCAGTGCATGTTGATTGCGTACTGTAGGATGACCAGGCAATTCTAATGTCATCGTAACGTCACTGACAAAACACGCTGTCACTGTCACACGTATTCAAGAAATCTCTGGTGTGAGTGGGATGGACCACGCTTACGTACTAAAAAGTCTTCCATACCTGTCACACCACAGACTTTATTAATAAGTATGACAGTGACTGAGCTTACATGAGAAGTAGTAATAATTACATTAGAAGTTCCTGCTTAACCTACTGTTCTCTCTCATTTAAATCGAACATTCGACTACTAATAAAAAAGGACAGACGAGCTTTTCAAGGAACAGCACAATGCCAATAATATAGGTAACTACTTTAATCAGGCTAGGGACAAATAAAACAGAAATTTCGCTTCATTGCCAGACACCTATCTAGTAATTCCGGTTCATTGCCGGGGACCAACCTAGTAATTCCGGTTAATTGCCGGGGACCAATCTAGTAATTCCGGTTGATTGCCGGGGACCAATCTAGTAAATCCGGTTCGTTGCCGGAGACCAATCTTGTAATTCCGGTTCGTTGCCGGAGACCAATCTAGTAATTCCGTTGAAAGAACAATGAGTTCTACATTTAAAAAAAGTGACACTAACTTTAAGTAGACATTATATTTTATAATATAAATAATCTATTCGCTTCTCCACATTTTTTTTTTACATGTCAAAAATACATAGACTTAATAATATCATACCTAGTTATCCCCAAAGCTATAATGACTATGGTTACCCCCTAAATTAATAAAAGTTTTAACAGTTCTACTTTTTTCTGAAAAAAAGAGGCTCTTATTATTAGAGGCTAGTTTTCAAAGTAGGTAACTAAAAAATTACAATTATAAATATTATTTGTCTATAGTTAGGTAAGTAATTAATCCTGGAATTTAAAATTATATCACGGTTAAAAGTCCTCCTCGTACTAAGGGGAGGTCCGTGCCCAGTAGTAGGACATTAAAGGCTAGCTAATTATTAATATTATTAAATATTAAACATTGAACCGATTTCCATCAAACAATACCTTAGATTACAAACCTGAAATTTAAACCACCGCCATTTTCTCAAATATGAAATAACTCGTATCTATGTGTAGGTTCACAATTAGTTATAAAATACTTTTATTTACAACATATTATACAACAACCCCATAGACAACAAACATCAAAACCGCCATTATCGTACACGAAGTGCCAACATCACGAAAATAATTATCCACCATCTTTAAAAACGCCCGCCAATTTCCCAACTTTCTTTTTTTCACAGATTATATTTCAAAGGCAAAGCTACGTTCCATTTACACCCTTCAACTCGAACTGTCAGATTCACTCTCGCTGGATTCTTGTCTTTTCTTGTGTCGCTTCTTGTCTCTGTGTTTGTCGTCGTGCTTGTCCCTCCTAGGGCTGCGCTTAGGGCTCTCCCTACGGATTCGGTGATGTCAAATGCCCGAGTCGTCGGTTGTATGATGGGCATTGTTTATGGACTCCTCGGAACTGGACTTTTGTTTTTTCTTTCCACTGGGAATTAAAAAATAATTATCAGCATTTTCTCTCTGGCAAATTAGTCTACACTTGACCTCCTAAGGCACAACCCTCAATCAAAGCCTTACGAGATTTGGCCGCTAGGTTTATATAAAACTGATGTTCGTGTGTAGTTTGTTTTTCATTACTGTGTGTGTGTGTATAAACATACTTTTAATTTGAGCGTTTTTGGGGTGGAGTCACCTTCGTCCGTAGGAGAATTAATACCCTCGAGATACCCTACACGTGACCCTGGGTGGTGCCAACCAGGTGACAACTCTACTGGTGGTAGGCTTCGGCCGTGGCTAGTCACCACCCACTGAACAAAGCCATGTCGCCAAGCGGCCTAGCCGTGTTCCGGCATGATGTTCGGTGTTGCCATTCATGGATGGCGGGTCAGATCAGCTGCGCTGCATGTGCCTAGTGAATGTAGCGTCTCGATCTACTGCCGCCTTCCTACCTAGGCAAGTATGCTCCATCGTAGATCTCATCGTCACTTACCATCAAGTGAGATCGAGATCCAATACTTGCCTATAATGTAATAAAAAAAAAAGCGAGTGTGCATCGGAGATATGTTATGGGCTCATAGCTCATTTTAACTACCTTCTTAAGTCAGCCTA
Organism: Pheosia tremula; assembly: GCA_905333125.1. Lineage (NCBI taxonomy): Eukaryota > Metazoa > Arthropoda > Insecta > Lepidoptera > Notodontidae > Pheosia > Pheosia tremula. Next base: position 2,935,633 of record HG995427.1, on the reverse strand, counting down.
GCCGTTCCTACATTGTCGGACACAAAAATTATAATATCTATCGATTTCTAATATTTACGCGAATACTACACACATTGAAATAAAACTATTTTATCGGATTTTATCGCGATCATTTTATGTTTTTGTTTATAATGCCCGTTTAAAAAGAGCAACCATAGAGTTTCTTCTCGATAGGAACGGCCGGTGGTATCTTAGCATAACACTATGAGATATACATATACCAGGGCCCCAAGTCTGCTAACACAATCGATTCATAATCGAACAGCCGCCGCATAGTAACTGTCTCTTTTGACAGACATCCCATATAATATTTGTCAAAAGTGACAGTTACTGTGCGGCTGCTGTTCGATTATGAATCGATTGTGTTAGCAGACTTGGGGCCCAGGAGGAAGGTACTTACCTACTGTACTGGTTTACATGAATAAGGAATAATATGATTCATGAATTATCGTATTACGATTAGTTATTTAAGTCACTTACCCCCTTTTCTTTTCATTCTCAGTGGATATTTGATCTTTGAATATCTTAGTGAGCTCCAATTCTTTGATTTCATCCGAATTTGTTAGTATAATAGCTCTGAAACATATAACAATACCATAATACCAGCCCTTTTAATGTCCCACCGTTCGGCACGGGCCTCCCCTCAATGCGAGGGGGATTAGGCCGTAGGGCCACGCTGGCCCAGTGCGGGTTGACGGACTTACCACTGCTCTGACACATAGCGTTGATTTAAATATAGATATTAAACATCCATGACTCGGGTACAAACATTCGTGCTCATCACACAAAGTTCTTTTCTACCAGGATTCGAACTCGAGACCCGAAGTACAGAAAGCAGGGTCACTACCCACTAAGCTAATCAGGTTGTCAGGTTACCAGGAAACATACGCTGGGTTCCCCCTCAATCCATGGTACAGTACCCATAATACAAGCGTTGCTTAGTTAGGGACGGTACCGTTGGTGGTTCAATCAGATGATATTATTACTATCCAAACTAACCGAAAGCCATATTTCCTATATTTATGCGAATACTACACATTGAAATAAAACTAATTTTAAGCAACAACTAAATATAATGGTACCCGAGTTCAAACTATGACACTAGGACGTCAACCACCTCAGTCCTCCCGCGACCATGGTTGCTGTAAAGCAGGCGAAACGTCGGGAACGTAAAAAACTTAATATAAACGCGATAAAATCCTTAAAATTAGTTTTATTTCAAACACCCTGTTAATTTAACGGCTTAATTGACATCAACATCGCAAAGTCGAAAGCCGAATTAGATTCACACGTATATATAACTCAGTTCTGTAGCTATACAATGGAAGACAAACAAACGTATGTACATGAAAGACACAGGTCAACAGACAATCGGAGCCCTTCCCCTCCCCGCACAGTCATTTAGCCCGCCGCACCCTCGATAGAGATGGGATCGTGTCGATATTTCGATATCGATAAATTACAACATAACAAAGAAACCTCAGACGAACAACTAAAACGTACTAAGTATCGCAAACAACATGTTTTATTCATTTAAGTTAAGATTATTTTTTTAATGCAGCTAGGTAGAGTCTTAGACGAACAAATATGTGTATATATAGGTACAGTCGCAGACTTTAATTCGGGATCCATTTAAGGTTGAATATTGTACAAGCAGTGATAGCAAAGTTGGTAGGACGCTTGCCTCAGTAACGAGGATTGCAATTTCAAACCCACCGGCTCGCGCCTCTAGGATTTCTGGATTTCATGTGCGAACCTCATTTTCAACCATAAATATAGACAGTCATAGATCCATTTTAAACGTCTGAAATACACAGCTGTTGTGAGAGACGATTCAAGACGAGAGGTTAACTTGACGTACTGTACCATAACTATACAGCTACCTGGCGAGTAATCTCGCACTTGACGTACGGTATGAAAATTGTTTGACCAACATTCCGAAACGATGGTATATTCTGATCATACATAAGTCTTTAATCAAAAAATGTTACTTTTTGACACTTACAAACAAACGTCGATAGTATCGTTCGTCATCGTCGCCACATCACTATGAAAGGTTGTTTGGAACGGGTTGCTGTGTCAAGGTGGCGACCTGCGCTCCAACCCTCCCCCCATGGCTACGGTATACATACCTAATCCAAACCAATCGACTCTACGGCTTTGTAATCTTTTGTGTTTTGCAAATAAATCTGACGGCATGAATTATATTATCTACCACGGTTACGTGCTATAGAATATAAGGCAGAGTAATGTTGTCAAGATCACCAGATGAATACACCGACTAGGCCTCAAGTCTGCTAGCACAATCGATTCATAATCGAACAGCAACCGCATAACTCTATGGAAAAAGGCCATTATATTATTATAGATATCTGTCAAAAGTGACAGTTACTATGCGGCTACTGTTCGATTATGAATCGATTGTGTTAGCAGACTTGAGGCCCTTTACGGTCCCAAACTAGGCAACGCTTGTATTATGGGTACCGTACAATGGACTGAGGGCGAACTCATTATATAATACTTATATACATATTAAACATCCATGACTCGGGTACAAACATTCGTGTTCACACGAGGTTTTCCGCTACCGGGACTGGAAACCAGGACCCTCAATAAAGAAAGCAGGGTCACTATCCACTGTGCAAATTGAGTCGACAATGATAAAAGCAGTTGATACCGAGATCTACAAAATGATTCAGAAAGGATATACTTAGTAACCTTTGATCTTTTTCTTTCTTTACGAAATGCAATGCGATGAAATAAAATGGATATGAATACGGCCTCACCCACATCTCTGTGGGTATTTTGCCAATACAAATAATTGCCAAGAAAAAAGAAACTTTAATTTAATTTTGGTTATAAACTTATCTATATTGATTTCTTAAGATTGGCTTTGGTTTTGGATTAAAATTAAACAAATTTGTCGAATTTTGTCGCGTTTATTTTATGTTTTTACGTTACGTACATACTGGATCCCATTTCGGTGGTCCATTAATTAATATAATTAAATCCAAAACCAAGCGCACCATTCCAAGACCTCAAGACACTGTGAGCACTTTCTGCGTAGATCGGACCGCAAGCAACAACTAAATATGAGGGTACCCGGTTCAAACTATGACACTAGGACGTCAGCCACCTCAGTCCTCCCGTGACCATGGTTGCTGTAAAGCAGCCGAAACGTAGGGAACGTAAAAACATAAAATAAACGCGATAAAATTTGAGAAAAAAATTGTTTTTTATTTAGTTTTACTTCAATATAAATGTAATACGGTGAAGGAGAATATCGTGAGGAAACGTGCAAACGCATTTGTGAGAGAACCCCTCGAAAGATGCGTGAAGTCCGCCAATCCGCACTGGGCCAGCGTGGTGGACTATGGCCTAATCCCCGTCGCATTGAGGGGAGGCCCGTGCCTAGCAGTGGGACATTAAAAAAGGGCTGGAATTATTATCTATACATATAAATAAAATTGGAGTGTCTGTTTGTAATATTAAAATAACCGCTTTTTACTAAGTGCATTTGGATGTATACACGTTACCTATACCGAAACAACATTTTTTACAATTTTTGTCTGTCTGTCTGTCTGTTTGTGCCGGCTAATCTCTGAAATGGCTGGACCAATTTTGACGGGACTTGCACTGGCAGATAGCTGATGTAACAAGGAGTAACTTAGGCTACTTTTATTTTAGAAAAAAAAATAGGCTCTCACGAAAAAAAATTAAAAACAATGTTGCAGCGCAGCGCCTGATTAAATTTTGATAGCAACAACCTGCAATGCGTCCCGCGGGCTCAGAATGGGCGAGCAGGCTGTTGTCAACGGTTATCTTTGTTAAATACCGCGCGGACGAAGTCGCGGGCAACAGCTAGTTATAAATGTATCTGTTAATTCCACACTCACCGGATTCTGCCGCCGTCTGCTCTGTCGTGTCGTCTGTCGCTAATCACCGATATAGATGTCTCCCCGATTTCGTGCTTCTTCTTGTGCTTCTTCGATTTGTGTTTACTGTGCGGAGGAAATTGTTAAATTATTCTCACTAGCCTTGTACCTGTTTCTAACGTTAAAAATACTTTACAAATTAGACCCCTATTTGACACCTTTAAGGGGTGAAATTTCCATAAATCTCCCCTTAGGATACTCAAGGATCGTTCGGAATCAGATTATTTTTTATTTACGTAGACCAATAAAACAGTACTTATGAATCGTCAAAAGTTACAAAATGCCAAGCTACAACTTTACCGCCCGTTCGGAATGCCGTTCCTATGGAGAAGAACGGGCGAGAAACTCCATGGTTGCTCTTTTTTTTTAAAGATCTTTTAATTTTTTGAGCAATACATTGTTATAGACTTTAGCAGCTGGCCAAGCTGGCAAAACATGGTTCCCACATTTACAAATTACTTATGTAAATGAAAATAAGAAGAGAAACACAAAATCTTAATAGTCTGCTCGAACAAGGTCTTTCAGTTCATTTCATTAATTCATTCAAGTCTTAAATCTTTAGGTCTATCAGTTGAGGTTGTGCTGTTCGATTTTGAATCGATTGTGTCAGCAGACTTGGGGCCCTGGGCGGCTGTTATTTCAAATTAGACTCACCTATGTTTTTTGTCCTTGTCCTTCCTCTCGTTGGACTTATGCTTGTGCGTCTCTTTCTTTCTATATACCGAGCCGTTCCCTTCGTCTACTGTCTCAAGATGCAACACGTAAAGCCGATATATTTGTAGTAATATTACCTGTTGCCAAAATGAAATTATATTTATACACAAACACCAACCGTACGCTCCCAAACTAAGCAGCGCTTGTATTATAGATACCGTACAATGGACTTGGAGATGATCCTAAGTATATATAATACTTATATACATATTAAACATCCATGACTCGGGTACAAACATTCGTGCTCATCGCACAAAGTTTACTCCTGCCGGAATTCAATCCCGGGACCGTTGGTACAGTAAGCGGGTTCACTACCAACTGTGTTACTCTACAACATTAATTCAAAAATCCAATTCAAAATCAACTGTGCTCTATATATATTGATGTAACAGTTTGAGGAATTTAGGTTTGCCCAAAATTATCAACAAGACCCCCGGGCCCCAAGTCTGCTAACACAATCGATTCACAATCGAACAGCAACCGCATAGTAACTGTCACTTTTGATAGATATTGTATGGGATATCTGTCATCAGTGACATGTGAATGTAGCGTCTCTATCTACTGCCGCCTTCCTACCTAGGCAAGTATGCTCCATCGTGGATCTCATCGTCACTTACCATCAGGTGAGATCGAGATCAAATACTTGCCTATAATGTAATAAAAAAAATTAAAAAAAAATTATGAATCGATTGTGTTAGCAGACTTGGGACGCAGGACTACTTCACCCTCAGCGTAGCCAGGGTCAACACCGCTCATTGGCTGAAGATGGCCAATGACGTAATCTTTGACCAATCGCGTGATGTCATAGAAGAGAACATATACCTTTTTAAGCTGTGGACCATGAGTTAGACAAAGATGAAAACACTTACCAAAGTGTTCTTACATGTGAAGAATATATTCATATAGTTGATGATCTTGTAATGGCATATTATTAAGAGTCTGAATGCCAAAAAAGGCGCGTCCTGGAGGGCTATATTCATAATAATAGCACAGACTTCTATAGTACAGCAGCACGCGCGGCTATTCCTGTTGGGATTATTTAATTATATTTGTACTATATAACACGAAAGTAATGCACGGTTCACACGAGGTAAGTGCACAAGTTAAATAAACATGAATAAATCAAGACGAACACACGAGGTGTACGTACCCAAATAAGTTATGGGTACCGTATAGATAGACGGTGGGCGATCCTAAGTAACACCCAGACCAAGGCCAAATCTTAAAAAAATATCATTCATTGGGCATTCGGGGCCCCAAGTCTGCTAACACAATCGATTCATAATCGAACAGCAACCGCATAACTGTCACTTTTGACAGATATTGTATAGGATATCTGTCAAAAGTGACAGTTACTATGCGGTTGCTGTTCGATTATGAGTCGATTGTGTTGGCAGACTTGGGGCCCGGATCGAATGCGTCCCAGATTGAACATAAACTCAAGTGGTATTTAAAGTTCACTTACTAAGTGCCAAGTTATTAAACAATGGACACACTTCACTTCACTTTTTAAAACATTATGGTCTCGACTCAATTCAAGTTTTAATTTAACCGGCTCCACCGATCTTCGGTGATTTTGCCAGTGTCAACGAGAAAAATAGAATCGTAATATACAGGTGATTCCGAAAGGGTATACTAACCCCTGCGCTTTGTGTAATCATATGTGAAGTTAGAATTTTGATACACACGTTGATTTAAAAAGAAAGGTGTTTCCAATAAAATCTACCCAAGGGCCGGGCATTTCCTCGCTCAGCGAGTAGCTTTGGCTATTCAGCGAGGAAATGCGGCCAGCATCTCGGGCACGCTACCGCACGGGCCAAATTGTTTTCACATTTTTTGAATATTAAGTAGCTCTTCTATATACTCTTTTTAATTTATATTAGTTGGTAATTTTTTTTTTTTTTTATTACATTATAGCCAAGTATTTGAGCTCGATCTCACCTGATGGTAAGTGACGATGAGATCCACGATGGAGCATACTTGCCTAGGCAGGAAGGCGGCAGTAGATCGAGACGCTACATTCACTAGGCACATGCAGCGCAGCTGATCTGACCCGCCATCCATGAATGGCAACACCGAACATCATGCCGGAACACGGCTAGGCCGCTTGGCGACATGGCTTTGTTCAGTGGGTGGTGACTAGCCACGGCCGAAGCTACTGTTTTATTGTGAATCTTTTTTAAATTGACGTATCAAAATTGTAAGTTCTCATGATAAATATAACTAGGCTTAGTATGCCCTTTATGAATAAAACTAAATGTAAGACGCATAGTGGGCTAGCTCAATGAGATATCGGAATAATTTTGATAATCGAATGACTAAAATCTCGCATAATTTACCATTACCATGTCATTGCCGCTCGATTATAAGTCGATTGTCCTCGCACACTTTGAGTCGGATCCAGTGTTGGTTGGTCGGATTCAGTATTTTGAAGATTCTTGTATATTTTTAACCGACTTCAAAAAGGAGCAGGTTCTTAATTTCGGTTGTATTTTTTTTGGTAAGCAAGTATTGTAATCTATATATATTGTAAAGACACTCACAAAAGCTTGTAAAGCACACATAAAAACAAAATGAGTAGGTAGGTACAGTTCCGAAAGTAAAGAGCCTAAGGAAACACTCAGGACGGCGTTCTTCGTTCCGCGTTCCTTAAACTGAGGTATTTCTCTGAACGAAGTAGTAGTAATAGTGTTATAACTAAGTATATATGAATTAATCATTAAAATATTTGATAATATTATCAAATATATAAGAGCCATTGTTTTAATCAAACGGGATAGCTAAGTGTGAAATATGTAAATAGCCGTGTACCGACAGACCGAGCCGCCTCGCGCGGCAGCCTAGTACGCTACTAACCCGAGGCAAACACTCGCTCGAGTAGATACTGTAATATATGATTGCCTCTTTTTCATTATTTTTTCTTCTTATTTTTAGGTTGACAATCGGCTAATCGGTTTTTTATCGAGTCGAGCAGGCCAACCTTAGAGCCAGGCCAGCCTTAAGAGCACTGCTCAGGTGAATAGTAAGGCTACCACGCGCGGACCGTTCCTCGCTGCATCGCGAGGCAGCGCGGTCAGTTTGTATACGGCTAAGAAAAAAATGTACGTGCGTAAATGTGTCTAAAATGGTATATCAATGCTGCGTGCGAGTGTAATTTTGTACATACATCTCAGACCTATTAGCGGCTCCCCGCGACTTCCTGGACTTGGTGGCCGTGAGCACCACCGTGAACTGCATCAGAGACCAGGACCAAATCGCCAGGGTTAAGAGCACCAGCACCTTCTCCGACGCCACCTTCTCATCTTTGAAGGAGTCGAAGAATTCTATGATGTCCGCTGCGGTACCTTTTGGGTAATATGTCAGTCTTTTTAGGCCTCCGAGGGCAAATTTCAGGCATTTCCCCCATCTCCATTCCTCCCTACACTTACCGATGTACACGAGGAGGAGTTGGCTGAGCTGGTCCCTCGTCAGGTCTCCCTTGGGCAGCAGCCAGCGTCCCACAATGAGCGTGAGCATCAGGAACTGCTCGATCAGAGTCACCCACATGTCTGTAGGTATTTTCGTAGCACCCGGTATTGGGATTTCTGTCTGCAAACGAAATCATAAATTAGCCCCCGAATATTGATGTCTTATATTTACGCGAATACTACGCGTTGAAATAAAACTAATTTCACGGAATTTATCGCGTTTATTTTATGTTTTTACGTACCCGACGTTTCGGCTGCGTTACAGCAGCCATGGTCACGGGAGGACTGAGGTGTGTCATAGTTAAAACTGGGGTACCCTCATATTTAGTTTTTGTTCGCGGTCCGATCTACGCAGAAAGTGCTCACAGTGTCTTGAGGTCTTGCAATGGTGCGCTTGGTTTTGGATTTAATTATATTAATTACTGGATCCCAAGTCGTGTAGTGGTAGCACCCAGCCATTTTCCCTATTGAAATTAGGATGGTTTTTTTAAATTTCAATGGCCTCACGTATTATCTTTAGTCGGAATCGGTGTTCTTTTGCGAGGATCTGTGGTTCATCAAATCTGATATAATAGCGGGTGCGATCTTGTACATGTTCACAGATTGCAGACTTCGTGGAGCGCCGTTGTTAAATATGAGGGTACCCCGGGTTCAAACTAGGACACTAGAACGTCAACCACCTCAGTCCTCCCGTGACCATGGTTGCTGTAAAGCAGCCAAAACGTCGGGTACGTAAAAAACATGAAATAAACGCGATAGAATTCGTAAAATTAGTTTTATTTCAATGTGTAGTGTTCGCGTAAATATATGAAATCAATATGTGCTAATGCAGCTACTTACCTCAACGACCGTAAGGTTTTTCGAGTCTCTCTGGACCCGAAGATCCACTTTGTGCAGTTCCAGCAGCCATATCGCTGGCACCACCAGACCTAGGTATATGAAAACTGATGGGCAGAACCTAGAAACAAAACATGTCTAGTTGTATGCGCCTTGCGCCTGCGGCTGTGCGACTTTGAACCGTCAGTCTGCTGACAATGGACTCATAATTGAATGACTATGACATAGTTTTGGGTAATATGCATTTTTTTTCTACTTTTTTAAGTATAATAATTCAGGGCCCCAAGTCTGCTAACACAATCGATTCATAATCGAACAGCAACCGCATAGTAACTGTCACTTTTGACAGATATTGTATGGGATATCTGTGAAAAGTGACAGTTACTATGCGGTTGCTGTTCGATTATGAATCGATTGTGTTAGCAGACTTGGGGCCCTGCTATGTGCTATCAATACTAACTGTAAACAGGCTAATGAGATAATATATACAGGATTATACAGAAAGGCTATAATAATCTTTGAAACTGCGCTGCTTAGTGTGGGACCGTATAGTTGGTGTGTTCGTACGGCGATATTTATTTATATTATTATTATTGAGACCTAAAACTGCAATGTAAATAAAAACTCGATACGGTCGAGCGCGCTGTAGTGCTATTCTGTAACGACAATCTTACAACTCACGCGTGAGTCCTAAAGTAAAGTGTAAAATTTCAATACAAATTTTACATTTTGCCCCCGGAATCACGCGTGAAATATGAGATTAAAAGACAAGCTCACATCGCACGCGTGAATTTTCAGGTAAAATGTAAAATTTGTATTGAAATTCCACAATTCACTTTTGGACACACGCGTGAGATATGAGCTTGTCGTTACAGAATAACACTACTGGTCTCTCGCACGCGTCGGGTATGGCGCGGAGCGTTGTGTTGTGATCGCGTGGTTTACGGTACATTGCGTGCTCAAAAACTACAATTTTGAACCCGTGACTTTTGACATAAATGATTTCTATAATGTTATTATAGGCATTAAATGTAACCTTTACCTAAAGTATTAGTTACCGTGCCTCTAACACACTGTATAATATACGCAAAACAAGGAAAGTCGCCATAGGTGTGGTATGTGGGGGTGTTAGCTCATCAACACTCCCCCCAGTACCAAGGGGGGGTAATCGAAGGCGTGACGAGACGAGCCGGAACCGGATGTTGCATTAAACAAGCATCCGTTGGCTCTAATGTATCTATCTGCTGCTTGGTTGTCTCCATTTATCTATGGAGGTATTTTTTTTAATTGCCATACTAACACCAACTTGTACGGTCCCACACTAAGCAACGCTTGTATTATGGGTACCGTACAATGGACTGAGGGCGAACCCAGTATATCATTAACTACATAGATACTTTGATAACTTGGGTACAGACATTCATGATCATCACACAAAGTTTGTCCCTGCCGGGATTCGAATCTGGGACCGTCGGTGTTGAAAGCAGGGTGCTGACGGCATGCCGTCTCGATGACGATACGATTACGATAAGAATTGCTGTCACAGTGACGGTTTGTGATCTTCCTCTTTCTTTACGAAATGAGATGCGATGAAATAAAATGGATATGAATACGGCCTCGCCCACAACTTAGCGGGTATTTTGCCAGTGTCAAGTAATTAATAGCAATAACACATTCAATGAATACACATCTATACATATAAATAAAATTGGAGTGTCTGTTTGTAATATTAAAATAACCGCTTTTTACTAAGTGCATTTGGATGTATACACGTTACCTATACCGAAACAACATTTTTTACAATTTTTGTCTGTCTGTCTGTCTGTCTGTCTGTCCGTCTGTCTGTCTGTCTGTCTGTCTGTCTGTCTGTCTGTCTGTCTGTCTGTTTGTTCCGGGTAATCTCTGAAATGGCTGGACCGATTTTGACGGGAATTTCACTGGCAGATAGCTGATGTAACAAGGAGTAACATAGGCTACTTTTATTTTAGAAAAAAATAGGATCTCTCGAAAAAAAATTAAAACCAATGTTGCAGCGCTGCGCCTGCTTAAAGTTTGATAGCAACAATCTGCAATGCGTCCCGCGGGATCAGAACGCGAGCAGGCTGTTGCCAACGGCTGAGTCTTTGTTAAATACCACGCGGACGAAGTCGCGGGCAACAGCTAGTTATAAATAAAATTATGGATGTGACATGATGATATGAAAATGGTTTCGTGTACGCTACTTTTGATATACCTAAGTACCTAATTAATTTTAAGAAAATGAGAATTTTCTTTATGTTGGTACTCAAAGCGATCCTTTTCTGGCTTATACTCATAGAGCTATATTGTTTTTTAATTATGTACGTTGTTAGAGTGTTCTGTCTGAAGTTTTTTTTTTTTTTTTTTTTTTCTTGGCATCACACCTTCGTGTATATTGCCAGTGTCATGTATAAAGTTAGGGAATCGGAATGTAGAATTTGGAAAAAGGAAAGTTGTAGGATCGGAAAAGCAGGAAAATAAAACTAAATAGATTAAAAGTATAAATATAGTAAAAATAAATATATATATAAGTAATAATAACAAATTTATATTGTTAGAAGAGAGAAATAGAATAATAGCACCTGTCTGAAGTTATCTTTGAAAATTGGGCATAGCTTTTTTTTTTTGGTAGCCGTTAAGTTACTAGCCAGCTTTATTCTTATATAAGGTTTAGCAAAAGTAGTATAAAATATGTTAACAGATGAATCAGTAAGTTATATGGACCACGTTGACGTATAAAATAATTGTGTGAATGATATTTGATTTTTGATAAACAAGGCGACTCAGTAGCGTTTGGTCGTGCGCTCAGTGCAGGGTGCCATTTTTAAAATGTCTTATAATGTGATGTATTTGTTTGGGATTGTGATCTTTATAACCTACTGTTGGCGCTCTTACAATATTTTACCCTATTATTGTTACACCTTATATAACTAACTTACTATTAATAAACTTAGTCTACAGCGGGGTTTATACAGAGTGTTACAGAAAGGGTATACTTACGAACAATTCATAAAAAAAAAATATTACAAAAAATTAAAAAAAATATTTTGTTGAGAACAAAACTATGGGTCAGGTCTTAGTACACCCTCTCTGAAACATCTTGTATATACATCTATCAGTTTGTAGACGTCCACTGCTGGACATAGGACCGCCACCACTCGCATCCACCATCTCATTATCATCCTGCGACGTTTGTGATCTCATCGGCCCACCTTGAACCTTACGCCTTTCTGCCCCATCGACCATCGGCGGCAGCCATGTCTGCCCCAACGACCCTTGATAGCGGCTAGTCCAGAACCTTTCTGCCCCAACAACTAACCTTCTACGAGCTATGTGAATTAAATTAGGTCTCACCATTTCCATTCCTGATTTTCTTTGATGGTTAACGTGAAGACTCCTTCGACGATCAATAATAATATTGGAGACGCTAAGTACCAGTATTCTATGCTGTCTTTGAATAATGTCACTTGCCATATTGCTATAATGCCGTGGCATGCGAAAACTAATCTCGTAATAACAGCCTTTATCGTCGCCAAAACTTTGCCAACGTTCGCCATTTTGGAATTTAAAAAAAAGTTCACACCATCGCTTAATAGTTTATTTTTAAATTTAGAAGCGGCTGTGTGTCGCGATTTTAAATGGCGTCGATAAATTGATTGATTATTTGATTTTTTGGTTTTATTAACACTTTATTTATGTTTTATTTCGCTTTAAAGGCACTTGGTTAATTTAATTGTGAATTTTAAAGGCACTTTAAGACACGCGGTGTTAATAAATAATTACTTAATATTTAAAAATAAAATAAAAGTATGTTTTTGTTACATTTTCCGAATTGATATCTATTTGCAACGGATTGCTAAGGTGAACTGAAATGCGAAAAGCATCTCGTGGAAAGACGGAAATGCTGAGGGAGGCGATGTTAGAGAATTTTCGAAAAAATTCTAACGTTTCGTGACCAACGCTGCGAATTATCGGAATAACAACAACGTTGGCGAGTAAAATGGAGCAATGTATTCCAATCATACGAAAACAAACCTAAAGTTAGCATTCTTAATGCGCGCGCATGAAGCAAATTGGCCAATCACGGTAAGTTTTCGAAGAAAAGGGCTTGGTACATAACCAAATTAGATTTTACTGCCACTTCCATTGCCTATAAACTTTATTTTATATGCAATAAAGTTGAAATTACAATAAAAAATACGTTTAGACTTGTACAATTAGTGGTTACTTTATTGCTAATTTCCGATCACATCATGGTAACAATGTTGAATCCTAGTCATAGTTATTTAGGTATTCAGAATAAAGTATAATTAGCGACTTGTCTAATATATATTATGCTGTTCAAACTCGTGATAAATTCATCGTCTAACAAACAAATCGGATGTAAATAAGTTTGACGCACGCTGCGATAGATGTCGCTGTGCCGAAATTATCTCACGCTATGGTTTCGTTACGATTATAAGTACGTATAGTTGGTTGCAAATGTAACATGTACAGACAGACAAAAGCGTCGGGTATTTAGCCATCCACTAAATCCCGATTAGTATTTTTGAAGTCCTCACTCAACTGACTTTCGAGTTCGTTGAAATGAGACATTATGTAGCTTTTCTTTTCAATACTCTTATTAAGTTATACTAGTATATACTTAAATATTTTTCAGAAAATAAATAATGAGTCCTATAATATACTTTTCTTTTTTACTTGATGTAATAAAATGGATACGCAAATGGCCTCACCCACAACTCAGCGGGTATTTTGCCAATGTCAAGTAATTAATAGAATTACGTAAGCTACAGCCGAAGGATGCAGAAAAATATATTTTATTTTAATAAAATTTAATTATTAAAAGAATTACAAAACTATTTTATTCTAATTAAACTAGGGGTGATTAATGGTCGATGCGAGACCCAAGAATGGCGCGGCCCCACGAGGCTCGTGGTCATCCATTGACCTCAATGCTGCCTCGTGCCGCTGATGGTGCAGTTGAGATGTTGTTCTGGGTCAATGCATGCCTCGGCGGTTTCCATAGTGTAGCCATGCGTAACAATAGCAATAACACATTCAATAAATACACATTATAAATAAAATAATGGACATGATGATATGCAAATGGCGTGTCTTGAAAATTTAAATGATGAGGTTCTTCCTAACTTTTTCTTTAAGTTGGTAATTGGCTTAAAAATAGTGCAAATTATGCCATCGTCGACTCCAGTTAATACTTTCATCGTTATTTGAAATATATTTACCGCAGATGTTAAAGATAATGGAATTAATCCTGTACCCCTATCAGTAAAGCTGTGGATATTTACAAAAAAAATACCTGACATCTTGGGTATTCGCGTAAATATAAGAAATCAATATCTTGTGTGAAATTGAAAAGTCAAACTATTTTATTTTTTATTTGCATAACTCGTGAATACACAATAGCTAATATTACACATTATATAGCAGTGATAGCCAAGTTGGTAGAACGCTTGCCTCGGGAACGAGGATCGCAGGTTCAAACCCCAGCTCGTACCTCTGGGATTTCTGGATTTCATGTGCGAATCTCATTTTCAACCATGATTATCACTTGCTAAACGGTGAAGGAAAACATCGCGAGGAAACCCTCGAAAGACGTGTGAAGTCCGCCAACCCGCACTGGGTCAGCGTGGTGGACTATGACCTGATCCCCCTCGCATTGACGGAAGGCCCGTGCCCAGCAGTGGGACATCAAGAGGGCTGGGATCGCTGCCACTCCATTGTACGGTACCCATAATAAAAACAACGCAGAGTTCGGAACCGTACAGTTGGTGAGTTCGTCTGGCGATATTTATTCAAATAATCAGGTTAGTGAAATGAAACAAAGTATTTAAATATCGATAAAACGCATTTTTTTATTTTTCGGATCACAATCTTAAGGTTTAGAACCGTTGTACATCGACTTATCGACTTACCTAATTAGGGCTTGGCCGAAACATCTTATACCGACAGTCGTGATTGGGTGTTCGGATAAACAACGGGCTGGCTCTGTGGTAAAAAAAAACTAAATTGACGCTTTACGCTAGCAGCGTGAAGCTTCAACATAAATGGGACAGTACAACTAATCTCACGGACGAGAAATTAAATTGACGCTGCAAGCGTGAAGCGTCAATTTAATTTCTCGTCCGTTAAATTGACGCTTCACGCTTGCAGCGTCAAGCGTCAATATACGGTACCGTGCATGCGGCTGAGAATGAGACATATATATTGCACCTGTAAACTTTTGCTACGAGAAAAATCTTGAAGCTGTACGCTTCCAGCGTTAAGCGTCAACATTAATGTACGGTACAATTAAGCCCGCGATCTTTTGTAGGCTATAAGAGCTTATTGTTTATCCGACAGCCATCTTAAATAACAATTTATGGCAAGAATTATCTAAAATCCCTTCGAAAAAACATTACCTATCTATAGAATTAGACGGTACCAACGAGAAATTGAGCGAATTCTCCGACTTAATCGATTTTAAAATACTAAACAGTCGACTTAGAATCCTTTTAGTCGATTAGTCGGCTAACACTATTTTAATTAAAATTTAAAAAAATTGTCAGTCTGATTGGAAAAATAAAAAAAAGAATAAGTATTGCCTGATTTTTAAAAAACCATCCATTATCATGCGGGCATGTGTAGTTTGTGTGTGTCTTTGCGAGTATATGAGTGAGCGCCCGTGTGTGCGT
Organism: Pheosia tremula; assembly: GCA_905333125.1. NCBI lineage: Eukaryota > Metazoa > Arthropoda > Insecta > Lepidoptera > Notodontidae > Pheosia > Pheosia tremula. Next base: position 2,919,967 of record HG995427.1, on the reverse strand, counting down.
GTGTTTGTGTGAGCGCTCGTATGTGCGTAAGTGTGTGAGAAAGAGGGTGTGTCGGTATGTGTGAGTGTGAGAGAATGTGTATGTGTGTGTGTGTGTGTGTGTGAGAGAGAGGGGATGTCTCGATATGTGTGTGTGTGTGTTGAGCCGCGTGCTGTGACTTTATAACGAAGCCGACATCGCACGGGTTTGAAAGCAGATTTGTGAAGAACAAACGCCATACACAGTTCAATCACAGCATTCTGGTATTCTAGTATTTTTTTATTTTTCCAATTCGACATCAACAATTGCTTGTCTATACAAAAGCGGACATGCAAAAGTACGAACAGCGATTGCATCGACTATCCGACCACGCGTAGTCGACTCGACCAAATAGTTGACTATACCTAAAACAATCGCCTATCAAATAACGAGAAAAAATAAATCCACACCATTCTTAACAAGTATCCTTAACCGAATGAACAAAATTTAGACTAGATAAGATAATGTTATCACTAGATAGATGTCCGTACGTCAAGTGCGAGATTACTCGAAGCTAACCGTATACTTTATAGCCTACCGTATTCAGACATTTTGTATGGAGAATTGAAAGTTTTAAATGCCGTCCGCTGGAGGCGCTTTTCAATTCTCCATACGAAATGTCTAAATACGGTAGACTATAAAGTATACGGCTAGCTCGCACTTGATGTGCTGAGAGTCCATTCAGAAACGAACTAACCCACAAACTCCACTGAAGTCTTATTTAAAAAAAACAACATAAATCAACAGTTAGCAATAGCACTTTTCTTCACGAAATGAAATGCGATGAAATAAAAATTAATATTATGAATATGGCCTCGCCCGCAACGGCAATAGAACAACAAAGATTCAAATTCATCATAGAATGCCACATGTAACTGTCAAAATACTTTGTTTGATTAAAATAAGCGACTCGGGCCTCGTCCAATGCGAAGTTTTAGGCGGAGTCGAGGCGCGGAATTATTTCGCTATTCATCCTCGAAGACACATTCAACTGCGCGCGCAGGACGCGAGCATGGCGCGAGTAGGACGCTTCGCCGCCCCGCCATTACGTCAATGTAATTGAAATAAAACTAATCTTACGGATTTTATCGCGTTTTTTATACTTCTTTACGTTCCCGACGTTTCAGCTGCTTTACACCATTGCAAGACCTCAGGACACTGTGAGCACTTTCTGCGTAGATCGGACCGCAAGCAACAACTAAATATGAGGGTCCCCCAGTTCAAACTATGACACTAGGACGTCAACCACCTCAGTCCTCCCGTGACCATGGTTGCTGTAAAGCAGCCGAAACGTCGTGAACGTAAAAAAGTATAATAAACGCGATAAAATCCGAAAGATTAGTTTTATTTCAATGTGTTGTATTCGCATAAATCTTGTGCACCATCCCAACTCCACCTTGACTTACCATTAACTCACCGTTCACAAATCAACAAAAACCACAAAATTCTATAACAAAAAAAAATTAAAAATGTATTATACAAATGCAACTTACAAAACTGATTAGTTTTAAACTAGCTCACTATTAGTAGGGAATAGTTCAACTGGTCAACATAGGTTACAACCTCCTTACCGTGAACGATTAATGCGACTCAAATCAGGACCTCAAATGGAAAATTATGTTAGTTTAAAAGATCAATCAAACTGAGTTCTTGATTTGAGTCGCTCAGATCTCGAATCAGGACCTCAATTGGAACATTATGTTAGCTTGACAGATCAATCAAACTGAGGTCTTGATTTGAGTCGCTCAGATCTCGAATCAGGACCTCAATTGGAACATTATATTAGCTTGATAGATCAATCAAACTGAGTTCTTGATTTGAGTCGCTCAAATCAGGACCTCAATTGGAACATTATGTTAGCTTGATAGGTCAATCAAACTGAGGTCTTTATTTGAGTCGCTCAGATCTCGAATCAGGACCTCAATTGGAACATTATGTTAGCTTGACAGATCAATCAAACTGAGGTCTTGATTTGAGTCGCTCAGATCTCGAATCAGGACCTCAATTGGAACATTATGTTAGCTTGACAGATCAATCAAACTGAGTTCTTGATTTGAGTCGCCCAAATCAGGACCTCAAATGGAACATTATGTTAGCTTGATAGATCAATCAAACTGAGGTCTTGATTTGAGTCGCTCAGATCTCGAATCAGGACCTCAATTGGAACATTATGTTAGCTTGACAGATCAATCAAACTGAGTTCTTGATTTGAGTCGCCCAAATCAGGACCTCAAATGGAACATTATGTTAGCTTGATAGATCAATCAAACTGAGGTCTTGATTTGAGTCGCTCAGATCCCGAATCAGGACCTCAATTGGAACATTATGTTAGCTTGACAGATCAATCAAACTGAGTTCTTGATTTGAGTCGCCCAAATCAGGACCTCAAATGGAACATTATGTTAGCTTGATAGATCAATCAAACTGAGGTCTTGATTTGAGTCGCTCAGATCTCGAATCAGGACCTCAATTGGACCATTATGTTAGCTTGACAGATCAATCAAACTGAGTTCTTGATTTGAGTCGCCCAAATCAGGACCTCAAATGGAACATTATGTTAGCTTGATAGATCAACCAAACTGAGGTCCTGATTTGAGTCGCATTAATCGATCTCGGTAAGCCCCCAGATAGCTTCAGAGGACAGACAACAATCACGTTGATGTAAATATTAATATCAGTTAGAAAATGCTTCCTCATTAAAAGATACATATATCAAACCGATAAAATGATTAATATTCCACTTAGTTTTAAAACTAATCAATTTTATATACATAATAACATAAAGCCGGTTTTTTAACAATAATTGCGTTTGTTATTTCTATATACAGGGTGTAAGTGGGTTCGTAAAGAAAACTGCTACCATGGATTCAACTCATGATTCTGAGTCCCGCAGAGTTGGAATTTTCCGTCGAACTTTTCATGAATGAATGAAATTGCTTTTAGCACGAAATCATAATAGAAGTCTATCTCAACGTGATTATAAATAAAAAAAAACATAATTACTAATTGAGACCTAAAACTGCAATGTAAATTAAAACTCGATAAACTCGAGCGCGCTGGTCACTCGCACGCGTCGGGTATCGCGCGGAGCGTTGTGTCGTGATCACGTTGTTTACGTCACATTGCGCGCTCAAAAATTACAACATTTGTAACCCATGAATTTCGACATAAATCATCTCTATAATTTTATTTTACGCATTAAGTGTAACCTTTACCCAAAGTTTTCTTTACCATGCCCCTTACACCCTGTATAACAACAAATCATCGAATCCACTTTGTGACTTTTAGTCGATTTAATCGACCACATATCGATCGAATCGATTAACGTAGGCACAGTACATCCTTGTAAGTATATTTTACTTTTAGATGTTAAAAAATCCTTAAGGCCAATTCAGATATCGCTTACATTTAAGACAGCCAGATCACGACCGAAATCCCCGAATGGAGGGTTAGAGAAACTCCTAAAAAACTCCTTCGGTTCAAACTTCTGTTAGGGTGGTAACACACCAATCGATCGATCGTCAATCGACGGCATCGATCTATGGTAGAATGGATTAGTCGACGTCGATCGATTGTTTCTACCAGACCAATCGACCGATTGTCGATCGACGATCGATCGCTGGTAGAATGGATTAGCGTCGAGCGATGCCATCGACCGGCAATCGATCGATTGGTTATTCGACCGGTATCCGTCGATCAATAGCAACCACACCAATCGATCAACGTCGACCGATGTCGATCGATGGCATCGATCGACTATCGATAGTTTGGTGTGGTAACACCTTAACAGAGGTTTGAACCGAATATGTGACAGGTAGCAATCAAGCCCCGACTCAGCGGACACAATCAACAAATTTTGGCAGCATAATTGTCACTTTATGATTTCTGAACTTCTATTGGGCACGGGCCTCCCCTCAATGCGAGGGGGATCAGGTCACCGTCCACCACGCTGCCCCGGTGCGGGTTTGCGGACTTCACACGTCTTTCGAGGGGTTCTCTCGGACGTGCAGGTTTCCCCGCGATGTTGTCCTTCGCCGTGTAGCAAGTGATAATCATGGTTGCAAATGAGATTCGCAAGACCAGAGGTGTGAGCCGGGGTTCGTTGTGCCTGTACCTTCGTGTCCTCATATAAAAACTGTCAAGTGTCATCTACCATGCCATTGCTATTATGAGACGACTATGTTAAGTTATGTTAAGACTTCAAGATTGGGGAGCAGCAAGCACAAAATTAAATTCTAATTAAATCCAATTATTTCAGAACAGAAGATTAATTCGGGACGGAGGCGTATTCAAAATATCAAAGATCATAGAAGTCGCCCCCCCCCCCCGTTCTTGGGTTCTAATAACTAACTAGCAGACCCGGCAAACGTTGTTCTGCCATATAAAATAAATTGAGATATAAACTATCCTATCTTTCAAGTTGGATAAAACTGCACACAGTGTGCAAAATTAAATTTAAATCGGTTTAGTAGTTTAGGAGTCCATAGCGGACAAACGCCGTGACACGTAATTTATATATATTAAGATATATATAAATACATAATTCATAAAATTATAACCAAATATCGGGCGGGCCGACTTCTATGATCTTTGATATTTTGAATGTCTCCGCCCAGAATAGCAGAGTAACTTCAAATAATCAAATTAAAATCACAAAAAAATATTAATAATACAGATTATTCATTCTCTCGTACATTCGATTCAGAGGCAGCACGAAGTACCATAGACAGCTAGTTTATAATAAAAAAAAAAACATTAATTACTATAGTCACGACATCAGTAAATCGTGATTTTACATAGTGTTATAAGGACGAGTAAGAAAAAATTAAAATAAAATATAGTATATATTCTTTTTTTATATATTAAAATATGGCAACACCCATAATAATTGCACTGAAAATATCCAATGAAACTAATTGGAGATCAATATCTAGTCAACAATATATGTAAGTAAAGAGTTTCTGATATTAAATACCTACTAATAATGGGAATGTAGGTCGATATGTGGGCCCTTTTTACCATTGGCAGCTCTGGGCAAGTGCCCGGGGCCCTACGATCCACGGGGCCCCCTAGTACAAATAGCGAAATTTCAACAACAAGCGTTTGGATTGGCTGCACTGGGCAAGTGCCCGAGGCCCCGCGATCCATGGGGCCCCCTAGTTAAAATAGCTAAATTCTACCAATTTCACGTACCTACTTCTTTTTACATGTCTATACGGAGTGATTCAGAGAGGGTATACTAAGCCTTGCACCTGGGCTTCTTTGGCATATTTGTAATGATTATGAGAAGTCACATTTCTCTAATTGTCAATTTTCAAATGTCATTCCCAACCACATTGACATTTGTGATTACTGTGAGCGTTTTTTTCTTTCTTTTCAATTGTCATATCAGAAGAATGCCTTCCCATACTGATTACAACTGCACTACAGAAACGCAGGTTCTAAGGTTAGTTTAGTGCACTCTTTCTGAACCACACCGTACCCGGTTAAGGTTTAAAATCAAAAACTCTTTGAAACAAATAATAATTGTCATTGTGTTTCGCACAAACAAAGTGCAAACAAAAGTTATTTTGAAAACATAACACCTTGCTAACGTAAGCTAAACTAAAGCTATACGTTAAATATAAAACTTGGTTGACCAGTGTGGGATTCGTTCTTACTGTGTGTCGTGAACTGAAACACAAGCAAGTACACACACACACACATACACACACACACACACACACACACACCTTACACAAAATCACTCCGCACACACAACGCACCAGTGAGTCAATACCGAATGACTTTCAGCATTATTACGCAACGCGATAAAAAATAAAACACGCGTCGTCTTGCGTCGCGTGTGAGATTTTGTGTGTGAGTGTGCGTGAGTGAGTGTGTGTGTATATGTGTGTGCTTGTGTGTGTTGACAGTTCGTGACGCGTCCCACGCGCACACACAATGACAGGGAACGGAGCCCGCACTAGTCTAAAAACCTTCAACACCTGGGTTTTGTAATGCAGATGTCAAAAAACTTTTTTTTTATTTACAAAATCTAGGAACAAGTATGTGGCAATCAATTTTCTTTTCATTTGACTAGTCACAACTGGATATACATTTAAATATAACATTAAAAAATAATAGCACCGCATTTGAAAAAAAAAGGTTTTTTTTTCTTTTCAATATTGCAACACCCTTAATTAATTATTTTTTAAAACGTAAACACTACTTGACAGATCGAAAAACCGTTATTTCCTAACGTAGTTTAACTTACATTCTAAATATAGAAGAAAGTTAATCGCTAGAGCTTTATATTTTATAAAAAAAAAAACAAGAAAAAAAATCTTCTAAACACCTTCCTTTCAATAACTATAAAATAGTAGAATTTTGTACTTATAAATGCCGGACCAATTTTCCTTTCCTTGGAGCACATTAAACACACATCTATGACATAGAACTAGGATCATATAACGTGTGGGGGAAGGCGAACGGTGGAGAACAAGTACCATAAATAATTATAATAATACCAGCCCTTTTTAATGTCCCACTGCTGGGCACGGGCCTCCCATCAATGCGAGGGGGATTAGGCCATAGTCCACCACGCTGGCCCAGTGCAGGTTGGCGGACTTCGCACGTCTTTCGAGAGGATCTCTCGGACGTGCAGGTTTCCTCACATAGAATCCTACTATTCCATAGATATATATATTAATGAATATCCCCATATATTCGAAGACGTAGGTCTACTTTTAAAACCTTCCCAAAATTTTTTTTTTCTTTTGCCGTTTTTAATGTGGCAACATTATTGTAAAAGTAAACGTACGTCTCCGTCCTTAGAGTCCAACCTAGCCTACAATCACAATGCGTCATACAATCACAGATATTTCCAACCCCACCACTGTCGAATGGAACCGTACCGAACCGTACTACAATATTTATTGTGTAAAAGTACCCGTTGTAAATATAAATATTACTAGAGTACCTGTTGTAAAAAATAACTATTAGCGCAAAGGTACCTGTTATAATAGTGGACTATTAAGGGGGAAGCTCAGGGTCAGGGCGCGAAATTCAAAATGTCAATGGTTTTTATTTTTTTACGAAAAATTTGGACATCTCTACGATGTAATTTAGTGTTTTGCGATATTAGAATTCTGAATTGGATGTCTCGATGTATTAAGTAAGTATGTAGTAAGCAAACTTACCATTGACATTTTGAATTTCGCGCCCTGACCCTGAGCTTCCACCTTAATGAAAGAGTACCTGTTGTAAAAGTGAACTGTCAATGGATAAGTACCTGTGGTAAAAAGCACCATGACAAGATAACTCTCGTGGAAGAGGACTATTAATAAAAAGGTACCATTTGAAAAACAAAGACTATTAATAAACAGGTATCAATTGAAAAAGTCCATTTCTTCATTACTATTACTATATACATGAAAAGGTACTTCTTGTAAAATTTTAGTATAAGATCAGTGAAAATGTACCGCTTTTAAAAAAGTACCTCTTGTAAAAAAGAACTATCTTTGAAGAGGTACTGCATGTAAAAAGTACCTCTCGTAAAAAATAACTATTAGTGAAAAGCTACTGCTTGTAAAAAATAACTCTCATTAAAAGGATACCACTTGTAAAAAATAACTACTTATTAATATAAAAAGGTACCTCATTCAATATCAGTTTTGACCTGCAAAACGTAATATTCGACAGTGGCCTACCCAAATATACAGGCTGTAACTTCGAGATGGGTCAGTATGCAGACCTCCGAAACTATATGTGACAGAAAAATATGTATCAAGGACCCATGTCGTCTTGCATTCATTGATTTCTTATAATTACTACACATTTAAATGAAACTAATTTTACGGATTTTATCGCGTTTATTTTATGTTATAAGATACTGTGAGCACTTTCTGCGTAGATCGGACCACGAGCAACAACTAAATATGAGGGTACCCCGGTTCCAACTATGACACTAGGACGTCAACCACCTCAGTCCTCCCGCGACCATGGTTGCTGTAAAGCAACCGAAACGTCGGGAACGTAAAAAACGTAAAATAAACGCGATAAAATCCGTAAAAATAGTTTCATTTCAATGCATTCATTGATTAAAAAATAAAATTCGCACATGAATTGGGAATCGAACTCGGTGCTTGGAATATATTTTTCTATATCTCATAGTTTCACAGGTCCCCACACCGCCCCGTCTCGATGTTACACCCTGTATACACTCCGAGCCAATCATCAATTTATCAAATATACCAAACAAAACATAAAAAAGGCATCAAAGCTTATAATTAAAAAAAAAAAAAACTTGTTTCCAAAACAAGTATCGCCCCTGTCCATTGTACGGTACCCATAATACAAGCGTTGCTTATTTTGGGGCCGTACTACATTGCCGGCCATATATTTCCAGCCATACATTGCCAGACATATATGGCTAGCCACACATTGCCAGACACATATATCCAGCCATACATTGCCAGCCATATATTGCCAGCTAGATATTGCCGTCTATGTATGGCCAGCCATATATTGCCAGCTATACATTGCCAGCCATACATTGCCAGCCATATATTGCCAGCTAGATATTGCCATATATATATGGCCAGCCATATATTGCCAGCCATACATTGCCATCGATATATGGCCAGCCATACATTGCCAGCCATATATTGCCAGCTAGATATTGCCATATATATATGGCCAGCCATATATTGCCAGCCGTACATTGGCAGCCATACATTGCCAGATATATATTGCCGTGAAAAAGATGTGCGTTACGCCACCTCTTACGAACAGTTGTCACACAACAGAGCTAGAAAGTCGATAGCCAACTTCATAAATCTAAGTTAAAAAAAACAATTTATCGGAACATTTTGACAGGCCGCCATTTTGTGAACAATACACAATTATATCAAAATGGCGGATACTGTTGCCGTGTGTTACCCATCTAAGCTGGCTGCGGCTCGTGCTTGTTGGCCTTTTTGCTATTATCAACGTTAATCACGTGTGACATTGACATGTGTCTCCTGAAAAGAAACAGATAACAAATGAAAGGGTAAAGTCTGATCAGCCGTTCCTACATTGTTGTCACACACCTATAACAATGTGCTGCTCGAAAATGTAAAAGATCTTTTTAAAAAAAGAGCAACCATGGAGTTTATGGGGTCGAGTCACCTTCGTCCGTAGGAGAATTAAATACCCTCGAGATACCCTACACGTGACCCTGGGTGTTGCCAACTAGGTGACAACTCTACTGGTGGTAGGCTTCGGCCGTGGCTAGTCACCACCCACTGAACAAAGCCATGTCGCCAAGCGGCCTAGCCGTGTTCCGGCATGATGTTCGGTGTTGCCATTCATGGATGGCGGGTCAGATCAGCTGCGCTGCATGTGCCTAGTGAATGTAGCGTCTCGATCTACTGCCGCCTTCCTACCTAGGCAAGTATGCACCATCGTAGATCTCATCGTCACTTACCATCAGGTGAGATCGAGATCCAATACTTGCCTATAATGTAATAATTTTTTTTTTTAAAGTTTCTCGCTCGTTCTTCTCCATAGGAACGGCATTCCGAACGGGTGGTGAAGTAGTAGCATAGTATTTTGTAACTTTTGACGATTCATAAGTACTGTACTTAATGGTATTTGTGAATAAAAAATATTCTGATTGTGAATGTGGTACGCAAGGTGTTCAGGTAAGGTGGACACGCCATTTTCACATCATCCTGTCACATCCATTATTTTATTTATAAAGTGTATTCATTGAATGTGTTATTGCTATTAATTACTTGACATTGGCAAAATTCCCCGCTAAGTTGTGGGCGAGGCCGTATTCACATCCATTATGAACCGACTTCAAAAAATAGGAGGTTCCCAATTCGGGTGTACATTTTTTTTAAATTATATTCTTTTATTATTATTCGTCAGTTGTTTATTTGGCACCGACTTCATTCATATTCGTGAAATATTTTATTTAGTTAGACAAGGATTATAACTTTTCTAAATGAAATATATATGTGTAGCAATAAATTGTTGGTTTTGTTTTATTTCTTATTTTTACACTTTTCTAATCTTAACCGTCTTACATACGTCTTGCCGTCTATTCGTCGTGTCCCTCCTTCTTCCCCCTTTCTATCCCTCTCACCTATCCACCCATCCCTTTCACTCCTAATCCGTTCCATGTCATATCATGCATCTCATGTTCCATTCCATTTTCTGCATCTTACGTTCCATTCTACAAACATTCCCACATATGTGTGCTTACCTTAATACCCTCTCCCCCCTAAAGGTCAGACTGCATAGGGAACAGCTCTTCCACTCCTGAACCCCCTTCTTATGTTTACTCTTCAAGTCTACACTAGCTGGCGTGGTCTCCTGGCATTTTTCCTTCATCTGGTCTTCTGGGGGTTCAAGCGTGGGCTGGATCCCCTGTTCTTGGGGTTTGGGTTTCAGATCTGTGAAGGTTTACATTATAAATGTATATTTTTTTAATAAACATCACCAGAAGCAGCGATAGCCGAGTTGGTGGAACGTTTGCCTTGGTGGCGAGGATCATAGGTTCAATGGGTAATTTTTTGTAGGATTAATTTTTGTGGAGCCCCGCTTACGAATTGTGAACCCCCATTTTTTTCTCACGCCAACGTTGACCCCCGTCGAGTCTCCCGTTGACCCCTGGTGGTCCACCTATATATATATACATATGCTATATAGGTGGATATAAATATATATTGCTCAAAAATGTAAGAGATCCTTTTAAATAAGGAGCAACCATGGAGTTTCTCGCCCGTTCTTCTCCATAGGAACGGCATTGCGAACGGGTGGTGAAGTAGTAGCTTAGTATTTTGTAACTTTTGACGATTCATTAGTACTGTACTTAATGGTGTACGTGCATAAAAAATATTCTGATTCTGATATGTTTATACTTGCCTCTCGTGAGTATGACTATGTTGGGCACACCCATCACTCGGTCCGGGGACTCGCTCCTCGCGCTCGTCTCGCTCACCACACACTTGCTGTCCTCCACGATACGGCTCAGCGGTAAGGCTTCGTCGCTCGACCCTTCGGTGTCGCTCCGGGCTTTGGTCGGCCGTTTTTTCACTCTTTTACGGAATCTGAAAGTAGCATGTTGTAGATTCAGGGCCCCTATGTCTGCTAACACAATCGATTCATAATCGAACAGCAACTGAATAGTAACTGTCACTTTTGACAGATATCCCATACAATAGCTGTCAAAAGTGACAGTTACTATAACAGCTACCGCATAGTAACTGTCACTTGACAGTTATCCCATACAATATCTGTCAAAAGTGACAGTTACTATAACTGCAACCGCATAGAAACTGTCACTTGACAGTTATCCCATACAATATCTGTCAAAAGTGACACTGGATGGAATCAATATTGAAATTAGGATGATTTTTTTTAATTTCAATGGCTTTGCGTATCATCCTTGGTCCTTAAAATTTGTTTTATTTCAATGTGGAATATTTGTGTAAATATAAGAAATCAATATCTTACTTTTTCCTCGGTCTCTTGTACACCACGCCAGTCTTCTTTGCCTTAAGCTCTTCGTTGTTATTGATGTTGATGTACTTCTCGCATGTTGCCGTGGGCTTCTCAGCCTCCGTACTACTTGATATTGAGTCACTTTTGTCACAAGCAAACAGGTCAGTTTCGTTGCTCAGTTCGTTGCTGTCTATTTGGTCACTGTAATACACCGCAAAGTTATACTGCAAACCCACGATTCATAATGGCATTTGGTGCCAATTTAATGGCTCATACTGCCAATTGTGTACTAATCCCAAAAAAAAAATGTTAAAAAAAGACAAGCCCGCAGATTTCTCGCCAGATCTTCGCAGTTGAGGTTGCATGCTGATCTGGTTGTAGAGTTATGAAAATAAAATGTTATTGATAATTTGTAAATGCCCCCATAGGCCTATACGAAACAATTTATGTGACTTTGACATCACATTCCCCCCTCAGTGTAATTTATACACATACTTAAGAACATGAAAGCATTATTATAATTCACCTAAACCCAATTAACTTTAAAAAAACATAAAAAAAAACTTACCTATGGTCTGAGACATCGCTTTGTCCAGCAGTCTCCAATTTTTTAATTTCAAACGTTATATTTATCCTTTTATATATCTCCTCTGTTATATTGCGACATTTCTCGTACTTCGAGTCATTAGGATCATTGGGTATAGACCAAAGTTGCTTGTTGTTACTTAAGGCGGACATTTTCGACTAAATAAACGAACAAATAAGACTCTTATTGGATTACGAACGCAAATTTCGTAGTCTTCATCCTCTGTAGACAGTTTTCGAGGCGAGAATTGAGCAACACAGCCATACTTGTGACGGCAACGTTGTAAATTAATATTACGAAATAAACGTCCACTGTCCACTATCTTGTTCCACCTAATTGTACATGTTCGACGACTTTTACTCACTAGTTTGTATCGCAGAACAGTTTAAATATCCTTTGGGCGGTAAATATTCACGCGTTTCGCGGTTATTTCAGGCTAAAACCCGACAAAAACACTTCCCTCTAAACAAAGGACAATACATCAACATTTTTACGACACAATAAACCCGTCACAGGCACAGCTATTTGCAATTAAATTACAGGAGACCCGAGATGAGCAGTAGGACTAGATAAAATTATGGTTGGTACGTTAAACGTGTTGCATTTTTTAACAATAATTAAACAAATAACAATAAAAAATAAAAACTACGATTGCCTTCAGGCTTTTTTAATATTTTTTGACGTTTTTAATTTAGTGTTGCTGCCTGGCCTGTTTGATTAATTGCTCATTATATTTTTTACCATAGACAAAACTATTTACTATTCTGAACAAGGTAAAAAAAACTTTACTTACTAATACTGAAATACTATTGATAGGAAAATAACGTTACCTTCTACGCTCTTATCATTTCGTCAGTGGCTCCAACGGGGACGGCTGATTTTTATTAGTTAACTCATTTAGTCTTTGTAACCCATAGACAAATTTGGCCAAGACATGACCAAGACCGCCAAGACTAAGTTCATGGATCAATCTTGAACATATTAGATTTATCATAACCAAGTGACGTTGATAGAAGATTTTATTTTATCCAAAATATGGTATATGAATATGTAGGTTAACATTATAAAACCATCCACGAGTGTCTGTTTCTATGCAGTTTCGGAATGAAACATGACGAGTATTTAGTGATGACTTATTATCCAGTTGATTATGTAGTTCTAAAAGATAAATACCAAATTAAAGATACATTTTCCACTAAAACTCTTTTAATCGACCAATCAATTCTAGCGTCGAGATTGAGGCCCACTATGATTAGAAAATTAAATTCTATTGAAGTAAAAATAATCGAATACTTTTGATCGATTACGTGCATCACTAAATATTTCCCGCCAAAATAGCCGTCAAACATCCATAAGTTTATGTTTTCTGCTTTTTGTTTCAAGTTATATTTAATTTTCCTATTTTGTATATGCTATGAGTGGTGCTACGTAATGTATTTATTACACGTTTATGAACGTAATTTGTAATATAGTGAATCGGTCGGTAATTGAGATGGCTCCGAGGAAAAATAGGAACAAATTGAAAGCTAAGATTGTGTGTGATTATAAGGCGCCGTGCGCTTTTTGCCAACGAGAAATTGACGACGAGTTGATATACGGGAAATTGTATGCAATTGGAGACATACAATGCCATTATTTTTGTGTTGTAAGTACCTTCAAACATCTTCTGGGCTGTGGTGTTACGAAGCACTGTTGTGATGTAAAAACGACAATAGGACATTTTACGATCACTTTCCCATGACAATATTGAGATAAAGCGCTGCACCTTGCTACGCCCTTTTACCTATACCCTGCAAAGGATTATTTTCTAATGTGGGCAGGGATTAAATACCTAGATAGTACAATGGACCTCCTTTCCCTTTAACAAGGACCAAGGGATATAATGATCTTTCATATCAATGGCTGGCATTTTTGGCATTGGCTAAGATGATATGCAAGCTCAAACATTGGTTGCCACTTATAGAATTTTCGATGATTTTGAGTGTATTACAGTTAAATGTTGATTATTACCTGAGGGCCAGACTAATTGCTCCCCAAAGCCCCTTTTTTTTTTTTTTTTTTTTTTTTAGCCTTTATTGCTGATTTCTTTATACAGGGTTTATACATTAATCAAAGTTCCAAATTTTTTTTTTTTTTTTTTTTTTTAATAATTAATTGATCAGCGTGTCATTAGACACATAGGCCTCCTCTAGCCTTTTCCACTCTGTCCTGTCTGTAGCTTTCCTCCTCCATGTTTGTCCTCCGACTCTCCTGAAATCGTCTTCCCATCTCATGCGCTGCCTTCCTTTTTTCCTTTTACCATCGCGTGGTTGCCATTCTGTGAGTGCTTTTGTCCATTTTGCTTTGCTCTCTCTTGTCATATGGCCAGTCCACTGCCATTTTAGCTTCCTAACTTTTTCTAGAACGCTGTCTACTTTTGTGGTGTGCCTTATTTCCACGGCTTTTCGGCGATCTATTAAAGATAGGCCCAGCATGCTGCGTTCCATTCCTCGTTGGCATGTTCTTAGTTTTTGGGCATGTTTCTGTGATAGAGCCCAAGTGTGGCACCCATAAGTCAAGCATGGGAGTATGCATGTGTTGAACACTCTTCTCTTCCCCAAAGCCCCTAGGGCAATAAAAATCAATTTTACCAGCTAGGACATAGCCAGGTAGTGATTAGTAGGGCCTGACTCATTCCCCACTCAGGCCAGTGTACTAATGTCGGGAGCAGATTCCTAGTACAATCTTTGGCTTAGTTGCAGGGGCTAATTGAATCAGAATTAGAATAGTCATGTAAACCATTAAGTACAGTACTTATGTATCGTTAAAATTCAGTACGAACTACAAGATGAATGGAGTATTCATGGAATATAAATTTAAATTTTATTTCCAGTTGTTGTCGTCCTGTTTGATACAGAAAGGAAGAGACGAGGATGGTCTGTTCGGTTTTCTGTACGAGGATATCATCACTGAAGTTGAAAGGAGTAAGAAACATGTAAGCATCACATTTCTTTACATATAAAATAATAATATTGTCAGACGAATGCACCAATTATATGGTCCCACACTAAGCAATACTTATATTATGGGTACTGTAAAATAGACTGGGGCCTATCCTAGTATATATACTTAAATAGATGTTAAACATCTATGGCTTGGGTGCAAACATTCGGGTTTATCACACAAAGTTTGTCCCTACCAGGATTCGAAACCAGAACCCTTGGCGCCGAAAGCAGTGTCACTACCAACTGCACTAATCAGGGCCCCAAGTCTGCTGACACAATCAATTCATGTAAAGAGTATGGAGTTTATCTTAGTACTTAGCTGATAATGTTGCGGTTGCCTAGCAACATGTTTTTTATTGTTTTGTGTCAAAATGGTTCGTTCTTGTAATTTGTAACTTTTGTCGTGTCTAAAATATATGTTCTACATCATAACTGTTCCTAATATTATTTCTCATAGTCTCGACTCCACATTTAAAACTTAACAATTCATAATTGATCAGCAACTGCATAGTAACTGTCACTTTTGACAGATACCTATTGTATGGGATATTTATTTGTTTTTCTGGTGATATTTATTAATTTAATGTGATTGCAGCGATGTTCGTACTGCGGCCAGGGTGGTGCTAGCCTCGGCTGCTCTGTGGCGCAGTGCAAGAAGCAATTCCACCTGCCATGCGGGAGGGAGAAGAATGCTGTGTCACTCTACTACGGGAATTACAAGTAAGTTGTCACCTAATTGCCTGAACGGCACAATTTGGCACCCAATCTGTAGGTCCAATTTGTTGGTGCCAAATTGGCATGTCAATGATTAGCCATTTTATCTCACATGCCAATCTCAATAAATATTTACAAACAGAAAAATAAAAAAAACTTAAAAATAATATGATAACAAACTATGTATCAAAAAGACCTTGTCCACGTGGAATGGCGGCAAGAATGCTAGCTGCATCTCCTCACTGTAACTAATGTTTTGAGCGAGTAAAGAGCCAGCACTCCTGTCACATGTGACTGCAATCAACCTTTTTTTTTTTTTAATTTTTATTTGGCATCACCATAGGTATTTTGCCAGTGTCAAGTAATATATTTTTTTCTGTTTTCGAGCATATGAACAGGCCCAAAGGCTAGGCTCAAGTTAAATACCCCCCATCCCTCAATCAGTAAAGTGATGGATACTTTACCGAAAGATTTTTCATGGATTTTTTGTGAGAAACTGAAAAGCCATGTTTCGTCACTCTGTTTCAATTACCTACACTTGTGCACTTTACCGAACCCATAATGGTTAATATTCCACTTATATCACTCACTATAACTCGCAGGAACACTAGTTTTAGAAATTAAAACAAAACTGACACCATGACTTTTTCGTTTCCCGCCAAAAAGTCGCAATCAACTAGACATGTGTAAATCCTGAGTGATTTGAAAAAAAGATTTACTTTTTTCAATAATACATCATGCATCACTAAATCAGAAGTTTTTGGAATACATCTTTAAATCACTTTAGATAAGATTCAAATTGATTCAATTGAGACCATTACGATGTGGAGTGAGAAGACTATAGGCTGGTATTATGATTCAGAAAGAGATAGAGAAGGATGTGTAAGTTCGCTTGTGCGACGCGTCGCCGGATAATGTAGAATGCAGAGAAAATTATTCTTTCTGCGCCTTATAATTAAGTGCAATGTATTTTTTTTAAATAGGAAATCGAGTGACGGTTTGTTATGTTTTAGTTTTGATTGAATGTTTCGATGCTTTTAATTGCGTATGCGAAATTATTTTGAGAATGAAAATAGTGAATTGAACCAAAAACTATAAATAATAACTCTTTATATTTATCTTTATCAATGATATTTTGACTTTTGTAAATAATTAAAAACTTTAATAAATGTAAATAAGTAGGTAGTGATCAAGTGTGTTGGTACAAAAATAAGTACGTTTTTATACCTCATTAGTACTAAGTAGGTATTTAATAACGCCAACCTAGTCCTTTGTATGTTTGTTTAGTTAATTATGAAAGCTAGGTTGACAGTCCTAAGCCTGATAAGAATGAAGGGAAATCAGTAGTATATGTATCTTTTTCTCCTTCCGAATCTCTTCGAATCATTTACGATGTGTCGTATGAATGACTCTTTAAATCTTTTAATTCCGACACTCACGGATTTAAAAGATTTAAAGATTTAAAAGAGTGATTTAAATCTTTTGAGTGAAAAGATTTATAAATCTGTAATCAGTCAAAAGATGTAGTTTGCGCATCTCTACAATCAACCTTGGAGATATTCTATGTACATTTTTTTTGCTCTATGGCTCCATGGGCCTAATAAATTAATAATGTAAAAAAATAAATTTGTGGATAATCTCTGGATCTACAATGGGAAGCAACATTATTGCTGAGTGCTATTGGCTATGTTACATTGTGGTACTGCATGCGGAGTCGCAGGCAAAAACTAGTTCTCTTCTGTAATCTCAACAGATTGTATTCTGTGATGTTCTATTGAGAAATATTACCCATTTTCAGATCGTTCTGTGAGATCCACGCACCCAAGCAGCTGATACCAGAGAATATAATGTCTAGAGCCAAGCTCAGGATGGGACATAGAAAAACAGCGAAGAGAGCCGCCAATATTAAAATGTTTAAGGAAATTAATAATGATGGTATGTTAAATAAGTCATAATACAACACAATCTTATTATATTACTAGCTGTTGCCCGCGACTTCGTCCGCGTGGTACTTAACAAAGACAACCGTTGACAACAACCTGCTCGCCCATTCTGAGCCCGCGGGACGCATTGCAGGTTGTTGCTATCAAACCTAATCAGGCACAACGCTGCAACATTGGTTTTAATTTTTTTTCGTGAGATCCTATTTTTTTTTCTAAATAAAAGTAGCCTAAGTTACTCCTTGTTACATCAGCTATCTGCCAGTGAAAGTCCCGTCAAAATCGGTCCGGCCATTTCAGAGATTAGCCGGAACAAACAGACAGACAGACAGACAAAAATTGAAAAAAATGTGGTTTCGGTATAGGTAACGTGTATACATCCAAATGCAATTAGTAAAAAGCTGTTATTTTAATATTACAAACAGACACTCCAATTTTATTTATATGTATGTATAGACAATATTTATAAATTGAAAAGAGTATAGAAAAGCTACTTAATATTTACAAAAAGTATTAATAAAATTGGCCCGTACGGTAGCGTGCCCAAGATGCTGGCCGCATTTCCTGGCTGAATAGCCAAAGCTACTTGCTGAGCGAGGAAATGCCCGGCCCATGGGCTGCCGGTTGAATTATGTTATGGTTACCTTTTTTAACCGACTTCAAAAAGGAGGAGGTTCTCAACTCCTCCATCTCCATTCTATCGTCGGTCGACAAGACGCACGGACAAGTGTCATCCGTACACTGTGGACATTCCTTCGGTACGTACTAAGCGGTTTGCTTCTACTTTCATCGCGCGAACTGCCAAGGAATGGAACACGCTACCGGCGTCCTTGTTCCCCGTTGACTACAATCTGGGTGTTTTCAAGTCGAGAGTGAACAGGTACCTTCTAGGCAAGTATGCACCATCGTAGATCCCATCGTCACTCACCATCAGGTGAGATCGAGATAAAATACTTGCCTATAACGTAATAACAAAAAAAAAATCGGTTGTATTTTTTTCATGTTTGTTACCTCATATCTCCGTCATTCATGAACCGATTTGGAAAAATATTTTTATTAAGTATTTTTCATTACAGAAACTTCGAGTACGGCAGATGTAGAGTCTGTTTGCGTTATATGCTACGAGCGAGTGGAGGGCTTCCCCACCACGCAGACCTTCTGGCCGCCGTGCTGCGCGCGCGACGCCTGGTTCCACAGAACCTGCTTACAGGTACCTAGATTAATTTCTTATATTACACATTGAAATGAAACTAATTTTAAAGGATTTTATCGCGTTATATTATATTTTTACGTTCCCGACCAGGCCGATGCAGGGGTATACAAACTCGATTGTGAATGTGGGCTCTGTTACATAGGGCAAACTAAACGATCAATAAAAACCCGGGCAAAAGAACACATCGCTGATGTGAAACACCGGCGCTCCACGAAGTCTGCAATCTGTGAACATGTGCAGGATCGCACCCGCCATTATATCAGATTTGATCGACCACAGATCCTCGCAAAAGAACACCGATTCCGACCAAGGATGATACGTGAGGCTATTGAAATTAAAAAAACATCCTAATTTCAATAGGGAAGATGGCTGAGTGCTACCACCAGCTTAGGATCCAGTAATTAATATAATTAAGTCCAAAACCAAGCGCACCGTTGCAAGACCTCAAGACACTGAGCACTTTCTGCATAGATCCGACCGCAAACAACAACTAAATATGAGGGTACCCCGGTACAAACTATGACACTAGGACGTCAACCACCTCAGTCCTCCCGCGACCATAGTTGCGGTAAAGCAGCCGAAACGTCGGGAACGTAAAAACATTAAAAAAAAAATTATTTCATCAAGATAAATATTTTTCTTTGTTACAGAGAATGGCGTTGAGTGCGGGCATCCATTATTTAAAATGTCCACTGTGCAATGATAAAGAGCAATTCTACGAAGCTGTCGTCACACAAGGATATTATGTACCCGACAGGTAATATAATCTACTAGCTGCGCCCCGCGGTGTTACCCGCGATTAAAAAGTACATATATACATTTTACCGGGATAAAAAGTAGCCTATGTGCTATTCCAGACTATAATCTATATCTTGGCCGATTTTCATCCAGATGGGTTAATTCGGAATTGACGGAATCGACATAGCATAGTCCATATCTCAATTTATAATCGCAAATATGTAACTATAAAAATATTTCGTAGAAATAATGTTTATGGCAATACAATGTTTGCCGGGTCAGCTAGTGTAGGGAAGGTTGTTTTTATTTTTTGTTAATTTTAATCTTAATTTATTTTTAATTTAACTAATACGATGATAAATTCCCATTTATGTTATATGGAATTTATCATTTCCCATTTATGCTGTGTGTAATTTGTAAACAATTAATGTCATTATTAGTTTACATTATTAATTTAGATTCGATTTATTTTTATTATAATGTATTCGACTGAAGGACTGGTATCCATGGTCAAGAATAAAGATTTATTAAAAAACAAAAATGATTTCTTATATTTACGCGAATACTACACATTGAAATAAAACTATTTTTTAAGGATTTTATCGCGTTTATTTTTCGTTTTTACGTTCCCAAAGTTTCGGCTGCTTTACAGCAACCATGGTCACGGGAGGACCGAGGTGGTTGACGTCCTGGTGTCATAGTTAGAAGCAGGCTACCCTCATATTTAATTGTTGATTGTGGTCCGATCTACGCAGAAACGTAAAAACGAAAAATAAACGCGATAAAATACTTAAAAAATAGTTTTATTTAAAAAAAGAACTATCACTGGTCATAGTGTATATATTTTTTTAACTATGATCCAGGGACGCGGCTTGGGAACTCGAGCAGAACGCGTTCTCCGAGATATACGAGCGAGTCGCGGTCTGCTCGGCCGCCGCCTGCGCCTGTCCGTGGGGCCGCGGCCACGACGCCGACACCGGGTAAGGATCCTTACTACAATCCTAGTCTAATCGTAAAAAAACATTGAAAAACGAGTCACCTTCGTCCGTAGGAGAATTAAATACCCTCGAGATACCCTACACGTGACCCTGGGTGGTGCCAACTAGGTGACAACTCTACTGGTGGTAGGCTTCGGCCGTGGCTAGTCACCACCCACTGAACAAAGCCATGTCGCCAAGCGGCCTAGCCGTGTTCCGGCATGATGTTCGGTGTTGCCATTCATGGATGGCGGGTCAGATCAGCTGCGCTGCATGTGCCTAGTGAATGTAGCGTCTCGATCTACTGCCGCCTTCCTACCTAGGCAAGTATGCTGCATCGTAGATCTCATCGTCACTTACCATCAGGTGAGATCGAGATCAAATACTTGCCTATAATGTAATAAAAAAAAATTAAACTAATTTTACGGATTTTATCGCGTTTATTGTATGTGATTTACGTTCCCGACAACAGCTTGTATTAATATAGTGGTTTAGTTTATGAATTATGTTAACGAATGAACTGTAGTTAACAGAAGAATTATATGTTAGTTTATGGAGTTATTTATTTATTGCTTTTTACGTTTTTATATTTACGCGAATACTACACATTGAAATAAAACGAATTTTGCGGATTTTAATCGCGTTTATTATATGTTTTTTTATGTTTCCTACGTTTCGGCTGCGTTACAGCGACCATGGTCGCGGGAGGACTGAGGTGGTTGACGTCCTAGTTTGACGGGGGTACCCTCATATTTAGTTGTGGCTTGCGATCCAGTCCCAGTCCCAACTAAGTACTGTTTCAAGACCTAATTAATGGACCCAAACTCGGTGGATCTGATATATTGGTACTAGATCCGTTTACCGTTTAGTGATGCCGGATCCGATATATTGGCACTGGATCCGTTAGTCATTTAGTTATCCCGAAACCGATATAGTGGTACTGGATCCGTCAAACGTTTTGTGATGCTGGATCCGATATAGTGGTACTGGATCCGTTTAACGTTTTGTGATGCAGGATTCGATATATAGGCACCGGACACGTCTAGTAACACCGGATCCACCGGATCCTATATACTGGTACTGGATCCGTTAAACGTTTACTGATGCTGGATCCGACATATTGGTACTGGATCCGTTTAACGTTCGGTAATGTTGGATCCAATATAATGGTAGTGGATTTTTTAAACGTTTAGCGATGCCGGATCCGCCGGATCCGATATATTAGTCCCGGATCCGTGTAAAGTTAAACACTACCGCCAGGCCGTACGCGGTGCAGCTGTGCGTGTTGTGCGGCAGCAGCGGCTCGCACGTGGCGTGCGGCGCGGACACCCATCACGTCTGCGCCGTGTGTCGCCCCGCTGCACCTGATGACCTGGAGAAGCTGGCGAAGACCATCGAAGCCGGTACGTCACACATGTGCTATTCCAGACTATAATCTATCTCCGTGCCAAATTTCATCCAGATCCGTTCAGCCGTTCGGGCGTGAAAGAGTAACAAACATCCATCCATCCATCCAAACTTTTACATTTATAATATTAGTATAGAAGTATAGATTTTACTTTTTGCAATCGAAGCTTGGCATCGTGTACACTGCGTTAGTTGTAATCGTCCAAAAATTTAGGTAAAATACAGGATTCAGTATTAGATTTACACTTTACACCCATTTTTTTCCAATTTTGGTTATCGAAACGTCATTATGGCGGTTATTCGTTTGGTGCACAAATTGAACTCGACTAATGTGTTGCCGTTCTGCTCACACATGTAACACGATCGTAAAATATGAGCAGTACAGTGATATTTTGTTGTTTTTCAATTTATTATATTACTAGCTGCGCCCGGCGGTTTTACCCGCGATAAAAAGTATGAAAAATGAAAACATCTATCCCACGGGAACCATACATTTTACCGGGATAAAAAGTAGCCTATGTGCTATTCCAGACTATAATCTATCTCTGTGCCAAATTTCATCCAGATCCGTTCAGCCGTTCGGGCGTGAAAGAGTAACAAACATCCATCCATCTATCCAAACTTTCACATTTATAATATTAGTATTTAGTATTTATAGTATTTATAATATTAGTATAGATAGGCTGACCCTGAGCTTCCACCTTGATGTATAATATTGTATTGGTGACAGTGATGGTGTCGGAGGAGCGTGTAGCGAGCGCGGCGCGGCGCGGCCCGCGCATGCGCAGCCGCATGTCGCTGCGCCGCACCAAGCCCGCCGCCGCGCACGCGCACGCGTACGTACCCACACGCTACCCAACCGACACTAACTACCCGACCGACACACACTACCCGACCCACACACTACCCGCCCGACACACTACCCGCCCGACACACTACCCGACCGACACACACTACCCGACCCACACACACTACCCGACCCACACACACTACCCGACCCACACACGCTACCCGACCCACACACGCTACTCGACCGACACACACTACCCGACCGACACACACTACCCGACCCACACACGCTACCCGACCCACACACGCTACCCGACCCACACACGCTACTCGACCGACACACGCTACTCGAACCACACACGTTACCCGACCGACACACGCTACTCGACCAACACACGCTACTCGAACCACACACGTTACCCGACCGACACACTCTATCCGACCAACACACGCTACCGGACCAGAGACAATAAGCAAAATCGACCACAATCCGAACAGAGACAAAAGTATTTTCGTAATTCAATCAACAAATGGGGGTATAGGCCCCCACCACTGACCCTCGGCTTGTCAACATATCTAATTACAAACCAAACAAGTTGTACGATAATTAAATAAATTAAAAAAATTGTGCTATCTCTGTATTAATGCTGTTTTTTTTTCTTTTATTTACAGTGCATCAAGTTCAAAAGCTCCAGATATTATAATTAAAACGGAAATCCAATCATATCGTAAGTATTCTTTGAAAATATTTTTTTATTACATTATAGGCAAGTATTTGATCTCGATCTCACCTGATGGTAAGTGACGATGAGATCTACGATGGAGCATACTTGCCTAGGTAGGAAGGCGGCAGTAGATCGAGACGCTACATTCACTAGGCACATGCAGCGCAGCTGATCTGACCCGCCATCCATGAACGGCAACACCGAACATCATGCCGGAACACGGCTAGGCCGCTTGGCGACATGGCTTTGTTCAGTGGGTGGTGACTAGCCACGGCCGAAGCCTACCACCAGTAGAGTTGTCACCTGGTTGGCACCACCCAGGGTCACGTGTAGGGTATCTCGAGGGTACTTAATTCTCCTACGGACGAAGGTGACTCGACTCCCGATAAAAATAAATATCGCCATATGAACACTCCAACTATACGGTCCCACTTTAAGCTTAACGCTTGTGTTATGGGTACCGTACAATGGACTGAGGGCGAACTCAGTATATAATACATGACTCGGGTACAAACATTCGTGCTCATCACACAAAGTATGTCCGAACCCGGGACCCTCGGCACAGAATGCAGGGTCACTACCAACTGCGCCAATCAGGCCGTCGTATTATCACACTAATATTATAAATGTGAAAGTTTGGATGGATGGGTGTTTGTTACTAAATCACGCCAGCACGGCTGAACGGATCTGGATGAAATTCGGCACGGAGATAGATTATAGTCTAGAATAGCACAAAGGGTCCTTTTTATCCCATTAAAAAGGACGTACATCCTTTTAAATAGCCGGTAACACCGCGGGGCGAAGCTAGTTATTAATATTATCTATCTTACAGCATCCACTCCGAACACCACATTGAGTCGGCAAGATCTCAATTTGAAAACCCCAAGAAAGCTATCAATCACATTCACCCCGAGCCAACCTTCGGATGTGAGTCAGTCTCCCATCAAACTGATCCAGGAGGGGTTGAGGAGCAAGGGACGGAGCGACGTCCTCGATGACGGCATCGTCGAGGAGCTCAGGAGGAAGTTCAGGAAGCCCAAGCCCTTGTCTATGAAGAGGAAGATTGTTAAGTATGTTGTTTATTGATGTCTTATATTTACGCGAATACTACATATGGGTCCATCCATAAATTACGTCACACGAATTTCATGAATTTTTGACCCCTCCCCGTTCTTGTCACAACTGGTCATATTTGAGAGACCCCCCCTACCTAGTGTGATGTCCCATATTTTGCAATTTTACATAATTTAGAAATTTATGAAATTAAAACAGACAAAATCAATAGTTGTAATACTTAGATATATAAAATATTATATTTTGAAAAAATGTGATGTCACAAAATTTGGGCCCCCTCCCCGCCCCTTGTCACACAATGTCACACTTCGTCGACCCCCTCCCTCCCCCTTAAAGTGTGACGTAATTTATGGATGGCCTATTGAAATTAAAAATAAGTATTATTTCCCAGAGAATCGTACCGAGGTCCTCGCGATCGGCAATCCTGGTGGTCATTACGACATTCTAATTTATATATTTCTTTTCAGCGATCTATTGGATAGTTTGTTTGAGAATTTGCTGAAGGAACCAAAACAGAAGACACCAATAAAAGAATGGTTTTCACCGAAAAAATGTTCCGACATCAAGGAGGAATGTGTCGAGGTAAATATTCCACACGACTGGCGCAGTGGGTAGTGACTATGCTTCTGTACCTAGGGTGCCGGACTCGAACCCCGGCCGGGGCAAAGTTGGTGTGATGAGCACGAATGTTAGGATCTAGGATCATGCTAGGATCGTTCCCAATACATTGTACGGTACCCATAATACACGGGTCGCTTAGTTTGCGACCGTACAGTTGTTGTCTGGCGATATTATTATTATAATATGCACTTCAAATTAGTCGGAATAAATATATCGGACCCATCTCTAGCCATTAGCACATAACCAAAAAAAAAGTAATAAATGTTGTCTTTTTGTCAAAGACAACCCAAAAAAAAAACTTAAATAAATATTTTCTTTTTTGTCACAGGCAACATCGACTCCGACTCGACCGAGCAAGCGCGCCTTCTCGCCGTCGCCAAAGAAATTTAAGCCTGAACTCGACAACGACTCGTCCAACAGTAGTTTCGAGTTACCGCCCGAGTTCATAGCAGACAGCAGTAATGACACCGTCCCCATAGCACACACGCCGAAAAAACTCAAAACCTTCGACATACAACACAACTCGAGCCTAGAAATATCCGAACACGATCAAACCATAAACATCGATCTACTCAAAATAACAGACACCTGTCAAAATGATGATTATTTAAAAAATGTTGAATTAAAAAGTCCCGTGAAAAACAAAAAGTGCGCGTTCAAATTTAGCCCGTTGGATAAGGAGGTGCTCGATAACAATAATGTCGATATAGACGTCGAGAGCTTCAAGGATCACTACTTAAACGAAGTAGTTAGGGATGTGCCGGCGAAAAGTGACAAAAAGAAAAATAAACGCAACAAAAATATATCCAAGGAGATCGTTTTGAAATACAAAACTGCGAATAAGAGAGGGAAGAGAAGTAAAAAGGACATTCAAGTTAAAATCAAATGGAGGACAGAACAATTGAAATTGAAGATCAAAGACTCTAAGAAGAAGAAGAAGAAGAAAGCTAATAAATACAAACAGTATATATTAAAATGTTCCTCTGATGATAAATCCAAGATCGCTAAGCCTAATTTCGATTTGTCTCCAATGAAACGCAAGTATATAAAACAGGATAAGTCACCTGACAACTTAGTTCAGACGTCAATAGACAGATTTTTTATAGTCAAACCGGCTAAAGAATGATTTAATTGTAGCAATAATTGTTTAGAAGCAAAATATAATCGGCCAAGGGTGTCCGTCAATTCGAAATTTCTAGCACTTGAAAGTGTTGCGCTATGTGAAAATAATACCAAAATGGTATATAATATGATGAAAACCCACCATTTCATTTTTATTAAGGCTATATATTTTTAAGTTTTGTGTTGTATGTAATTATGTTAGTTTTTTTTATACAATTATTATTTCGTAGTAGTCGTAAGTGGTACACAAAATATATTTAAGAATATTCTTGTATCCTTTGCAAAAATAAAATAAATATAGAAATAAATGTTTTTTTACTGCCCATGCAAGTCACATAGGTGGTCTGGAAACCGTAGATGAAAACATTAGAAATTCTGAGTTATATTGCCAGTTACGGTTACAATAGGCAGGGGTGTAGTTCATAAACACAAGTGTTAGGAACAGAGTCAGTGAGATAGCAATATGAGAAGCAAAAAGCCTTGGCCAAACCAAAAGAGGAGGGAACTTATCTTTTGTGGACATGGCGTCGTTCACATTGTCAATCCAGATATCAGGATCACGCACCACTCAAAGGCAGTGGGCGTGATTCTTGCATATACATGCATTATAATATAGATTCTTGAAATACCATATTTTTTTGAGTAGCAGTTTCTTTAAATTTGCCAAATTTTTGGATCAATATGTCGATAAAATATGCCAAATCCGTCTCTCTTTCATTGTACTATTACCTCAGACCAAATAGCCTTGGCATGGAAAGGTTCCTCGTACCCCACTGCCAAAACAATAACCAATTGGTCATACGACCATAAGCAGTACATCACTTGAAATTTTTAGTCTCCATCCTCAAGAATTGGCAGAAGCCGAGGTTGAATGTACGCGGCTCTATTTTTTAAATACTCAAAGATTGTTACCAATTTAAATATATTTATTACACTATCCCATTCGCATATATTTCCCCATCAAATATATGTATTACATCGATTTATTGTACCTACAACAAATTCTACCAAGCTTAAGCGTATGGTATTTTTTTAAACATCTTATGGCAACACTGACCCTCTTTGTTTACAACGCCAAACGAAACAAAAACAAATTCCCATCGAATCGAGTCAGTTATTTTTGTACCTTCACTCGAATAACGTCTGGAATTATCGCCATTGCACAAACGGATTACATAATTACAGTTGCATTTAGATCGTCGTTAAAATATTGATGAGTTAATCTATATCAGTTTTAAATATCGTTATCCTTTGTTCTTCAAGTGTGATAAAGCGACGTTGCCGCTCTTCTGTGCAACTTTTTCTAGTAAGATAAAATCATCTCGGGAAGGTATAAATTAAAGTATTTTAGTTTAAAAAAAGATCTGTGATTTATTTCTTGTGCGAATACATAAAAGTTATGATACAGTGTTCTGAAATGTGTGAATTTGAACCCTACACATTATCTGACGCAATAGCGATTTGGCAACAGCGCGCGGAATCGGACTGATTTTACTGATGTATTAAAAACATCAAATATTCAATATCATCACACATAAACCAGATTTTATGAGGTGAGTGAAATTTTATGATTTTCATATAATTTTCATAGTGCATCAACAAGTCATAAAATTATAAAAAAAGTAACGTAACGGTCGTTTCAATTTTCCCGCGGAATGACGTAATTCGTCCCTCCGTCCGCCATGTTTGAACAACCAGTCATCTGTCAAGTGATATTGGATTTAGTTCGAAGGGTGTGAAACAAAAATATCCTAGTTTTATGGTGGTTTTTATAAAAAAATCCACCACGGAAGCATCCGGGTGAGTTTTTGAACCTATTTTGGAATATAAATTACGGCCGTTGCGTTATTTTTTTCGTGCGAATATTTCTTTGTTCCGAGCTAACCTCACTGTGTTGCTAGGCAAGTTTTTGGGTCAACCAGTGTCTTTTATGGCGAAATTCCCTACTTGTATGTGTTTTACAGGCAAATAAGATGTTTGGACCTTGTACCAGCCCGACTATCTTTATAGCTTTAACTCTGTAGGTCTTTAGAAAGTTAAAATTTGAATCATCAGATGTACCATCATGATTATATTTAGCCTTATAATAACCTTGAATCGTGTAAAATCGTCATTATCGCGTCTCTAAGTCCTTAGCCACTGATTATTCTGTCGATCTCACTGAAAGAAACAAGAAAAAAAGTTTTTGATGGCACCTTCAATCAAGTTTTCTGTATAAAAAAATATTACTGCCTTTGAGATATGGCATCTTCCAGATATAGTATAGAAAACCTTATACATACCTTTCCAATGTTACGCAACTACTATAAATGTGAATACTTTGTGTATTCTAGAAATTTCCCAATGAAACATGTTGTAACTTGTGGTTGGTAATTGTGTAATTGATTCCAACGTGATTATCATTTGTTCAGATTATTTATTATGAAATAGATGGTGTTAATAAAAAACGTTTTATTCAAAATATCTTATTTTACAAATATAGTTAGATACAATAGATCTTACGAGGGTATATATATTTGAAATGCCATATTTTACAATCAGGCATGTGAAATAATTTAGGTTATTGCATGAATACTTAATTTGATATTAATATTTTTAAATTGAGCAAGTGTGAGTTTAAATCCTAGCTCACACCTCTGAGATTTCTACATTACCTGTGCGAATCTCTTCAACCATGAGTTTAACTTGTTAAATGATGAAGGACTTTACTGTCAGCATACATGTCAAAACCTAATCAGTCGTCCAAAGAATTACAAAGTTCAGTACGCCAGGGAGTAAACATAAAAAGAAGCTCATATTCCAATAGTAACAAAAGCCTAGCGAAAGGCTCGCCTGCTATTACATTGAGACCAAACACCATCAGTGAAATGTGGGCGCACCACAGTGCACTTCTGCCTACCCATTCGGTGATTACAGGCATCATGGTGTGTGTGCCTCCAAAAAGCTGGAAACTTCTAGTTTAGACAGTAAACTAGTTGTATCTTCTATCTATCTATATAATAAAAATCAACTGCTGTTCGTTTGTCTCGCTAAAACTCGAGAACGGCTGTACCGATTTAGCTGATTTTGGTCTTGAAATGTTTGCCGTAGTCCAGGGCAGGTTTACACGGCGAGAATATATGGAAAAGTTGAGGACGAAAAATAAGTCTTTATTGTGCTTTATTTTTTCTTACTGTCAGTTGGTCTGTCGAACTTTAGACGAACGGAGAGTTTTAATGTCGTTAGGATAGGTGATACGAAGTACAGCGGGTCATCTAGTTAGTTATAAAAATTCTGCATACTTAATAGGTACAAGTATTTTTGACCCCTTGAACCTGTTTATGAATAGGCCTTAATCTCATGCTAAGAGAGCATGGAGACCTCTGTCAACCCCTTCACAGAATACAAGGACAATGGTATACTAAAACAAAGGCTTTAAAATCTACGCACACCAATTATAATTGAACTGATTATAACTCATATCTGCTCAACATACAATTGAGATTGCTTTAAACATAGCCGTGACGTCATCGCTGACGTCAATGAATAATATATGTCTATACGACACCCACTGTTATAAACTCAATAAGATGAATAATTTTACTGGAATCCCACTAATATTATAAATGTGAAAGTTTGGATGAATTTTTGTTGCTCAATCACTCCAGAACGACTTAACGGATCTGGATGAAATTTGGCACAGAGATAGTCAGGAATAGCACAGAGGTATCGAGGTACCGCGGGCGGGGAGCCGCTGGAAAAAGAAAGAAAGAAATATCTCCAGACAAACTTATCAACTGTACAGTCCCAAACTAAGCAATGCTTGTATTATCTGTACCGTACAATGGAATGGGGGTGATTCCGATATACATTTAACTTTTAAAGTTAGTCTTGGGGTGCAAACTTTGTGGTGATCACACCAAGACTGCCCTACGGAGATTCGAACCTGGTAACCGTATATTTCAGTCACCCATTCAATGTCCTACCGATCTATTGGGAGTTCGACCTTCTCTTGTTCCCTTTTTTGTGTCCTTGGCGCTTATCCCCCCCCCCCCCCCCCCCCCTTATCTTTCGTGTCCCCAATAGGTACTGCGTTGTATCGCTCGTACGTTCGTTCCTACAGATAAGCCCGTATTTGGGACACTTGATAACCACGCTATTGTTGTTATTGAACTCGGTCTGTATTTGACAATTTAAAAAAAAAAAAATTTTTTTTGCTAAGCCAAAAGTTTTGTATGTAGCTTTCTTGGCGAAGAAATATGTTACGCCGTGTTACATGGGGGGGGGACTGGTGCAGGGTTGCCAGATGTGATTTTTTATTTCCACCCAAATTTGAAAATATTTTTCTCCATAAAGATACAATTTTCTTAAGTTTTACCCAAAGTAAAAAAGTTTATAACATTGATTAATTAATCTAATCGATAATTGCTCGATATCATTAGCTTTTTATTTTCCATCAAAATACTGTTCTGATTTTCGAAAGCAGGACCTGGAATCCGGTAACCCTTATATTAACGGATTTTGATTGGGTTTTTGAGCTGATGTCAGATTTGACTTACCCATTCACATTGAACATGTGGTAAGCTTGGATTCCGCTAAGTTTAAAGCGAAACCCGTTCGAAAGAGTTTAAACAGGATTACACATCTATTTGAATTTTCAAAAATGTCTCCCATAGCCAAATATTTACAAAGAATTGCGAAAAAAGATACCAAATCTAGTAACACTGCACTGGTGTGGTGTCATCAACGGAAATTACGATTTGAATACGAAACGGTGAAATCTTTGACCCCCAAACGTTTTGCGAAATATTTGCACAGCCGGCGTGGCCATAGAAACTGCGCACTTAACTCCAAAAGTAGGACTAGGACCTTGGTGTCAATGTCTACGCGATTAATGTATTTACAATGAACATGGAAATGGTTGCGTCAATTAAAAATGGATAATTTGCGTCATTACAATTCAAAATAAAACCTTGTTCATGTAACCTAAATAAAACACAAAAGGTCGCACTGGTTGTGGATCTCGGAAAGGAATTCGCATTTGCTCTAAGGAAATATCCAGGACTCGGTTTTACATTGACTACACAGGGCAATGGCCCAGGGCTCCGCGATCTGTGGGGCCCCAATAGTTCATAAAGCGATTTTTTTGAATTATTCATTTCTTATATTTACGCGAATACTACACATTGAAATAAAACTATTTTTTCGGATTATTTTATCTTTTTCACGGGATTCCTTCCCTGACCATGGTTGCTGTAAAGCAGCCTAAACGTCGGGAACGTAAAATCATAAAATAAACGCGATAAAATCCGAAAAAATCGTTTTATATTCATCCGTTTTTTTCCCTCGAATTGAGGTTAGGCCCGTGCCCAACGGTGGTACATCAAAAAGGGCTGGTATTATTATATTTTTTTTACTTTGTTACACTTATTATTTTACATTAAACGAATAGGTTTAAATTAGTAATGGTTAAAAATTTCCTCTGTGACCTAAATCCGCCAATGGTAAACAGTTTCTCTGTGACCTAAATCCACCAATGGTGTGCGAGTTGCGCGCGCGCCGTGTCACGTACGAGCGGCGTGGAGCGACACGCGACCTTGTAAGGAGGCTGCGCTTGCCATCTGCGCGTATGTCATAGCCCGGGGCTTTTTAAAAACGAAGCCTTAGAGTGAAATTAATAAAAATCTTAGCGGTCACAAAGAAAGATTAAAAAAGTAATCAATTGTGTTAGCAAGCTTGGGGATCTTCATATATAAAACAAAGTTAGTTACACCATTTTTTGATTTTGTTTCTGCGCCGAAAACACATTTGACTCTGTTGCGGTAGGAAGTTTGACGGTACGGCTAGTGTTTAATAAACGTGTGCAGAGCTGGAAATAAAAAAAATAAGCCCCTGGTAGATACTTTCTTTTTTAAAAACCCCGTACAAATTGATTCAGTAGGTATTCCGTGACACTCCCAAAATATCGATCAACCGAACCGAAAATAGTTTATGAATATAATTCCTTCCGCAAGTAAATAAATGAATGTATCGAATGTACTTATACTAAGCAATATTCGTTTGCATTAAAAAAATGATGTGGTTACCACACACGGAAAAAAAACCAAGGCGAACGTGATTCTTTTTTCGCCTTGATTGTGTTATCTATCGCCTTGGACGTTGTGTGATCTGCGTTCAAAATCATCGTAGCGTGTGTGCGCTAATTCAGACTTTAAATGGGAGCCGTAAAGATTGCTTTTATCTGAACTGAGTGCAATTAGATCTATTGTGTATGTAGGTGTAATACCTACTATTATTATTATGGGCGTACACACGTACAAAACATGATTGTAAGGCCTCAGCCTCGAATTTAGCGGGCAGCGGGGCGGGGCGGTGGCGGCGGGGCGCGGGAGCGGGGCTCGTTGGCCGCCCCGCGCCACTGCCACGGCCGCTGTTTTCGAGAACCGGTCCATTTGATTTTACGCATAAGATCCTGCCGCTCCGCCGCGCGCCGCCCCGCTGCCCGCTAAATTCGAGGTTGAGGCCTAAGGCTTCGAAGAGTTTGGAGAACATTCAGAGTCGTTAAAACACCGAAATGAGATACATGGATGCTAGGGCTGCCAATGTTTTTTTATGTCAGGCATAGTATTTTAGCTACTATTACTTCTAACAGAAAAACTATTTGCCATTTTCTCATCAAAAAGTAAGTGGGTACATTGATATAAAACTAATTTTTGCAGATTTTATCGCGTTCATTTTATGTTTTTACGTTGTTGACGTTTCGGATGCTTTACTTACAGCAACCATGGTCACGGGAGGATTGAGGTGTTTGACGTTCTGGTGTCATAGTTTGAACTCGGGTACCCTCATATTTAGTTGTTGTTTGCGGCCCGATCTTGCAATGGTGCGCTTGGTTTTGGATTTAATTATATTAATTACTGGATCCCAAGTCGGTGGTAGCACCCAACCATCTTTCCTATTGAAATTAGGGAGGATTTCCATTTCAAAACATAATATACACGCGATAAAATCTGTAAAATTAGTTTCAATTTAATGTGTAGTATTCGCGTGAACATAAGAAATCAATAAGTGGGTAAATGTTCCAGAATTTTGTTGAATTGCTTCTGTTTGTTTACGTACAAATTGATAAAATTTGCATACAATGTTTTGCATTTTTATGCAAATAATTATACTAAGGTCATATTCGAATTTCCGATAGCCGAGTTGCATGTACTACTAAGCTTATATTTTTATTTTTTTTTGTATTTGTCGGGGCCCCTAATATAGTAGAATACCATGGTATATGTATAATAGGGTTGGCAACCCATCGCCTCAAACATGCAGCTCATATCAGATACCTATATGGTCATTAGTAGTATGGAGTATTATCAGGTGTCAGTCACTCGTCGATCCTACCGCTAAGCGCGCTGTACCCCAGCCCGGAATGCGCTTGCAAGAGGTAAATAGAAGCGCATACTTAAGCTACAAACCTATATAATGCAACGGTTTACGAGCTGAAGTGCACTTTATTACGTTGCAGCAAGAGTCGTTATTTATTTAAATGTCTTTATGTGAAATATCTGTTCTTAACAACTATTATTTAATCTGTGGTATTATATCACACGATTATCTGTCGTTAATCGTTATTCACAGCGTGATCAAAACCTTATTATCAAGGCAAATCAATCACCGTTACATTTTAATGTGTATGTATATGTATAAACTGAAGGTGTATTTTACCTTGACAGTGTACTCTCAATGTCAGGCCCCAAGGTGGGTTACTCCAAAATAGCTCCAAGATTTTAGGAGCAAGTAAACAAACATGTTATTCTATTCGCTTCTCATACCAGAGAGAGACGGCGATAGCGAACGGCGGTTGGAAAAACTGGTGGGTTATTTAAAATGATTCGGAATCGAAATCGGAAACGGATTTGAAACTTTCCAATGTTGCTGTCACTCCCGACGAGCTTTCGGACGGAATCTTTTTGAAAAAACGATTTGGTATTGCAATCGAGTAACATCAAAGATAATCAAATTCGGAAATTTTGATAGCCGTTCCTGTATTCCAGTTCGGAAGTTTTCGTTTTCGTTTCCGATATCGATTTCGAATGCTTTAAAATAACCCCGCTGGTCGACTGTACTATAAAGTTACGAGTCGTTAATCTTTTTATTGAGCCTCTCGCTCGCACTTTGGCTAGGTACACATGAGATCTCAGCATCGGATGAGATACAACAGCTCAAGCCACAGTCCTTTTTACGCAGCGTTTCGGTAACGTAAGAGTTTTCCATCACTCTCACACCAGAAATTTTATAAATATGTATGGCAGTGACAGCTTGTTTTCTCGGTGACCTTACGATTTCATAAGGAGTACCTGACCACAGACTTGTTAAAATGTTCAGACGTAACGTCGCCACTAGGAAAGTAAAGCCACATTTTCACCGTGCATTTTTCCGGAATAAAAATTAGCATATGTAATTTCCTGTCCCCCAAACTACCACTACCAATGCAAAAAATCATTTCGATCCTTTGCTCTATGAAAAATTAAAACAAGTCTAAACCACGGGAACCATACATTTTACCGGGATAAAAAGTAGCCTTGGTGCTATTCCAGACTATAATCTATCTCAGTGCCAAATTTCAACCAGATCCGTTCAGCCGTTGTGGCGTGATTGAGTATCAAACATCCATCCATCCAAACTTCACATTTATAATATTAGTGGGATTATAACAAGTCTGTGGCACTAACAAACCGCCTCGTTTAAACGCGGCTACAATAATAGTGTTGTCATATTACGTGTCTTGGTTCAAAGCCATGGACTGTTGCCCAGCTTTTTTTGGACATGCGTAAAGCTCTCAAGGTGCTTCAGTTATTTAACCGTGCTATTTAAAATCATAGAGAATTCTGGAATGTTTTCACCGATGTGTATGCCTACTTGCATGTTGTGGAAATGATCCTGTAATGCAGCCGAAACGTCGGGAACGTAAAAACAAAAAATAAACGCGATAAAATCCTTAAAAATAGTTTTATTTCAATGAAAAGATCCATTTAAAAAGAGCAACTGTGGAGTTTCTTGCTCGTTCTTCTCTACAGGAACGGCAATCCGAACAGGCGGTAGAGACGTAGCTTAGCGTTGTGGAAAAGATCCATTTAAAAAGAGCAACCATGGTGTTTCTTGCCCGTTCTTCTCCATAGGAACGGCATTTTGAACGGGCGGTGAGTTGTGTTGCGTGTACCAACTTGTTATAAATGATTGAATGAGGAATGACCGACACTCTGTCGAATAGTCTTGAGTGTTGTTTACC
Organism: Pheosia tremula; assembly: GCA_905333125.1. NCBI lineage: Eukaryota > Metazoa > Arthropoda > Insecta > Lepidoptera > Notodontidae > Pheosia > Pheosia tremula. The sequence continues at coordinate 2,884,319 of HG995427.1, read as the reverse complement.
GTCCAAACGCACCGGATCGTTCTACGTTCTTCGTTCTGCGTGCCTTGTTATTTGTTCGTAGAGCCCACGCAAACTGACTAGAATTCACATTCCATACACTTTGAAGAAGGCAGAATGTAGAACCCAAAAGCAGAACGCTCGCTTAGGTCAGCGATTCGTACATAACTCACAAACGATGATTAAACAGTTTTCTCAAACCAAAATTAACATAATACATTGCCGCGAAAACATGTCAACAATTACACCGTTATACAAGATGGCCGCCGCGCCATAGACACACGGCATTCCGAATTCGAACCGCGTCTATTTTGGGCATCGTATTAGCGGGAAATTGGGACGAATAGGATTAATACGCGTTGGTCTAGATTGTATGGCTTTCATGTGTGTTTGAATTACTTTATTATGGAATAAAAAAATAAACTATTGTCTCCTGCTATGATAATGGCTTGTGTTGTCCTATTTAAAGGATTCATAAGTGATGCCATGGCGAGTAACTCGGTGACATCCTTAAAATATTTTTTTTTTCCAATGTGTAGTATTCGCGTAAATATAAGAAATGTATATACCTAGAATAAAAAGATGTTAGAAAGCCGAACGTGGCCGCCTGGTTATTGTTAAGTTACACAGTTAAAATAGCAGTTAAAGCAACCAAAGCTATGCTACTGCACGCTAACGATGTTACCACGGTAACAATGAACGCTTGCGCCTCGCGCCTGTTGCCAGTGAAAGTGGCTGCGCGGGAGTTTCGCTATTGCAGCGCTGCTGTGAAAACATGAGGTGGGGGGGGGGGGGGAGTCGTACAACATTTTAATGCAACTCTTGTACTAATATTCAGCCACTTGCAGGTGTTGTAGTATAGTAAAATAAACATCCGTCCAATGGGGTAGGCAGGGCAATGTATCAAAATCAATAAATATCGCCAGACGAACACACCGATTGTACGGTCCCACACTGACCAACGCGTGTATTGTGGGTACCATACAATGGACTGAGGACGAACTCGGTATATAATACTTGTATAGATATTAAACATCCATGACTTGGATACAAACATTCATGCTCATCACACAAAGTTTGTGCCTACCGGGACTCGAACCCGGGACCCTCGGCGCAGAAGGCAGGGTCACTACCAACTTTTTTATTTTTATTAAATTATAGGCAAGTATTTAATCTCGCTCTCACCTGACTGATCTAATCAGGCCGCCATAATATTATTATTGTTTGCGTCTCAAATGGCCTTAAATCAATTGGGGTCTATGCCCGATCCGCGTATTGACGCCTCAAATTTGGGGCCGAAAGACCTTAGTTGGGAAGCTTGCATCCGTTTTTTTTTAGTTTTTTTTTTATTTACCCAGCTCCTACACAATAGCGTTCACTAGTAAATGATTAGATTGTGTAGGTGTTGTTTTATATCTGTGTGTATCGCGCGATTTCCAATATAGATAATGCTTGTTTACCGACTCGGTCGTTCGCGGATTTGTCGTGCTGTTGACCCTTTCAAATTATTTTAATGTTAATCTATCTGTCTGCGATTGTGCGTAAATATATTTAGATTTACCCTCACATTTATAGAAAGTTTATAATGGACTAGCTGTCCCGGCGAACTTCGTACCGGCTCAGAATCAAATGTATGAGAAAATGAATTTACTGGTACTCTATGAAAAGTTAAAACGAATCTATCCCACGGGAACCATACATATTACCGGGATAATAAGTAGCCTATGTGCTATTCCAGACTATAATCTATGTCTGTGCCAAATTTCATCCAGATCCGTCAGTCGTTCGGGCGTGAAAGAGTAACAAACATCCATCCATCCAAACTTTCACATTTATAATATTAGTATAGAAGTATAGATTAAACAAAGTCGCCTTAGCTATTTTTAACTCAAGAACTTTGTCTTTGCCCTGAATGGTAGAATAAAAATAATATAAAGATAATTCATTCTGAGGCAGGATAGCTAGTACTAATTCTTCTTCCTTTTTTCATTACGAAATGAGATGCGATGAAATAAAATGAATATGAATATTGCCTCGCCCACAACTTAGCGGGTATTTTGCCAATGTCAAATAGTTAATAACTATAACGCATTCAATAAATACACATCATAAATAAAATAATGGATGTGACATGATGATATGAAAAAAAAAACTAATCAAAAGCTTAAAATTGGAACATAAAATCTCATATAAAAATAGTAAAAAAAAAGAATCAATAACGCGCAGGCTGCACCAGCGCTAATCTGTGGTTTACTACGCTGTCAACAACTTTTACTTGCTCTTTGCTTACCTGACAGATGGAGTCGCGGGTGACATTTTTTATAATGTGTATTTATTGAATGTGTTATTGCTATTAATTTCTTGACATTGGCAAAATACCCGCTGAGTTGTGGGCGAGGCCATATTCCTATTCATTTTATTTCATCGCATCTCATTTCGTAAAGAAAGAAGAAGCGTCTGCTGCAGTGAAAAAAAAATCTAACATGTTTATCGTGCCTAATTTATTCGAACTATTTAGCACCACCACGACAACTAAGTTATTAATCTATCTGCTACTTGTCTTAATTAGCACAATTCATTCTCGACTTACTGGCATCCTTGTTTTCACTGGGAGATTTCTCATACATTATTTCGGCCCGCCGATCACTCCCAAGTCCACTGGTACTCCTGTAACCCAGGATTCATTGCGGCGACCAACAAACACGCTAAAGTTTGACCCTCAGCGGAGACCTGAGGAAAAATCAATGTTTTGGGACCCGCAAAGAAATTTATCTAAAGGAAAATCTAGGTGGCGAATTTCTTATATTTACGCGAATACTAAAACTATGTACTTCCCTCCCCACCCCCTATACTGGTCTTCCCGTGACCATGGTTGTTGTAAAGCAGCCGAAACGTCGGGAACGTAAAAACAAATAATAAACGCGATAAAATCCTTAAAAATAGTTTTATTTCAATGAAAATCATACATTGACCTGTCAAAAGTGACATTTACTATGCCATGATGCGATTGCATCGGGAGACTTGAGGCTATCACAACAGTGATTGTTGTGCGCGTGCGCATTGCGTGCGCGATTGTCGAATGTTTAGGCTTTAGCGCAGCGTGCACGCGACGATCACGTTACACAGAAAATCTGAATAATTTTTATTCATGTAGACCATTAAGTACAGTGCTTATGAATCGTCAAGTGACAAAATAATAAGCTACTACTTTACCGCCCGTTCGGAATGCCGCTCCTATGGAGAAGAACGGGCGAGAAACTCCATGGTTGCTCTTTTTAAAAAGATCTTTTACATTTTTGCGCAGTACGTTGTTATAGGTATGTGAGAACAATGTAGGAACGGCTGAGCAGACTAGCAGCTGATCAAAAAAATTTAGTAACTAAGTATCAACTTACAAGTTAATGGCTACATGGTTTCCACATTTACTAATTACGTAAATGAAAATAAGAAGGTAACTTATATTACTGAGGAGTCGGACCAGCATCTAAGCATTTTTATCCTTAAGATAAGCTCAGTCTTTACTGCTTCCCCTACCTACACGTTGGAGCACCCTCAATCAGCGATCAACCATCGATCGTCTGAGGCCTGCATCAGGACCTCGCGGCCTCGCTAACGAGGCGAATGTCGAATAACAACGCGACCATCTGCCTCGGCTCATTGCCTTGCACGTTTCGTAAAATACAACCGTTAAAAAATGTCAGTGGAAGCAGAAAATAAGTTGAATAAACTTTGATTATTCGTTCGTGTGGATCTCCGGTTTTGTATCACAGCTGTTTTGTCACCCTAAATACAGTGCGTTGCCTTCACATCTGTTGTGATGTAACCATAGATACGGCTCTGGGATAGAGTTGAAAAAAAGAAAATAGTTTTGTTTTTAAATAAGCGCTCACTTATTTAACCGCGGCTGTCGCTTAGCGTGACGTCATTACATTGGATCATTAAAATTCTAATGTTGATACGCCCATAAACAAACGCAATTATATTTCGTTCAGCTGAAAATACGGCGTCATTGAAAATTAAACAGTGTGCTTGGGTGCCAAAGTTCAAAATGAGTTTAGGTATTTGTAGATGACTTTTAGACGCATATGATACGGTAATTATACCAACTATGGTATGAGCGAAAGTGTTGTATGTTTATGTATCATTCATTTTGTGAATGGATTTAAAATGATAAGAAAACAATGGCCGCATATATTAATGATATACAGTGTGTGATTTATAGAATGCAAAAACTCGTACACGCCAACTGATTTGACGACGAGTAATTGATTCACATAGACATTGTTATTTTTATGCATTATTAAAGAAGTTGCATACAAGTAAAGATATCCAAAATGTTGTTGTAATAGATTAATAATGTTAGTCATTATTTAAATGGCACAGAATTCCCATTCCAATAAATTTAAATTAATAAAATACAATGGTGATTTATTTACAAAAAAAAACACAAAATGTTCTTATTTCAAAATGGTGCAATAGATTCTACTCTTCACTCTGAACCAACTAGTCTCAGTTTTTGCTTTAATTTAAATACACTCTGTATAAAGAACGGCCACTCCGCCCCCCGCCAATATGAGATACCTCACCCCGGACTCGCCCGCGGTGTGCTTGACGCAAATTGTTTGTGTGGGCAACGATCTGACCAATCACACTCGATGCGCACACATTCGGCGCGTGAACAAACGTAATCTTGCGCATGTAGTGGTGAGAAAATCGTTGTATACTGCCAACGGTGGCGTGTTATAATTTATAATTTAAAATCATCTAGTCGAGAGTTGAAAATCGCACATCTATATAGAATAGGTTGACTTAATATCGTGTTGAATAAGTTTTATTTGCTGATAAAATTCTATGCTGTACGCTCGCATATAGAAGAACAATTAGTATGATAAAAATTTACATATATTTACGCCATTTATATATGTATACAATTGGCAGAAGCATATATATATGCTGCTTCATTATTATCAATATTGTGAAGGTCGGCTTGTCGTTCTAAATGGTTGTTTACGTTGAGATTTCTCTACACAGATTTTGAGGTGACCAAAAGGATACCTAAATGTTGTTATGTAAATTCAAAGTCGTTCATTGTCAACGAGACCCTCAGCGGTGTTAATGACAAAATGATTTGTTAATAATATATTTCTCTCCACACTGGCTATACCCGGACCTTTGGAAGGCTTGCGCGGGGATATGGGTCCAACGCGCAGAGGCCCTTTTTGAGAATTTTAATGTTGTGTCAGCCACCTGCTGGGGTCAATTGCTGTAAATGATAGCATAAACAGCAAATTGAGCTCAGCAGGCGGGGAACTATTGCGGGAATATGGAAAGATAATTGGGACTGTGGATTGAGCATTGGATGGATATGGGATGGGATATGTAATAATATATTATTATTACACTATCATCGGTTGTATCGTTCAAAGTTAATGAACTGATAACTCGTTTATTTAACCTTTTGTTACCAATTATTCGCGGCCCCGCACCTACCTCAAATACCTCAATAAAAATGTTCAGCAATCCTCGTTCAGCCTTTTTTACGAGCTCCTATTTCAAACTTACTAACAAGCACCTTCAGATTTATATGGGTAGTAAAGATAGGACTTACCCAAAATACTATACAAATAGCTTTTAACGTCTGCTTTTTATCTTTACATTATATAAGGTTTAACAAATATAGTGTTTAATGATTTCAAGGGGTTAACAAGTAGGTGATAAAGAAAACCAATTTCTATTTCGGTTTCTGTTTTTGTTTTTTTTACAAAACTCGAGACACTGAGTTGACCAAAATCCCTCAATGTAACGAGGATTTCAAGAGGAGAGGAGAATTCAAAGAAATTTCGCATTCCTTCATCACCATCAAATATTCATGCTGTTCATTTTACAGGTATCTAATTACAAAAAAAGTTTTTTAACTCCCTGTCAAGAGACCCTGTCGCTTGCTGCGATTGAGCCATCAAAGGTTCCCATAAACATAGTATAAAGGATATTAATTTATTATTATCCAGTGTATACTAAGGGTCAAGGGATAGACCGGTGCATACATTGTTATTTGTTGCTTTAACGTCACTGTGTCTTGTAAAGTGCAGTGTACCGCCCTACAGCAGTGCTCAACCACTGCTGTACGTATCTGACTTGTGTCTAAGAAGCGCAAAAGCGGCCGGCTAATCGTCTTTCAACAAGACATTGGTACTGGTAGCTTGAAACTGTGTCCTTGAATCTCATATTCCTTCATTCCCAAATCCTTGCCTTAGTATCGATTTGATTCTCCTATCCGTGGGATATCACCAAATTGCTTATTATAATTTAGCATAGCTTTTTGGTTGAAAAACGAGTTCTAGGCATATTTATTTTGATCTTATTGCATCCATTTGGACTCAATAACGAACAACCTAATATTTTAAATATCAACTTTGAATAGTTACGATACATTCAAAACATTTTAACATACTTTTACGTTGATGATCTTATTTCTGACTTAAGTAAATATCACAAATTTATATTCAAGTCTAGTCAAAATTTTGTAGCTTTATTAAGTTTAATATTTATTCTATTAGTAATTCAATCGCTAGTATTCTTTATCACTCCTAATTCAGCATCAGGAATTGACTCACAATCCTTGTCACCACCGAATCCTTGTCAAGCAATACCTTCCTTAAACTCCTTTCTAGTCCTGTCTTCTCTTTATCAACGCTCAGCGGCCTCTTCAGGCTGCGTTTGCGTTGACGTTAGCGCTCTCTTGTGGTCAGGTACTAGGGCCTCAGCGCCCGGTCGCTCAAACCGTCGGGTAGACGAGCCGTGGGGGGATCGGCGCGGGCATATACAACGACATCAAGCCGCTGATTGCTCCTGCACGAAGTTTTGGTAAGCCATTTTACTATTGATTACCGTTAATAGGTATAGGGTACTGCTAGCTCCACTTGGGACTAGAAATAACTAGCTCTAAAAGGCCGTAGACCATTCTGAACACTGGCAAAGTACGTTTCTGCTCAACGGTGAGAGCCTGCGGACTTTCTTTAAGCCTATTTTTGTTGTGGCCACGTTTTATCCGCAACAGGTATCCTATATTGTCGCACTCGCCTCGTTTTGCCATGGTGGCGGCAAGTCGAATTATTGAAATTAGTGGCTGCTCTTATGATGAAGAAGCTAGCTGAGTCGGTCTCAGAAGTCTGCAATGATTGGCGTAACGGCTAATCTACATGAAAAACTAGTTAAAACTCTTTTGCCTTTGTTTGCGAGTGTCGAAGAATGTATGGAATCCTAGTACAATGGGCATTTTTAGATTGTTGAATGGCTGGATAGATTTTCAGGGCTATTCGTATGGTCTGAATTAACAATTCGTTATGAGTTTAGACTATATACAGCTACATATGAATATTAATCTCCCATATCCTCCATATAGGTGCCGATTCACCCTCCGCTCGCGCCAATAATCCCGATAATGTTGAGATCGGGCGCGAGGCACCCGGATGCTGGGCAGTCGTCTCCCGTCGCGTCGACGTCGCGGCCGCGCGTCGCCGACGAGCCGCAGGAGTTGTACGCGACGCTCAACGAGTACCTGCTATTGGAGAATAAGTTTCAGCCGAAATTAGGGTTGCCGAATGAATCTGAGGTGAGATTGATGTTAGAGTACTCTAGAGCAGCCTTTCCTAAAGAGGACGGTTAGGCCATAGTCCACCACCGCTGGCCCAGTGCTGGTTGGCGGACTTCACACGCCTTTCGAGGCGTTCTCTCAGACATGCAGGTTTCCTCGCGATGTTTTCCTACACCGGTTAGCGAGTGATAATCATGGTTGAAAATGAGATTCGCACATGAAATCCAGAGATGCGAGCCGGGGTTTCAATCTACAATCCTCGTTCCGAGGCAAGCGTTCTACCAACTTGGCTATCACTGCTGGTAAATACATACACAGAAAAAAAACAAAATAGCGCATGTAACAGTAATCGCGTACAATGTCTGTCCTGTGTACAGTTAAAAAAGGTCCTAAGCAAGAAGCTAGTTAAGCTGTAAATCAGCGCTGTAGAAGTCGCTGCAGAGCTGTTATATCGCTTAAGGGGGAAGCTCAGGGTCAGGGCGCGAAATTCAAAATGTCAATGGTTTTTATTTATTTACGAAAAATTTGGACATCTTTACGATGTAATTTAGTGTTTTGCGATATTAGCATTCTGCATTGGATGTCTCGATGTATTAAGTTTGCTTAAAAAAATACCTAAAACGATACAACACCATAAAGTTAGTAAAAGTAGCGGTTTTTACAAACCTTATGGTATTGTATCGGATTAGGTACTTTTTTAAGCAAACTTAATACATCGAGACATCCAATGCAAAATGCTAATATCGCAAAACACTAAATTACATCGTAAAGATGTCCAAATTTTTCGCAAAAAAATAAAAACCATTGACACTTTGAATTTCGCGCACTCACCCTGAGCTTCCACCTTAACTAAACGCCACTCTGCCGACACCTACCTCATGCGAAAGCACAGTAAATCTAAATAACGACTAAACTAATTAGCGAAGCCACTCACGCGCAAACAACCAAGTTTATTTACAAATGCGATGTAGTGAAATTTTCACAATCATTTATCGTTCTGTTTACGGCATACTCGACCTTCGTGCGATGCTAATAAGCGAATGTCAATTGGACGTTGGTAAACAGACGCCACGAATTATGTGATTGTATAATTTAACCGTTCGTACTTGCGTGACGTCACATGCCTCGAAGAGTCCTAGTAGGATTGAAAATAGAAATTTTGTGACGTAATATCCCCGTCCTATCGTGGCTATAGACCCCCCACAGCAAAATTACTTTAAAAATCATATCTCTAGTTCTTTTCCTATTGATACAAAAAATAATAATTTCTTCTCGTGCTAACTTGTGGCACGCTTATCGACTTGAGTTTTTTTAAAGTACAACAATGATACTTCCTACTAAAATATTAGTCACACTTATAACAAGTTGGTACACGTAACACAACTTATACAGTATCTTGAAAGTTTCAAATGAGAACTTGTGCTAATTAATTAGGGTCGATTTTGAGACCTCGTCGACCCCCAAAACCAGTTTTCGTTTGTCGACCCCCAGGGCCCCAAGTCTGCTAACACAATCGATGCACAATCGAACAGCAATCGCATAGTAACTGTCCCTTTTGACAGGCACCCCATACAATATCTGTCAAAAGTGACAGTTACTATGCGGTTGCTGTTCGATTGTGAATCGATTGTGTCAGCAGACTTGCGGCCCTGGGAAGCCGATATCGAACCCTCGACCGCTTTGGGAATCCCTGGTATGGATGTGATGTTAAGTGTTTAATGTTTTTTTCTAGAATGGTGAGGTGATTGGCGCTCGCGATGGGGCGGCTCACGTCCTCCGCTGTCTCAAGGTGTGGTACGACCTGCCCGCCGACGTGCTCATCAGCGCCATCAACCTCTTCGACAGGTATGCACCCCTGGTACTTTCTAGAATCGACAGAACTAGGCGATACTTGGCGGAAATCCATGGGGGAAGAGGAACCCACCACTGACCCTCGGCTTGTCAACTTTTCCAATTATAAACCAAATAGGTTGATCGATAATTAATGAAGCCAACAACACCGAACTCCTGGGCCCCAAGTCTGCTAACACAAACGATTCATAATCTAACAGCAACCGCATAGTAACTGTCACTTTTGACAGATATTGTATGGGAAATCTGTCAAAAGTGTCGGTTACTATGCAATTCTCCACGAAACGAAGGCAATCTAAAAAGTATTCGACACGTGTTTCGCGTCTAAACTCGTACTTTTCAACAGAGTTTTGAGTACTCTACTCACCCCGGCGTACCAGTTCGCCCTTAATCAACACACCCAACTGTTAAAGCCACATTATTGAAAGTGTGCACAGTGACCGCTGCTCTATGGCATTTTTGCATATATACCCTCAAATTTATAGAAAGTTATAATCGATTAGGAAGCCATTATAACGCACTTTTTCCCCTAAAAATTTCGTTGTATAATCCGTTACAACTGTCTATAAATATGGGGTATGGATTACAATCTGACTTTAAATTTCATTAATTATTATCTTTGACCAAACTGTAACCTACCACTCATATTAGCAAATAAATAATTTGAATTTGAAAATTATTTTTGCAACATATACCCTCAAATTTATAGAAAGTTATAATAGATTACAAAACCATTATAACGCCCTTTTTCCCCTAAAAATGTCGTTGTATAACCCGTTACAACTGTCTATAAATATGGGGTATAGATTACAATCTGACTATAAATTATTTTTTGCTGCAGGTTCCTGACGAAGATGAAGGTACGTCCGTGTCATGTGCCCTGCATCACCGTGTCCTGCATGAACATCGCTCTGGAGCAGTACGCCGCCGACACCAACACCAAGAGGAGCATATCCGTCGAGGAGTTGGGTGAGTACACCGCGGAGTACATGCAGAGGAGGATGAAGACCCCCCCCCAAATTCGTAACGTAATACTTGAACGTTCCCAAAGCAGCCGAAACGTCGAGAACGTAAAAACATGAAAAAAACGCGATTCCGAAAAAAATGTTTTATTTTCAATGTGCAGTATTCGCGTAAATATTATACAGGGTGTTACAGAAAGGGTATACTAAGCCTTGGACCTCAGCTTCTTTAGTGCATTTGTAAACACTTTATGCAGTCAGAAACGTAATATGTTTATTTTTAATAAATAGTTTGGTTCCCAACAAAATGATAATTCTGATTTATTAAGAACAATAGTTTTTTTTTTTTAAATGGACATTCTCCACATTCTAACTTCAAATAGTGTTTATAAATGCGCTGAAGAAGCCCAGGTTCCAGGCTTAGTATACCTTAGTAGTAATTTAACAATAGTTTTTATATTTCATCTGTGATTCTCGCTCTCATTTTCCTCCCATTCTGTCACAAGGTTCAAATAAATTAAATACTCAATTAATCATTTTTTTCTATGTTCATTATTAACATCAATTCTAATTTATTGTTTTGTTGATCCAGTGTCGATATCCCAGTCGGCGTGCACCGCCGGCGACGTGACGCGAATGTCCCGCGTCATCTCGGACAAGCTGAGCGTGGCGGGCGGCGGCCGCGCCGTCACCGCGCTGCACTGGCTGCGGCTGCTGCGCCGGATGCTGATGCTGCATCTCGCGCACGTCGCCGACGAGAGCCTGCTGCTGGGCTGCCAGGTGAGATGTGATAACATCTCAGACGGTTGCAGGAGGGCGTAGGATATATATATATATATCACACAACACAACACACAACACAACACACAACATAACACAACACACACACACAACAACACACACACAACACAACAACACAACACAACGGTTAATATTCCACCAACATTACACGTTATATTTCAAAGAAACACATTTTTCATAAAATAAAACCTAAATTAATAACCTTTCTCATCGACTGCCCCCAAAAGTCCTACTCTAGATAGGATTTTATCAGTCCTCCCGTGACCATGGTTGCTGTAAAGCAGCCGAAACGTCGGGAACGTAAAATCAGAATATAAACGCGATAAAATCCTAAAAATTTGTTTTATTTCAATTATTTATCTTGATAATTTGGAAACTATAATTATTTCACTCTGCATATACTTATCTATGCGAAAACATTATACTGTCAAACTCGAACTAAGCCCTTTGTCCGGCCATCTCAACTTATTGTCTGCATGTTTGTTCCCAGGAGAGTGAGTTGGTCCATCTGCTGGAGATCGTGTCTTGCGATGCGGCGTGCGTGAACGCGCGAACCAGCGAGCTGGCGCTAGTGTTGCTCTACCATAAACTAGGTGAGTTGCGATGTACCATCACGCAAGTGATCCCTGAAGGCGGATGGCGGCGTTAGGGCGGAATAAACCTTATTTTTCACATTTGATCGCGTTTATTTTATGTTTTTTTACGTTTCCGACGTTTCGGCTGCTTCACAGCAACCTACCAACTAACTACCAATAATGGCAACAAGGCGTAAAACTATAAAAATACATCAAAAAAAACGCACGTTATTTATTGTACTTAATTTACATTCTACAACTATATTGCTTTGGTTATTTTTTATTTAAAAAAAATATATTCCTAGAAATATATTTATATTTTAGTCTGTGTTATGTGCTGTGTCTTACTTTTATATATTTTTTTGTAACCTTGATTGTCTTTGTGTACAGAGGAGCAGTTGTCCGTGTGGTCCGCGGCGTGCGCGGCGGGCGAGCCGGTGCCGGAGTACGCGTACTACGTGTACGACTTCACAACGCAACTGCAGCTGCATTGTCACGTGAGTCTATTATACTATTTACCCACCTATCCCCACACATCAGGATATCCCCACATACCTATAGGAGTCCCCACACATACACATATCCCCATAGGTGTATATATATCCCAACACATACATACGTATTCTACATATGTACGTGTTGGGCGAAATGAAAACAATTTCGAAACACTGCTGTTTTAATTTCATAAATTTCTAAATGTAAATTGCAAAATATGTGACATCACACTAGGTAGAGGGGTCTCACAAATGTGACCAGTTGTGACAAGGACGGAGGAGGGGTCAAAAAAAGCATGAAATTCGTGTGACGTAATTTATGGATGGCCCTAATGCCAATCCCACATATGTTTGTTGATGTGATGTGATGATTACTGGTGGTAGGCTTCGGCCGTGGCTAGTCACCACCCACTGAACAAAGCCATGTCGCCAAGCGGCCTAGCCGTGTTCCGGCATGATGTTCGGTGTTGCCATTCATGGATGGCGGGTCAGATCAGCTGCGCTGCATGTGCCTAGTGAATGTAGCGTCTCGATCTACTGCCGCCTTCCTACCTAGGCAAGTATGCTCCATCGTAGATCTCATCGTCACTTACCATCAGGTGAGATCGAGATCAAATACTTGCCTATAATGTAATAAAATATATATATATATATATATACTAGCTGCGCCCCGCGGTGTTACCCGCGATAAAAAGTATGAAAAATTAAAACATCTATCCCACGGGAACCATACATTTAACCGGGATAAAATGTAGCCTATGTGCTATTCCAGACTATAATCTATTTCTGTGCCAAATTTGATCCAGATCCGTTCAGCCGTTCGGGCGTGTAAGAGTAACAAACATCCATCCATCTATCCATCCATCCAAACTTTCACATTTATAATATTAGTATAGATATATATGTTTGTTGATGTAAGTGGTGTTGTGTGCAGATGAACGAGGCGTCGCTGTCGAGTGTGCGCTTGCGCATGCGGCAGGTGGTGTCGCGCTACGACAGCAGCGAGCGCCGCGGCCGCCGCCAGCCGCTCGTGTGGAGACTGTCCGAGCGGACGCTCAAGGTGACACACCCTTCCTGCACTAGCTGGCAACACCGGCCAGCCTCACACTTAGATACACCCTAGCTGGCAACCCTGGTCACCCTTACATTTAACTACTCCCTAGCTGGCAACCCTGGTCACCCTCACACTTATATACACCCTAGCTGGCAACCCTGGTCACCCTCACACTTGCCTACTCCCTAGCTGGCCACCCCAGTCACCGGGCCACTTATATCCGTGCAGAACTCGGACCACGAGAATACTAACATAATCGAACAGCAATCGCATAGTAACTGTCACTTTTGACAGATATCCCATATCATCATACCATCTGTCAACAGTGACAGTTACTATGCGGTTGCTGTTCGATTGTGAATCGATTGTGTTAACAGACTCGGGGTCCGGGACATCTTCAATTAGGGGATACCTATACATTAGCGGGATTCCCTTTAAATTTTGCGTATACATCGAACGATTGGCCTAACAACGTAACTTTCCCTTATGAAGGGGTTTCCCAATGCATTACTAGGGTTTTAATCGAATTTAAAAAAAAAAAGAACTTTTTCTATGATCGACATAGGCGTGCGTTATATGAGACACCCTTTCGAACGGGCTTTATGGGGTTGTGCGTTCGTCTGGCGATATTATATAATACTAGCTGTTACCCGCGACATCGTCCGCGTGGTATTTAACAAAGTCACAACCGTTAGCAATAGCCCGTAGATAGTAACCGATTCTCAGACCTACTGAATATGCATATAAAATTTCATAAAAATCTGTCAAGCCGTTCAGGAGGAGTATGGTTACTAACATTGTGACACGAGGATTTTATATATAAGATTTAACAGACGGACAGTGTGAAACAAGGTCTTATATAATGTTGTGTATCAGGTGCTGCGGCCCACGGACCGGCTGACGTCGCTGCTGCCAACCATCCAGGAGCAGCACCTCGCGCACGACGCCGCACCCCACAGGCACAGGTAACACCCCACACATATCCCCACACCCTGTATCCCCACATGCTATATCCCACTAATATTATAAATGTGAAAGTTTAAATAGATATTGATTTCTTATATTTACGCGAATATTACACATTGAAACACACAATGGAACTAATTTTAATGATTTTATCGCGATTTTATTTCGATTTTACGTTCCCGACGTTTCGGCTGCTTTACAGCGACCATGGTCGCGGGAGGACTGAGGTGGTTGACGTCCTGGTGTCATAGTTTGAGACGGGGTACCCTCATATTTAATTGTTACTTGTGGTCCGATCTACGCAGAAAGTGGATAGATGTTTGTTAGTCAATCACGCCAGAACGGCTGAACGGATCTGGATGAAATTTGGCACAGAGATAGATTATAGTCTGGAATCTTCTTTTTATCCCGGTAAAATGTATGGATCCCGTGGGATAGATTGGTTTAAATTGTGCATAGAGCAAACGATCGACATGATTTTTTGCATAGGTAGTGGTTTAGGGGTCAGAAAATGACATAAGCTAATGTTGATCCCGGAAAAATGCACGGTTCCTATGGGATAGCATACAGGAACCGTGTTTTACACCGCGGGTAACACCGCGGGGCGCAGCTTGTGTATGTATATATTTTTTAAGCATAGTCTCTTGTGTATTGCCCACAGATCGGGCAGCGAGAGTAGCGAAAACGAGGAGACATCCGACTGGCCCCGCAGTCCCGTGCTGCCCGTCTACTGCGACAACTGATCCCCACAAACCCCACGAACCCCACACCCCACCAACATAGAAGAACATCCGGTACATACATCTCATACCAGACATCCGGCTCTTAGTATTATAGATATTTTTCGCGGCAATAGTTACACGGTTGGTTGGAAAGCCTCGTAATCCAGAGGTTCCATATTCGATCTTGGCTAATAAACTATTGACGTGAGCCTACTATTAGCACAAATAATTTAGCTTAGTCGGAGAGGCTAATAAGACTACTGCTATGATAATACAATGTGGGGGACGAATCAATAGAAGAAAAAAACAATTATATTCGAACGGTCGTATACTCAAACTCAACTTAAATATTAGTATTGTATGAGGTATTAAGGGGGAAGCTCAGGGTCAGGGCGCGAAATTCAAAATGTCAATGGTTTTTATTTTTTTACGAAAGATTTGGACATCTTTAGTGGTTTGTAGAAACCAAACAAACAAACTTAATACATCGAGACATCCAATGCAGAATGCTAATGTCGCAGAAAACTAAATTACATCGTAAAGATGTCCAAATTTTTCGTAAAAAAATAAAAACCATTGACATTTTGAATTTCGCGCCCTGACCTGAGCTTTCACCGTATGCCGAACAGTCGTTGAAATTTGAGTCGCGTTTGAGTGTTAGACGGTGAGGATTGTATATTGGGCCGTCGCGATCCTAATTTTGAGTAATAAGTCAAAACTTATGAGATGCGCGTACTATGCGAGGTAATATATCTTGTAAAGTTCATATTATACGTATAGTGAGGCAGCTAAAGTAACTCATGTTACGTGAAAAGTTTATTAAATATATCACAACATACCGGTCCCAAAGTGGGTTATTTTAAATCATTCGAAATGGATATCGGAAACGGATTTGAAACTTGCCGATGTTGGTGTCGTTTCCGATGGAAACTTGGAATAAAAAACTAATCGCTAATTCCATCGAAAATGATCATCAATTTCGGATGGCGGTTATTCAGTTGGGAAGCTTCTCGATTCGGATTCAAATATCGATTTCGAATGGTTTATAATATTGCCTCTTAGGTGTGGTCCCGATTCGAATAATAATTGTATGACGCTGGCTTCGTAGTGCCTACGTCCAGAATTCCCATCATAGAACTGTGTTAAGCTATTCTATTGTCATTCAATTGCGATGCCACCATGGTCATCCATATGATTTTGAATTGCACATCTTAATATTGTTTCAAGTTACAGAAAGGATCATTTTTTTTGTAATAATTGATTCTGCATGTGTTCATTAAATTGGGGTTCTGGTCCCGTGGTCTCCACTGGGTGGTAGCTAGTTCGATTCCCGCCTGGGATCGCGCCCAGTAATAAGCCAAGCGTTGTTTACTATGGGACCGTACAGTTGGTGTGTTCGTCTTGCGATATTTATTGTGATATGGTAATCTGAACTCTATAATGTATATGCCCAAGGGTGTCGTGTCGTAGAGCCAGTGCATGTATGCGAGTGGATAGATATCGGAATTAATGTTTTTAAATAATTAGGATTATTAAAAAATAACATGACCGCACTTGGCATTGCGGATGGTGACCAAATACACTGCATATGATCCTAGATATATGATCATAATATACTATTACCTAATTGTCGGATGCCAAGTCATTATGTACTAACCCAAAAATTTCTAGATTTTATTTTTAAGTCTTTAAAATTTGAGGTTATAAGTATTACATAATTCAAGATGATAAGTAGTAACTTTGATCTTACTGGCGAAGTGCTGTGGAAATGGATTAGTTCCCCACACTGGCTATTCGACTATTGACGTTATCCTACTCATAGCGCGAGCTTTAGCTTAGTCGGAGGGGCTAATAGTAACTTAGAATAAATTCTTGCTTGTGTTACTTATCAACTTGGATCGTGGAAACCGGGCTTAATTAGTTAATTCGGTCATTCCGAGATCTATCAAGTGTATGTTATATCATAAATAGTTAAGTTTAATATCAGTGTATAATAATAATAATAGTCAAAGATGAGAGGTGCAATTTTTTCGAAATTTCAAAACTGCAAAAAAAAATTCAACAATTTTAATATTTATAATACTAGCAAAAAATATATTTAGTGAGTAAATAAACACGTTCTGGAGTATTAATCAATGTGTAAAGTGGTTTTTTTTTTATCTTTTTAATTATTATTATTAATTTAAATGATTATTCGCTAAATGGACAATGTTTCTCAAATATTTTTGAAGCGAGTATTGTGGATTGGTGGATGTCAAATGTGACAAACAATTTGCAACTAAACTGAATTCAATTTAATACATAAAGAAATATAAACATTGAAGACCTTACAGACAGACCTTCATTGCAGTAAAAAATAATAGCATAGCAAAAATATCTGTATTAAAAAGTGTAATGAAATGGTTGTAGTTCCCATCACGCCCGCTAGATGGCGTTGTTCTCAATTGCAACTAGCGACATCTACCGACGCGACTTGTCAACTTTATATCATGTCGGAAATAGCTTTATTCATTTTCTTTTATTACTATTATAACAATGAGAAACGTTGTCAAACACATTATTTTTAAATACTCACAGTTTTTTTTTTCATTGAACTGTGAGGCTTTTCTTTTCTTATAGAAAAAAAATCTAAAAAAAAAAAATTCCATACTTGTAGGTTTAAAAAGATTGGTGAGATTTTGAGTTTTTTTAAAGTTTTACAATGTCTTTATGCGTTTTTTCTTTATAAAGGGAAATACTGTTCTAACTATTCTACCCTCTCACTCTCAATCTCATCATTCGTTTTCTTTAAGTGCTTATACACTTTCAAGCACCCAGCAGAGAGAGAGAGAACTATAAGAGATATTATCAGTTCTGTCTCATTTTTTGTATAGCTCTGTCTTTCTCTGTAGGGTCTTTCGATCGTGTGGAAGCTCCCTAATTATAAGCGTCCAGTCACATGAATGAATGCGTTGAGTAGAAAAAATGAAAAAAATAAAATAAAAAAATCCACCGAAGATTCGTCCTAAGTTCATGTTTTAATTATATTTTTTAGCAAATAATAAGACAAATGTAAAAATTTAAATAATAATTAATATAATATTTTTTTTCTTTTGACACACTCGCGGTTCTGCGGCTATTAATTATCTTGGTATTGGTCTTAAAAGTGAAAGCTGAAAGCTGAAGCTTAAAGGTGAAAGTGCTAAGTCAGGGCGCGAAATTCAAAATATATATGATTTTTTTTATGAAAAACAAATGTGTCCGTTTTTTTTTGTTTGCGACTACGGCATATTGTAATTGCATTTATTTATCTATTTAATTTGCCTCAAAATTTATTTCAAACGTAGGTCTCGTCCCAATGTTGAGTAAAATTAAAAAAAATCATCGAAATTTTGAATGTGGTGGCCCTGAACTAGCGCTTCCACCTTAAAGGCCGTCGTTTTAACATCCATCTGGAACTCGAGGGTGAATGAAGCCTCTTCAAAGGTAACAATTTGATGCCCTTCAGATTGGGTGCCTAGTTGTACCGTTCTTAGAGGCCTTTGTAAGCCTGGTCCCGACAACGGGGCCACGGGTCGGATAGCATTATCGACTCATAATTAAATTTCAATGGAAAATGTCGCAGTCAATTGTCAACAGTCAATGAGGTGATGACATTTCTAAATCCAGTTACGCCGAGTACCGGTAGAGTAAAAAAAAAACTAAAAAAAAAATTCTTATCACTTACGTAGATGTAAATTTAAATATAAATAAATAACGAAAAAAAAAATACAAATTTTATGAAAAAAATGTAAAAAAATGATCTCAGTTTCATTGTATAAAACAATACATTTTATTAAATTGAGACCTACCCCGAAATTTATAAAAGTTGTCACTAATCAAGTGCTCTGTAATGCCATTGCAAATGTATGAAACTTTTTGTTATGAATTTGGGGGTAAAAGTACACCTAAATTGTTAAGCTAGAAACTCATATTTTGTTCCTTAAAAATACACGAAGTCTTAAAACAATATTGAATTTCCTTACATACTTATTGTCTTGATCAAATAATTCAAAAGATATAAACATGTGTTACTTGCACACTGGCATACCAGTAACTTGAACAAGCTGTTCGGGGCCCCAAGTCTGCTTACACAACATAATCGAACAGCAACCCCATAGTAGCTGTCACTTTGACAGATATTGGATATCTGTCAAAAGTGACGGTTACTATGCGGTTGCTGTTCGATTATGAATCGATTGTGTTAGCATACTTTGGGCCCTGTTGTGTGCCCCATGCAAGCAGCTGGCGTGGGTATCTCATTCACTAGTAAGGCCATGTACCGCTATACGCTATAGCTATACGAGCTACTTGTACCCAGCCCTACTTATATGAGTTTGTCGACGGAATTTTCAATATTTTTTTCTCATAATAAATACCGGGTATTTCGTGAATATTTGTTCATATAGTGCTGTGATAAACACTATATCGATTGTAATTACATCACTATTAGTAAAAAGAAAGTTATTTAAGAGCGAAATTTTTTTTTTTAAAAGATTTCTTTTTGTAAGCTTACTCATGATTGGGTTAATTAGAAGGCGATTAAACTCGTAAAGAATAATCTTATGAAGGTTTTCTTGTATTCAGTACCTATAATTTAACTTAAAAATGTGATTTATCCCAATATTACTTTAAATGTGTCATTTTTTAAGAGCGCTCTGTGCATCTCAGTTTTGTGCTGTCATCTCGGGGCGGTAACGAAAATGTATAGATTATAATGTTGAAAAAATAATATAGACTGACTGTCGCGAACACAATATACCAAGCCGACTTGTGTAGTACGATGTTCGTGTGTACTACACAAATCGGCTTAGTTTTTTTTTGCTTCAAAAAGTTCGCGGCATCGTTTGTAGTATTTCTTCGTCTAACTCTTAAATTTATAGACAGTTATAATGGCATCATAACGAACGTTTAAAAGTAAAAAGTGCGTTTAACAATAGCTTTACAGTCTATTATAAGTTTCTATAAATTTCAGGGTGGGGTATAGTGAGCTTGAGAAATGATACTAACAAGCCGCCACTTCAATTTGATACTTATTCATTGCAAGTTAATATTTAATTAATGAATATTGTAATATCAACCATTCAATGTACATAATATTATCAATTTGTAAATTGGTTAATTGACTATTGTTTAACTAAAACATTAATAATCGTGGCAGTCTTGTTGGCACGACGTTATACGAATATGTGCGAGTCGCCTCTGATATGTGGCCAGTGGACGAGGAGAGGCGAATGTCCAGCCAACCCGTTGGCTGCTCGTCGTACCTCGCTCGGGGCCGTCTTAAGATTTCAGTGAGAAATGGTCAATTTTCCAATATCCGCATTTAATATAAATATAAAGTAAAATCAATGTCTGTTAGTACGTGTGAATGTATGTTTATAGAGCGTGCGTTTTGTATTAAAAAAAAATGTATTTGTGGCGCGCAGCGAGCCAACGAAAAACAAATCTCGAATCAAAGAGAATAAAAACAAGTTGGTACTCTATTTTTTGTTGTTTTATTACCGACATTCGTAAGGTATCACAAAACAAGCCAATTCCAACTAAATTAGCGAATACTGGATTTTTTTTTTATTACATTATAGGCAAGTATTTGATCTCGATCTCACCTGATGGTAAGTGACGATGAGATCTACGATGGAGCATACTTGCCTAGGTAGGAAGGCGGCAGTAGATCGAGACGCTACATTCACTAGGCACATGCAGCGCGGCTGATCTGACCCGCCATCCATGAATGGCAACACCGAACATCATGCCGGAACACGGCTAGGCCGCTTGGCGACATGGCTTTGTTCAGTGGGTGGTGACTAGCCACGGCCGAAGCCTACCACCAGTGAAAATAAATGGATTGGTAGTCGTCAACTAGTAGGTTATTAGTTATCGGCATCCCCGACTATAATTTTCAGGATAGCATGGTGTGAGGTATAAAGATAGCAGCAAAACAAAAACATTTGTATAGTGACATCTAGTGAGCAATAGTTGAAGCAGTTTGTTGGACTGACAATCTACACAAATAAATAAAGTTGGAGTGTCTGTTTGTAATATTAAAATAACCGCTTTTACTAAGTGCATTTGGATGTATACACGGTATATGTACCAAAACGACATTTTTTTACATTTTGGTCTGTTTGTGTTCTGGCTGGACCGATTTTGACGGGACTTTCACTGGCAGATTGCTGATGTAACAAGGAGTAAGTTAGGCTACTTTTATTTTAAAAACACCCCTCCCCCGCCATCGACTTAATATCACAAAGACTGCTGTGTGCCCAGAACGCGCGAGCGGGCTGTTGCTAAATACCACGCGGGTGACAGCTAGTTCTTATATATAATCAAGTCGCCAACACAAAATCTGAGTTAGCCACATCTACCGTGGAATAAGAGCAATCTACATTACTGGTGGAAAACGCCATCTAGCGGTTAAGTAAAACAAAATAGTACATTTTAAAAACAAAATTTATTTCATCGAAACAGAAAAATACGTTGAACGGTTTTCACTTACGAGGTACAAAGTGTTATGTCAAAAAAATCTGGTAAAACTTAATATTATCGTGTAAACAAGGTTTCATTAATTATAACAAAAACATATTTGATAATGCAATTATTTTCATCAGACTACTGAAAAAAAAAATTATAATCTTTAGTCTTCATTTTTTTAATTTACCATAGGTTTATAGATAAGTGTTCACCCCTGCCAACCTCTATTAAAAATACAGACGTAAATACATTGATGCTGAATAAAACATATTGTAAATATTTTCACTGAAAAAATAAATTGGCAATCTCTTTGCCGCGTATAAACCAATATTTAAATTAATCTTTGTCGTTTCTATTTCTCAACTGAATGTCAAAAAGCCATTTCGACACGGCTCTACGCATAACAAAATGAATTTATCTCAAGGATAAAATGATTTCAATATTATTCAAATGATATTTACAATGCATAACTTATTCTAAGTAAAAAGTACGTAACATTATTCTGACCTTCATATTGTCATATATTTTGTGATGAAACACGATATTAGAGAAATCGATCCGGTGGAATATTTTCAAAATAAAAGAGAATGCTCCCAACATGGTAATCAATACCTATCTGAAATTGATTATTATTATATTTTTTTAAATCAGTAACCATAGATATTCCAGCCCATTTTTGTGTATAAGGAACTAGGTCCCAAGTCATCTTTGATAGATTTATCTGATGCTTCAAGATGAAATATTATGAATAGATAACTATTAAAAGTACACAAGTACTTTGTCGAAATAATTACTGAACCGCTACTTTTGTGATGTATCTGTAAACGACAGCTGTTGTGTCGCAAAATAACATCAACTTAAATGCTTTAATATTCACAAAGTCACGGATTGCGAAGTTTTTAAATAATTTCGTTACCCAGATTTTTAATAAAAAAAATCACTTGAAGGTGTTGTAGCCTAAAAAAGCTAAGATTCATTTTGATTTGGATAGGAGCCATAGTTCCTAGAGCATTCTCCTTTTAACAATTGCAGTTGTGAAAGTTTATTACAACTACAGTGACCCTAAACATTGCAAAGGAACCTGCATTTCTAAGAACTTAGTCAATAGAATGTCATGAGTGTATCTCCGATAACCCACAATAGGCCATCGTGGTGGACTATTGCCTGAATCCGTCACTTGTCAATCCTACTGCGATATATACCTACAGCGCGCTCGCAAGAGATAGACCTACGCGATGAAAAGAGAAGCGCATAGTTACGTAACTATTTTTTGAATGCATAAAATGCAGCGGTGTACGAGCTCAAGTGCACTTTATTGCTATGTAGCAAGAGTACAATTTTCATTTAAATGTCTTTGCAGACTGAAATATCTGTTCATAAAAAATATTAGATAATCTGTGCTTATACCCTTATGACAGAGAGGGGAGGCTTTCCAGGGATAAAATACATGTCTATGCTCTAAGTTTGAAAAAGACATTATTAATAATATCAGATCAAGAAATAAAATAGAAAATAATAGTTTTGTTTGAAAAAATATGAATGGATTATCATAATTACAGAGATCATATAATTAGAAACCTAACATAGGGCCTAATTACGTATTGGCGGCCTGATTAGCGCAGTTGGTGGTGACCCTGCTTTCTGCGCCGAGGGTCCCGGGCTCGAATCCTGGTAGGGACAAGCTTTGCGTGATGAGCACGAATGTTTGTACCCGAGTCATGGATGTTTAATATGTATATAAGTATTATATACCGAGTTCGCCCTCAGTCCATTGTACGGTACCCATAATACAAGCGTTGCTTAGTGTGGGACCGTATTGTTGGTGTGTTCGGCTGGCAATATTATTATTAATTAGTTTTATACATAAACTAAACTAATGATATCTTAATCATGTTAATTTTAATTTAGTCGTAATTTGTGTACCACAGAATTGGCAATATTTTACATATTTTAAGATTTAGAAAATAGCCTAATGAATCACATTTTGTGTATACGTAATTTAAAAAAAAAGCAGTTTTTGCCAATTTTCCGGACATTTTTTTACTATTTTTCTATCCCCACAAGCCTGATTCGGAGTACAACAAACATTTGTAAAAAGAAATTAGCCAAATCAGCTGAGCCGTTGTCAAGTGGTGCGCTTACCAAGGAAATTTCAATTTGATTAAGTATATAGATTAATAAGCTGAATACCTAACCTAAACTATGTAGAGGTTTTAATCAATTTACAAAAGCATTACGAGACAGTTTTTCGAAGATTGCCTTGTATAAATTTTGGGGTACGATATTAAATTATGTAGTAACCTTCTTACTTAATAAATGGTTTAATTGTTATTGTTTCAAAATTGTGATTTCACATAATAATTACAAATGGGCTAAAGAAGTGTGGTTTAGAGGTAAGTATACTCTTTCTGCATCACTCCAATTAGTTTAAAATACACGTCAAATCTTTCACAAAATGTACCAAATCCACAATCGGATAGTTGGTTTGGCACGAGAAGTCGCATAGTAACACTAACACAACCACTACAAAATTATCATTTATTCACTAAATTACTTTTAAAAAATAACAAAAGACAGTATTATTTACATCTCATATTTTTTTATATTTTTTATCGTTATTTTTTAAAAAATAAATGCTATTCACTAGCAACACTTAAAAGGAGGTTAGACTTGTCAACTTGTTGGACATTTTGGCGGGAAATCGAAGAGAGTAGTTGTCAAATTTGTTTTTTTTTCCTTAAAACATTTTTCTGGCTGACCTAGCCATGTTAAAATAGTTATTCCCCTATTCGGGGCAGAGACAAATAAAAAAAAAGATCATAAACTTCGGCCCACCTGTTCTTGAGTTATAAATGGTGTTACTAACACGACTTTGTTTTATATATATATATATAGATGTAATTATATATTCGTGTGATATTAACCGTTGTGTGTTCATAATCGTGCACGAGTGAAGGAAATTGAAATAAAATAGTATAACTTGACTTTTCATGTTCTCCCAAGATGTCCGGTAAATTTTCAGTAAAGTATCCACAGCTTTACTGAAAGAGGTTTCGTGTACTTACTTATTATAGTCATGGATAACATTGTCATTATCAAGCAATCTATGATAGTGCAAAGATATAGCCAAATAAGCTATATAACGTATTTATAAAGCCAAAATGTTATAAGTAAATAACAATAATTTCATATTTAACACCGATAATTTCTATTTTACCGCGACAACTGGCAATCATATCACCAAAAAACTAAAAAATAGTAAGCTATTTTTAATATTGGTAACATTTTTTCTTTATTAACCGACTTCAAAAAGGAGGGCGTTCGCAATTCGGCTGTATTTTTTTTATTAAGATTTAAAAGACATGCCACTATTGGGCAACAATAAGGTTGCGTTCAATCGCGTATCAAATGTTCAGTAGCTATATTTAATCGCTCGTAAAAGATTGAAGATTAATCTTACTCGTATATGTGACATTTTTGAATGGACTTGGCGGTGGCACAGCCGTGCCTCCACATCGATGCTTAACTCAAATGAATGTGTATTTATATGTTTCTTGTCCATAAACATGGCGGTGACATTATTTTGGAATCATCACGCTTTTTAACCGACTTCAAAAAGGAGGAGGTTCTCAATTCCGTTGTATTTGTTTTATATTTTGTATGAATAGTATCAAAATATCTTCTTTGCACCTCTGCCTTCCCCTACGGGTATTACTGCGCACAAGAGATTTGCTTCGCGCAGTGCTCTATTGAGTATAGATATAATAGACGTTCTATAATTATTTATAGAACGTCTATAAATTTAGTTGGGTAACGTACAACGATGCCAAATTTACCACTTTAAATTTTACAACCGATTGGACGTTCTATAAAAAAATATAGAACGTCTATAAATTTAGTTAGGTAACGTACAACGATGCCAAATTTACAACTTTTGCAATCGATTATTTTTATTATCATAATGTTGTATTTTGTGTCGTTTCAACGGCATTTCTTGAGGAAGTCCAGCACCTCGTGGGGGTAGTTGTGTCGGGTCGAGGACTTGGTGGCGCTGCGGGCGTACTCGATCGGCGTCATTGAGCTGGCGAACAAACAAACAAAAAAACATTAGATCAATGTCATGTCAATCGATCAACATTAGATCGGACCGCAAGCAACAATTAAATATGAGGGTACCCCGGTTCCAACTATGACACTAGGACGTCAACCACCTCAGTCCTCCCGCGACCATGGTAGCTGTGATACAGCCGAAACGTCGGGAACGTAAAAAACAAAGAAACATAAACGCGATAAAATCCGTAGAATTCGTTTTATTTAAATGTGTCGTATTCGCGTAAATATAAGAAATCAATATTAATTTATATATTTTTAGGACACGCAACAACAGAGCGATACTGATTCCTGTTTTTGATACTGGTAACACCAGTTTTATAATTTTGGCATTAACTTTCTTAAAACAAACCGAAACTAAGTAACGGTTACTAAGTAAGTAACAAAAACTATCGTGTCTATGCTAACAATAATTACGACTACGCTAACAATCGCGACTTTGTTAACGATTGCAACTACGAATAAGATTACAATTAAGATTACGGTTGCGACCACGAACTATGATTGCAACTACTTTTGCGACTATAATTGCGACTATGGTTGCGAGTATAATTGAGACTACGGTTGCGACTATAATTGCAACTACGGTTGCGACTATAATTGCAACTACGGTTGCGACTAGTATTTCTACCACGATTGCAACTACGATGGCGACTACGGTTGCGACTACGATCACGACTACGGTTGCGACTACGGTTGCGACCACGATTGCAACTAAGACTGCGACCACGACTACGTTCGCACAGGCCCACGTACCTCATATTTTGACAATGCGCCAAGTTCTTCCACATCTTGCGGTCCACGTGCTTGAAGATCAGCATGATCAGCTGCAGGTCGCACGTCGCCGAGTTCACCGCCAGGTGCAGCGCTGAGTCGCCGCCTTTGATGTCCTGAACCATGCGTATATGTGGATATTAGACATTTCTTCTTTCTTTACGAAATGAAATGCGATGCAATAAAATGGATATGAATATGGCCTCACCCGCATCTTAGCGGGTATTTTGCCAGTGTCAAGTAATTAATAGCAATATTAAATTCAATAAATACACATTATAAATAAAATAATGGATGTGACATGAAGAAATGAAAATGGCGTCCATTAGACGATTTGTCTTAACGTGGAAGCTCGGGGTCAGGGTGCGAAATTCAAAATGTCAATGGTTTTGCACATCTTTACGATGTGATTTAGTGTTTTGCGATATCAGCATTCTGCATTGGATGTCTCGATGTATTAAGTTTGTTTAAAAAATGACCTAAAGGGATACAACACTCCAAGGTTTGTAAAAACCGTTACTTTTACTAACTTTGGAGTTTTTTTTTTATTTCATTATAGGCAAGTATTTGATCTCGATCTCACCTGATGGTAAGTGACGATGAGATCTACGATGGAGCATACTTGCCTAGGTAGGAAGGCGGCAGTAGATCGAGACGCTACATTCACTAGGCACATGCAGCGCAGCTGATCTGACCCGCCATCCATGAATGGCAACACCGAACATCATGCCGGAACACGGCTAGGCCGCTTGGCGACATGGCTTTGTTCAGTGGGTGGTGACTACCACGGCCGAAGCCTACCACCAGTAAAATCGGAGTATTGTATAGCTTTAGGTATTTTTTTTACACAACTTATATATCAAATTTCAAATAAGACCTGTGTTTATAATTAATAAAGGGTCGGTTTTCAGACCTCGTCGACCTTCAATATCAGTTTTCGTTTGACCCCTGGGAAAACGATATCAACCATTTTGGTAATCTCTGAACTAGAGTAACCTTTACCTCGAAGAATAACAAAGTTGAAGGCGACTGCAGGCAGTGGCGTAGCATGGGGGGGGCGGAGGGTGCGGTCCCCACTGGGCGGCATTTCACAAGTCGCGATTAGAGAAAAAAAAAGATATGGAAAAAAAATTCTTACAGTGTTATTTTCGTCATATTTTTTTGTCGTTACCGTGCCCCAAATTTTTTAAAATGAATATCAACAATAAGAGGGCGGCAAATTTTCAATACGCACCGGGTGCTAATGACCTGTGCTACGCCACTGGACCGCGGTCTGGCAGACAGCCCTGGATCCGAGTGGCGGACCACCGTGGCGTGTGGGAGTCATTGGGGGAGGCCTACGTCTAGTATTGGAAGATATTATGGCTGAAGGACTCACCCCCTTCCATATATCAGCCCCGGCGTGTTCCAGCAGCACGTGCACCGTGTGCAGGCGGGGCGCGGCCGCGCTGTGCTGCGAGCACGCCACGTGCAGCGCTGTGTACCCTGGGGGGGGGGGGGCATAACCACAAACAATCACAATCTATACATACAAATAAATAAAATTGCAGTGTCCGTTTGTAATATTAAAATAACCGCTTTTTACTAAGTGCATTTGGATGTATACACGGTGCAAATACGAAAACAACATTTTTGTAAATTTTTGTCTGTCTGTCTGTCTGTTTGTTGCGGCTAATCTCTGAAACGGCTGGACCGATTTTGGACGGACGGGACTTTCACTGGCAGATAGGTGATGTAACAAGGAGTAACTTAGGCTACTTTTGACTTTACAAGTATTTGAACTCGTATACGATTAAGGACATGTATGTGGTACACTCAGCAGTAGCATATTCAAAACTCTTTACATAAAACTGAAAATACTAACCGTTAAATATTAAACTACATAAAAAAAAACTTCTCGATACTAACAATTAATTGATGTAAACTAGATCTTCTGAAAGAAATAAAAGGCTTTTTTTTTATTTTTATTTTTTTTATGTGGTACACGGGCACGCACCGTCAGCGTTGGCGTGGTGCGCGCGGAAGAGCGGCAGCTGGCCGGGCTGGGCGGGCTGGCCGGGCTGGGCGGGCTGGGCGGGCTGGGCGGGCCGGCCGGGCTGGCCGGGCTGGGCGGGCTGGCCGGGCTCGGCGCGCAGCAGCTCGGCCAGCGCGGCGGCGCAGCGGTCGCCGGCGCGCGCGCACGCCAGCACCAGGTTGTCGCCCAGCGCGTCCGTCTGCCAGATTTATTATATATACACCATAGATAAGCACAGATACAAAAAGTCTCTGATCATGTCAGAGGAACATAATTATTACATTACTTTAGTGCGCCATGATAAGTGTTCAATGATTTATATCATGTTACAATAAGGTGGGCTTAGCTGGCCTTATACTGAGCGTGGCGACGCCGTGTAGTGAGCGTGGCGACGCCGGATAGTGGGCGTTGCGACGCCGCATAGTTGGCGTGGCGACGCCGTATAGTGGGCATGGCAACGCCGTATAGTGGGCGTGGCGACGCCGGATAGTGGGCGTTGCGACGCCGCATAGTTGGCGTGGCGACGCCGTATAGTGGGCATGGCAACGCCGTATAGTGGGCGTGGCGACGGCGGATAGTGGGCGTGGCGACGCCGTGTAGTGGGCGTGGCGACGCCGTGTAGTGGGCGCGGCGACGCCGGATAGCGGGCGTGGCGACGCCGGATAGTGGGCGTGGCGACGCCGTGTAGTGGGCGTGGCGACGCCGTGTAGTGGGCGTGGCGACGCCGTATAGTGGGCGTGGCGACGCCGTGTAGTGAGCGTGGCGACGCCGGATACTGGGCGTGGCGACGCCGTGTAGTGGGCGTGGCGACGCCGTGTAGTGGGCGTGGCGACGCCGTATAGTGAGTATGGCAGCGACGTATAGTGCGCGTCACAACGCCGTATAGTGGGCATCGGGACACTATATAGTGGGCATCGCAACGCCGTATAGTGAGTATCGTAACGCCGTGTAATGGTCGTGGCGACGCCGTATATTGGTCGTGACGGTCCCGCGCGTCCAGCGGCTCGGCTCACCTCGTGGAAGACGGCGTGCTGGTCGCGCGCGAGCGCGGCGTCGGCGCGCAACGCGGCGCGCACGCACTGCACCAGGTGCCGCGTGAATATAGGGCGGTGCGGGCAGCGGAGCGCGGCCGACTTCAGCACGCTCAGACCGGCTGCCGGTACAGACAAATAATACACTACAAATCCTACATCCACAATTTGGAATTACTGAAATAAAACTAATTTAAGGATTTTATCGCGTTTATAATTGGATTTTACGTTCCTGACGTTTCGGCTGATCTACAGCAACCATGGTCACGGGAGGACTGAGGTGGTTGACGTCCTGGTGTCATAATTTGACGGGGGTATCCTCATATTTAATTGTTGCTTGTGGTCTGATCTACGGAGAAAGTGCTCACAGTGTCTTGAGGTCTTGCAATGGTACGCTTGGTCTCGGATTTAATAACATTAATTAGTGGATCCCAACTTGCGATAAAATCCTTCAAATTAGTTTTATTTCAATGTGTAGTATTCGCGTACATATAAGAAATCAAGATTGGAATTACTGACCAAGATCAGTACGGTATGGAACATTCAACATGACAACATTAGGTACTTAATTCAACCTGATTAGCGCAGTTGGTAGTGACCCTGCTTCCTGCGCCGAGGGTCCCGGGTTCGTGTCTTTTGCCTTTTTTGTGATGAGCACGAATGTACCCGACCCAGACACGATTATACCCGAGTCATGGATGTTTAGTATCTACATAAGTATTATATACTGGGTTCGCCATCAGTCCATTGTACGGTACCCATAATACAAGCGTCGCTTAGTGTGGGACCGTATTGTGTGTTCTATCTATCTATCAGCCGATAGACGTCCACTGCTGGACACAGGCCTCCCTCAACGACTTCCACACATCCCGATCCTCCGCCACTCGCATCCACCGGCTTCCTGCGACGCGTGTGATAGCATCGGTCCACCTTGTTGGGGCCGTCCTACACTACGTCTTCCGATTCGTGGTCGCCATTCTAGAACCTTTCTGCCCCAACGGCCATCGGTATAGTGAGTTCGTCTTGAGATATTAAAAAGAAAAAAAAAACATACTCACCGTCACCAGCGAATAGAGAAGCATCTTGCGTCAAGATCCTACCGCAGACCAGACCGAAGAGAGCGTACTGGAGATCCTCCTGGTCCGATCCTCGGGAGAGACTTAGCAGGATGTGGTGGAGCACCCTGTAGTTAAGAAAGAACCCTGTAATCCTCGAAGGTATAGGTAGGGGTGCAGTGAAGTGCACCCACAATTCGCCAATGGTATTACGGTCCCATAGGGGGCGAGGCTATTGCCATTATACCGGGCACTCTACTCCTCAATATGAGGATTCAGCCCATAGTCCACAACGCTGGCCCAGTGCGGGTGGGCGAACTTCACACATCTTTCGAGGGGTTCCCTCAGACATGCAGGTTTCCTCAAGATGTTTACGTTCACCGTTTAGCAAGTGATAATCATTGTTGAAAATGAGATTCGCACATGAAATCCCAGCGGTGCAAGCCGGGGTTTGTACCCGCGACCCTTGTTATCAATACAAGCGCCCTAACAACATGGCTATCACTGCTTACCCCCCAACCAGATGGACCGATCAAGCAAAGGACTCATCTTCAACCAAGTTCAGCTCAGTGGTCGCCGTGAACAGAGACCGATGGAGGGCAACCGTCTAATCCAAGTGTGGACTATCCAACGATGATCGCGATCCTCAGACATGAGGGACCGACCATATAACAGAGATTACTGCTTACATAAGATCTTAAACTCACCCAAAAGCGGTCTTCAAGTCCAATTTAGCGACTTTGAAGCACAAATTCTTCCTTTCAACGACTTTAAGCTTCTGTAAATGCTCCTGAAAGATTTCCTTACTGCTTTTCCTCTCCAACTGACAGCATTCATTCTTAGAAAGACCATGAATTATATCCTTTTGCATATCCTTGAACTGTTTCATCGTCAGGGATGACAGGGAGTTCGTTCTTTCCCGCTTTTTTACCTTCTCCTCGTCGAAATGGGGTATTTCTTGATACTTCTCATAGTCGGAGTTGTATATTGGCGACAGCTCGGGCGAGAGGATGTATTCATAGTTGTTGGTGGGGTAAAACGAGGAGGGCGAATCGACGGGACTTGGTACGTTTTCTGATCGAGGTGGGGTCGGGAATATGAAGTCCCTGTTGCCGCTGTCATTAGACACGTATTCTTCATCGGCGCTGAACACTATTTGGTTTTCCGGCAAGCTGTTCTGCGGTATGAACGTTTGCTTCAGGAGATCGTTCAAGAACTCATCCTCGTCGGTAGTGCCTTGCTGTGCGGCCTCTGAAGCTGGTTTCGACACAAAAGCTTGGGTGTCCTCTTGGATGTACTCCAGCACATCCTCAAAGAAACATTCCTGATCTTTCTGGTTGAACTGGGATTGGGTTTCGACGTGTCTCAACGCGATATCGACCTCGGTTAAGTTGTCTTGTATCTGCTGGTTAACTATAACCTGTCCGCCAGTTAGTGTGTGTTTGTTTATCTGATGTATCTGTGGAATAAGGTAATAAAGATTGAAAAATCTGGCTTTTGAACGCGGGCGGAGTCGCTGGAAAAGCTAGTGTTTTATAGAGGTTAAGAAAATCGTAAATTAAAATGGCGTGATCTTGGCCAAAACCGGTTTCCATTCAGTATGGATTGCAAAAAACCGGTTCTAGTAATGTTGTTTGAACGCTCGCCTTGAACACAAGGGTCGTAGGTTTACGCGAGGGATTTCCATGCTTCATTTTCGGTATGATTATCCTCAGAGGATTCAAGACTGGAAATTGTCAAAAGTACGTGTTACTCTTCTCAAAAA
Organism: Pheosia tremula; assembly: GCA_905333125.1. Lineage (NCBI taxonomy): Eukaryota > Metazoa > Arthropoda > Insecta > Lepidoptera > Notodontidae > Pheosia > Pheosia tremula. Next base: position 2,852,062 of record HG995427.1, on the reverse strand, counting down.
GGGCCTCTCCATGTTGGACCCATGTCCCCGCGCAAGCCTTCCAAAGATCCGGGTATAGCCCGTGGGGAGAGAGACATAATAAGTTCTCCTGACTGAATTTCTGCATAGATCGGACCGTGAACAACAACCAAATATGAGGGTACCACGGTTCTAACTATGACACCAGGACGTCAACCACCTCAGTCCTCCCGCGACCATGGTCGCTGTAAAGCAGCTGAAACGTGGGGAACGTAAAAAATATACGCGAAAAAGTCAGCAAACATTTTTTTTTATGTATTGCATTATATGCAAGTATTTGATCTCGATCTCACCTGATGGTAGGTGACGATGAGATCTCATCTTTCAATTATTAAGTAAGTTTAAATGAAATAGCAATATTTATACAGTAATTTGAGTCATATAAGTAATATTATAAATGCCAAATGGCATCATAACATTTTCCTCGCCGCCCTGAGTCACCACCACTCCCAATCTAGGCAGGCACGTTGGGGAAATGTCTGCATAATACTTTTGAACCACATATTTATTATTGACTAGCTGTTACCCGCGACTTCGTCCGCATGGTATTTAACAAAGACACAACCGTTGGCAACAGCCTGCTCGCGCGTTCTGAGCCCACAGGACGCAATGCAGGTCGTTGCTATCAAACTTAATCAGGCGCTGCGCTGCAACATTGGTTTTTTTTTTTTCGTGAGATCTTATTTTTTTTTCTACAATAAAAGTAGCCTAAGTTACTCTTCGTTACATCAGCTATCTGCCAGTGAAAGTTCCGTCAAAATCGGTCCAGCCATTTCAGAGATTAGCCGGAACAAACAAACAGACAGACAGACAAAAATTATAAAAAAATTTGTTTTGGTATAGGTACAGTGTATACATCCAAATGCACTTATTAAAAAGCGGTTATTTTGATATTACAAACAGACACTCCAATTTTATTTATTTGTATGTATAGACTACACAAATCAATGCTTACATACCTATATAACAATATCAAGTTGATTCAATTCTTTTTTGAGTCTAGGCCCGCCACACACTCCCACCACTGCTACTCCTGTAAGCCAGGATCTACAGTGGTGTCCCATGATGACAACGAGGTTTGCCCCTCGGCGAGTCCCGGGATAAAGTTAATCGAATTTAATCCCGCACGAATTTAATCGAATGATAAAAATAGTGTGTGATGAGCACGAATGTTTGAATCCAACTCATGGATGTTTAATATCTACATAAGTATTATATACTGGGTTTGCCCCCAGTCCATTGTACGGTGCCCGTAACATAAGCGTTGCTTAGTATGGGACCGTGTAGTATGGGTGTTATAATCTGGCGATATTTATTGACACGATCTTCGCGACTATATGTAAGTTACAGAAGTATGCCCCGGCAACTTCTGTAATTCCAAAATGTTGTTTACCGCCATCTATTATTACGCTCGCGAACTACTAGCAACGCGTGGTCGTAAATTAACTTGATTTGTCGCATCCATCAACTTACAAATTGAGTTTTCCGTACATGTGTATGGGTTTTGCATGGCAAAAATCCAACATTGTCCGATGAATATTAATTGGTTGTGATATCGTTCGACAGTTTCTACCTGTTATTTCATGAATCTGTTGATAAAATACCTCTCATAGCTCCCGGGGTCTTTCCACGGGGAAGTTGTTTTATTCTCGTACGTTGGAATTTAATCTAGAGTTGCATATCTCATTGCCATAATGTGAAGCACGGGCGAGTAGTAGGTGTGTGTCAGACAAATTAGTCACTCAATAACATTACCTGCCTCCTGGGGCGGTCGGGTAAAGAGTTTGTAGACAATTATGGTTATCGACTGTCATTTTGTGTTGTGTGCCGTCAGCACGTCAAGTGCGAGCTAACAGCGCCCCAAGTCTGCTAACACAATCGATTCATAATCGAACAGCAGCCACATAGTAGCTGTCACTTTTGACAGCTATCCCATACAATATCTGTCAAAAGTGTCAGTTACTATGGGGCTGCTGTTAGATTATGAATCGATTGTGTTAGCAGACTTGGAGGCCTGTATACATAGTATACATAGTCTACCGTATTTAGAATTTTTTTACGGAGAATTGAAAAGCGCCTCTTGCGGTCGGTATTTAAAACTTTCAATTCTCCATACAAAATGTCTAAATACGGTAGACTATAACGTATACGGTTAGCGCGCACTTGGCGTGCTGACACACCACACAAAATGACAGTCGATAACCATAATTGTCTACAAACTCTTTACCCGACCGCACCAGGAGGAAGGTAATGTTTTTGAGTGACTAATTTGTCTGACACACACCTACTTACTACTCGCCAGTACTTCGCATGATTAACCAACTGTGCACTGTGATTGTCAGTTGAGTCCTGACGTCATAGCGGTGGGCGTGGCCTCGGTCAGTCGGCGGTCGTCCTTTGAACAGGACGCACGCGTTTACATCTCAGCTTACGATTCTATTTTAGTGTTACTACTCGACAAAAGATGGCGCCATTTACGCGTCCTACACCATTAGCGCTGGAGACATCTGGCATTGGATTTTTGAACGAAACATGGTTGTTAAAAAAAAGAACGATTTAAAAAATAAAACAAGACAAGCCCTCTGACTTTCTCGTCGGATCTTCTGAGTAGAGGTCGCGTTCCGATCCGGTGTGGTGTTACGAAAAAAATATTTAAATGATAATTTGTAAGTTCCCCCGTAGGCCTATACGAATTAAATGATTTGACTTTGACACTTAGTGGGTACACACCTATGTGTTGATTTTTAATTTCCGATAGTTTTTTTCCTTTTGAAATATTATGTTTGTAACCTACCTATGATGGAACACTTAAAAATATTTATCAACACCCTTACTCGTAAAGTGGCACTTATTACACTGAATTTAGGTTCATAATACGGCTTATTATATACGAGTGTTTTTCAACTAGTTTTATATATACAAACGTCACTTTTTTTTAAAATCTTGGCAAAGACGTTCATTTGAAATAAAAAAAAAATTTAAGGATCTTATCGCGTGCATTTTTTTATTTATGCGATAAAATCCTTAAAAAATAGTTTTATTTCAATGTGTAGTATTCGCGTAAATATAAGAAAACAATAAAAGACGATCAATGTTAAAAAAACAAAATGTCTTTCTTACCTGTCTATATGTATCAGTCTCCTGTCCAGGGTATGGGCTAACAGACGACGAGAAATCGCAGACCTTAGGCCTGATAGGCCCACGAGGCACGAGGACCCTCTGCACTTTCTTCTTCTTCTTCTTATCATCGTCCAACTCCAGCTTCTCCAGTCCCACGATAACTTCATCGGTTTTATCAACATTCACCGTTTTATCGACAATCTCCAGTTTATCACATTTCTCCAATTTATCGAGGCTCTCCACTTGTTTGGTGTCCGAGAAACCGCTGTCTTCCGACGAATGTGAATTGTTGCGTTCGTTCTTATGCTCTTCGATCACTTTTATAGTAAAGTTGTCGAGTTCGTCGTTATTCTCATCAATTTCTTTAGCCGTGTCTTGCAATTCGAGTTTCTGAAAGTTCTCCAGTATTGAAGCGAGAGGGTTGGCATTCTGCGATGGCTTTGTCTCTTTCCTTGGTACCGTTTCTTTGACGTCGGCTTTATTGGCTTTCTCGTTATTTGTTTGTTTCTGGTCATATTTGGGTTTGACTTTTTTTTTGTTGAATATAGACTTGAAGAAGGTTTTTAAGGTTTTTTTATCGGTGTCCTCCATTGGTTTGAGTTTTGTGTCCATCACTCGTGCACTGCCCATAATTGTTGATGACCTATTCTTTAACCATCCATTTAGTTTGACAATCTGTAACAAAAAAACAACATTGAATAAGAAAAAATACCTGGTTACAGCTTGGCAACATTGCATTCATAATAGAATATTTAAAAAACTGAACTGTGTTTATCTACTGATATGTCCCAAAAGGCTAGTACCCAGAGCCGTAAACCAAAATTAAAGTAAATAAAATACAATATTTTGACTACTACTAGCAATCCCGGCGAACATCGTACCGCCTCAGAATCAAAAGAAAAAAATAATTATTTTATTATGGGAATTTTTTCCATGTTTTTTAAAGTTATTCTGCTATTCGGGGCGGAGACAAATTAAAAAAATCAAAGATTCATAACATCGGCGCACTCGTCCTTGAGTTGTAAATGGTGTAACTACCAAGACTTTGATTTATATATTATAAGTACCTAACATAATCAACCCAATTTTTTTATACTTTTAGATACAAAACTTATTTTAAGAGGTTAATAAATAGGTCATAATAAAAATGTGTAATATATTTCTTATATTTACGCGAATACTACACAATGAAATAAAACTAATTTTACGGATTTTATCGCGTTTATATTATGCTTTTACGTTCCCGACATTTCGGCTGCTTTACAGCAACCATGGTGTACGTAACCATAGACTATGAACATGTATTTAGAGACATTGTAAGGAGAATTTAGTTTTAAATATAGCCCGCTAGGAGCGCTGTTCAAGTTGCCAGACAATGTGTCTAAATACGTGAACTATAAACTATACAGTTGGCTTACGTATAATCCCGCACTTGACGTACAGATATCCAATAGCTAGGCTTGAATCTTGCACCATTTTTTTTTTATTTCAAAGCATGCACGTCTATTTCGGCCACTAATGGTAGCAAGGTCGCGCTCGCGCAAGTTTCTCAGAAACAAACGCAGACATCTAACCTATAAAATGTCTAATTTTAAATGCGTGAAGCTTAAAAAAATGAACTTGGATATACAATTGCTTGTAGTGACTTACTTACTTATAATTTCAATACGCGTGGTCTGAATAAAAATAAAATGAGAATTATTATTGTCATGTGCGAACATAAAAAGTGTATATTTAGTTAAGTTATTAAAAATATCACGTTGAACACCTGGCAACCTGTAGTTCTGCTCTTATAGCTTGATTGTATAATGTATTTATTAATACCTATAGTAAACAAGAAACAGAGTGACGAAACATGGCTTTTCAGTTTCTCACAAAAAATCCATGAAAAATCTTTCGGTAAAGTATCCATCACTACTGATAGAGGGATTGGGGGGTATTTTACTTGGGCCTAGCCTTTGGGCCTGTACAAATGCTCGAAAACTGAAATAATTTATATTTCTTGACACTGGCAAAATACCTATGGTGAAGCCAAATTGAAAAAAAAAACTCCTAATGTAATCGTAACGTAAACGAGAAAACATGCTGTCACTGTCAAACTTATATATGACATCTGTGGTGTGAGAGGGATAAAAGACGCTTTTGTTCGGTACGTAAGAAGGATTGAGCAGATCTCAGACTCAAGATAGATACTATACTACTAGACTATAGAGACTCCTGAGAGATCTCAGGCTCAAGATACGGTAGTTGCTAACACTTAGTTATTGTGAAATTACTAGTATAAGCTTGAAAGCATACTCTCCCAAAGGTTCGCTTTGCTCGCTCGCCAAACCTTCATTGATATGCCAGCGACCTTTATCGCGAGCGTACGAAGCGAGCGGGCATATTCATCTATATTTATTCAATCCCTATAATACTAATTCTCGAGAACTACCAAACGTATTTGTTTACAATCAATCACTTATTTAATAATGTTTCCTGTTGTTTTAGCGATTGTAACATAAAATAAGGAAACAACAACACAAAAAAAACATAAACTAAGTACTCTTTTATTATATTTCCATAATAAACAAGACGTTTATTTTTTATAATGTCAAGAATTTAACTAATGCAAGAGCACACTACACACTTCAACAATGGAGTCATTATTTTTCTATATAGCTTAGAGAAAGAAATAATATAGTCAGAGCGTCGCAAACAACATATTCAAGCCTAAAAAACCAAACCGATTTGTGTTTTACACGCGATTTACGTATCATCTCATTATTAGGTTATACAAATCGAATATTCACTTGGCGCCTTGACGCAAACAGCCGCCATTTTGAATGTGCAGCGCGCGCCGCTCCGAATACCAAAATCGAAAAAAATATAACATTTATATCCTCGGATGTTTTCACACAAATTTAAACCTTGTTTTATCATATTTAGAGTAACAATTGGATTTTCATAGAATGGTAGTTATAGCGTTATGGTTTATTGAAATAGTATTCTGATGATAATTTTGTTAGCAAATAAACAATAATTTTATTATTTTCCCGCCGTGAGGTACTTAGGCAGGAGGCCTTTGAAATCGTGTCTACACTAAAAACTTCTATATGGATTGGGAAATAGGTACCTATATTATTAGTGTAAGTACCTAACTATTAAAATTTAGTAGGTTAGTAGGTATTAATTTAGTTATGCGGTCTGCAGATAAGGTAACATATAATATATAACTTAAATAGTGTTAAATATTTTAACAGGTCGTTCAGTAGGTTATAAAGACAACAATCCAAAAAAAAAAACAAATTTGAAGAAATCTAAAAAATACGTCACGTATTAAGATCACGTTGAAAGGCTAATGCGTCCCATTTATCAAAACAATGAATTAAAACATCATTTACGCAATAATTTTATACAAAAACGCGATCTATCTAACACACTTGTTAACATGTTAAAATATTTTACACTATTATTGTCTATACATATAAATAAAATCGGAGTGTCTGTTTGTAATATTAAAATAACCGCTTTTTACTAAGTGCATTTGGATGTATACACGTTACCTATACCGAAACAATTTTTTTTACAATTTTTGTATGTCTGTCCGTCTGTCTGTTTGTTCCGGCTAATCTCTGAACTGGCTGGACCGATTTTGACGTGACTTTCACTGGCAGATAGCTGATGTAACAAGGAGTAACTGAGGCTACTTTTATTTTAGAAAAAAAAAATAGGATCTCACGAAAAAAAATTCAAACCAATGTTGCAGCGTAGCGCCTGATTAAGTTTGATAGCAACAACCTGCAATGCGTCCCGCGGGCTCAGAATGGGCGAGCAGGCTGTTGTCAACGGTTGTCTTAGTTAAATACCACGCGGACGAAGTCGCGGGCAACAGCTAGTTATATCTTATATATAAGTACCAGGATTTTATGTATAAGGAAAGAAGTATTAAATATAGTATTTTAGCGACCATTAAGTACTCCTTAATGCTCGAAAATACTATTAAATAATATACTACATTTGCGTTCGTATCCACAGGAACGGTATTCCGAACGGGCGCTAAATTCATAGCTTAGCATTTTGTGACATTTTTGACGTTTCATAAGTACTGCACTTAGAGGTTTATATGAATTTAAATATTCTGATCCGGATTCCAACTATTGAAGATGGAAAAAAAATCGTCCAGCCAGCGTAAATAATACAGTGAGTATATATCTATCTCGTTCTATCTTACAGCGGCGCGTAATCCGCAACCCACGCACACAACAATATTGTTTTTCTAATTTTCTTTTTTTTTTAGTTTGGCAATCAGCTACAAAATAGTGCCATTATGCCAATGTCGAGTAATTCTTGATAATTGTTATTGAATTATATGTACCCCAATGTTGATGACGATGATAATGATGAAATGAATCCTCCTATCAGTAAAGCTGTGGACACTTAACTGAAAACTTACCAGACATATTAACTTTCAAAGTCAACTTATACTATTTTATTTCAATGTCCTTCACTTGTGCGCGTTTATGAACACACAGTGGTTAAAATCCCACTAATTTTATACATTACTAGCTGTTACCCGCGACTTCGTCCGCGTGGTATTTAACGAAGACAACCGTTGACAACAGCCTGCTCGCCCATTCTGAGCCCGCGGGACGAATTGCAGGTTGTTGCTATCAAACTTAATCAGGCGCTGCGCTGCAACATTGGTTTTTTTTTTTTTTTCGTGAGATCCTATTTTTTTTCTAAAATAAAAGTAGCCTAAGTTACTCCTTGTTACATCAGCTATCTGCCAGTGAAAGTCCCGTCAAAATCGGTCCAGCAATTTCAGAGATTACCCGGAACAAACAGACAGACAGACAGACAGACAGACAGACAGACGGACAGACAGACAGACAAAAAATGTAAAAAATGTTGTTTCGGTATAGGTAAGGTGTATACATCCAAATGCACTTAGTAAAAAGCGGTTATTTTAATATTACAAACAGACACTCCAATTTTATTTATATGTATATAGATTTATCAAAGATCAAAGAACAATTTAGAAAATTAGTTCATTTTGTTGCCAAAAATGTAATAACAAATTATCAAAGAATCACATTTTTTTTTATTAAAACAAAAATGACAACTTCACGGTTCAACTTCCCGCCAAAACACTCGATTCTTTATTTAAACGGTCGTAGTTAAATGATAAACCAGATTCATACTGGCAGCCGGATTCGACAAGCCCACTAGGCCACTAGATCGTAGTACGCAAGACTTCCAATCCACTCAAACCACAGACGTAAGACTGTTATGTCATCTGTTGATTAAAAAAACCAAACGCAAGTTATGAATTGCTAAATGAAAGGTGCAATGGTTGCTGTAAAGCAGCCGAAACGTCGTCGGGAACGTAAAAACATAAAATAAACGCGATAAAATCCGTTAAATTTGTTTTATATCACTTCCTTCAGATTGATTTCGTTGCGAATACCATAGCAATAAGCTTGTATCTCTATCAGGTTGACAGAGAAAAGGAACCCAGTCGCTTAGTTGGGGATCGTACAATTGGTGTTTCGTCTGTCAATATTCAGAATCAGAATATTTTTTATTCACGTACTCTATACCATTAAGTACAGTAAAGTCAAAAATAAGTACAGTCAAAAGTTACAAAATATTATGCTACTAATTTACCACCCGTTCGGAATGCCATTCCTATGCAGAAGAAAGGGCAAGAAACTCCATGGTTGCTATTTTTTTTAAAAAGATCTTTTACATAGAAAAAAAAACTACAGCAAACGCCATAGATAATCTGGAGATTATTCTAGATACGGTGAACGCAGCGAAGGTTGCCGTCCCAAATATTCAGGAGTACAAACAATTATGATGTCATGCCGTTATCGGACAATACAATGCCGATATGACATCATCGGAAATGATACATGACTATAGATCGACAGTTTTAACTGTCTATGTTAACCCCCAAATTTATAAACGTTCTATAACATTGATTTTCTTACATTTACGCCAATACACCACATTGTAATGTTACTTAGACAGGGGGCCGTTGACATCGTGTCCCACGTCTACACTAAAATTCCTTTATGGATTGAGAAATACCTAAATTATTAGTGTAAAAACCTAACTATTTAAATTAAGTATGTAAGTAGGTATTGAAATAATATTTTTTTTTCGGATTTTATCGCTTTTTTTTATATTTTTACGTTCCCGACGTTTCGGCTGCTTTACAGCAACCATGACGCGGAGGACTGAGGTGGGTAACGTCCTAGTGTCACAGTTTGAACTGGGGGACCCCCATATTTTGTTGTTGCTTGCTGCTCATCACACAAAGTTTGTCTCACCAGGATTCGACCCCGGGAGCCGCAGAACAGAAAGCAGAGTCACTACCCACTAAGCTAATCAGTTCGTCAATATAAACAAAATACATAATAATATAAACAAAACATATTGATTTCTTATATTTACGCGAATACTTCACATTGAAATAAAACAAATCTTACTGATTTTATCGCGTTTATTACACTTTTTTACGTTCCCGACGTTTCGGCTGCTTTACAGCAACCATGGTCGCGGGAGGACTGAGGTGGTTGACGTCCTGGTGTCATAATATGAACTGAAACGAAACGTCGGGAACGTAACAAAGTATAATAAACGCGATCAAAAACCGAAAGATTAGTTTTTTTTTTTATCAAAACATTTAATAATGTAAACAAAACATGTATTTTTGTGTGTATGTATATTTCAATTGGCACCCGCCTACCAAAGTCGTCCAGCCTCAGTCTGCATAAGCAAATGAAGCGAGCCACGATGCGCCCGCGTCACATTTATTTTTAGACCACTTGTTTGTGTCCTTGTTAAAGTAAGTAATATTAAACGCAGACTAGCTGTTGCCCGCGACTTCGTCCGCGTGGTATTTAACAAAGACTCAACCGTTGGCAACAGCCTGCTCGCGCGTTCTGAGCCCGCGGGACGCATTGCAGATTGTTGCTATCAAACTTAATCAGGCGCAGCGCTGCAACATTGGTTTTAATTTTTTTTCGAAAGATCCTATTTTTTTTTCTAAAATAAAAGTAGCCTAAGTTACTCCTTGTTACATCAGCTATCTGCCAGTGAAATTCCCGTCATAATCGGTCCAGCCATTTCAGAGATTACCCGGAACAAACAGACAGACAGACAGACAGACAGACGGACAGACAGACAGACAGACAGACAAAAATTGTAAAAAATGTTGTTTCGGTATAGGTAACGTGTATACATCCAAATGCACTTAGTAAAAAGCGGTTATTTTAATATTACAAACAGACACTCCAATTTTATTTATATGTATAGATTATTCCGTACAGGAGACGCCGTAGGCCTCTCGACTCACCGCGACCATGGGAAATTACCGAAGAAATCGCTTTTTTGTCAGTGTTTCTCAAAGTGGGGTACGCGAGCCTCTAGGGGTTCGCCATTCGACGGGCGGTTTGCGACAAGATTTACGTAATGGCGGCTTGTTGTCTGGGCACGTACGGCACACATGGCGGCGCGCGCGCAGTTTAAGCTTACCATAATACTAATAATAATTCCAGCACTTTTAATGTCGCACTGCTGGGCACGGGCCTCCCCTCAATGCGAGGGGGATTAGGCCATAGTCCACCACGCTGGCCCAGTGCGGGTTGGCGGACTTCACACATCTTTCGAGGGGTTCTCTCAGACATGCAGGTTTCCTCACGCTGTTTTCCTTCACCGTTTAGCAAGTGATAATCGTGGTTGAAAAATGAGAATCGCATATGAAATGCCAGAGATGCGAGCTGGGGTTTGAACCTGCAATCCTCGTTACCGAGGCAAGCGTTCTACTAACTTGGCTATCACTGCTATTTATATTTATATTTATATATACCAGTGTTACAATTGTCCAAAATTACTTCTAAAATTGACTCAATTTGCGACAAGAAACAAGCCCACCCATCGCATTAATATTAAAAAGATATATTTCTTTTGGCGTTGTGTTTGTTACCTTTTATTGAAACAAAAACATTATTTTCTTCAACAGCCAATTTCATTATTTTGGGGGGGGGGGGGTTTAATTAGTCAGTTAAGGAGTTCGCTGTCGTCTTGAAACTTTTACAGGGGTTCGTGGAGCCAAAAGTTTGAGAAACCCTGATTTAATTAAACCATTACAGTAGGTTATTATTAATCGATGAAACTGTCCCACACCATTGGCTTGAATTTATTTCCATGAGGACTTCCCCATGATAAAGAAGCTACTTAGTTGAATGGGCTAATGTGGCTAAAGTAATTTCATGCTAGCCCACTCCTAGTATATGCATTTAGCTTAGTAGAAGGGGCTAACGTGGCTACAGTAATGTTACGTTAGCCCACTCCTAGCATACGCATTTAGCTTAGTAGAAAGGGCTAAGGTGGCTACAGTAATGTCATGTTAGCCCACTCCTAGCATACTCATTTAGCGTAGTAGAAAGGGCTAAGGTGGCTACAGTAATGTCATGTTAGCCCACTCCTAGCATACTCATTTAGCGTAGTAGAAGGGGCTAACATGGCTACAGTTATGTCATGATAGCCCATTGCTAGCATACGCATTCAGCTTAGTTGGAGGGGCTAAAGGAACATTGGAGTGCTCACATCATATCGCAATATTATTAAGCTGTTATTCCCCAAAGGAGTAGACAGAAGCCGCCAACGCTAAAAGGTCCTAATGTACAAGGGGAGTCTGGTGACATCTATACAAATAAATAAAATTGGAGTGTCTATTTGTAATATTAAAATAACCGCTTTTTACTAAGTGCATTTGGATGTATACACGGTACCTATACCAAAACAACATTTTTTAAAAATTTTGTCTGTCTGTCTGTTTGTTCCGGGTAATCTCTGAAATGGCTGGACCGATTTTGACGGGACTTTCACTGGCAGTTAGGTGATGTAACAAGGAGTAACTTAGGCTACTTTTATTTTAGAAAACAAAAATAGGATCTCACGAAAATAAAATAAAATCAGTGTTGCAGCGCTGCGCCTGATTAAGTTTGATAGCAACAACCTGCAATGCGTCCCGCGGGCTGAGAACGCGCGAGCAGGCTGTTGCCAACGGTTGTGTCTTTGTTAAATACCACGCGGACGAAGTCGCGGGTAACAGCTAGTTAATACATAAAAATGACGATTAGAGTACAATAAAATGATTAAACATGGTCATTGATTAGTAAATGTGGGAACCATGTAGCCATAAACTTGTAATTATATACCTACTTAAGTTTGAGAATTGTTTAACCAGCTGCTAAAGTCTGCCTAGCCGTTCCTACATTGTTCTCACACACCCGTAACAATGTACTGCTCAACAATGAAAAAGATCTTTTTAAAAACAGCAACCATGGAGTTTCTTGCCCGTTCTTCTCCATAGGAACGGCATTCCGAGCGGGCGGTGAAGTTGTAGCTTAGCGTTTTGTAACTATTTTGACGATTCATAAGTACTATACTTAATGGTTTACATGAATAAAAATATTCTGATTCTGTCATAGTATTGTAGGTATACATAACAAATGCGGTATCTCTCATTCCAACAAATGAGTAAAAGGGAAAACATAATAAGCTTGTTCATAAAATAGTACCTACATATGGTAACGCTTATATGTAATGTTCTCTCTCGCTTTGACTATGGATGAGCGAGCAAGACAGCTATGAAGACAACTTTCCATGTAGCCTTGGGTTTAGTCAAGTAATATTTACCTGGTCTGTTTATACGAGAATATTATTCAAATGTTTATAATTGAAACATATTATACGAAATAATAATTATAATTATTCATACCAATAATCATAGGTCATAACAAGAGTTTTTTTTTAGTTTGTTTTTGGGCATCACATATTAAAAAGTATGTCTGTTTCCTCTATGTCCTTTTCTGTAAATCATGTCGATCCTTTGCTCTATGAAAAATTAAAACAAATCTATACCACGGCAACTATACATTTTACCGGGATAAAAGTAGCCATGTGCTATTCCAAACTATGATCTATCTCTGTGCCAAATTTCATCCAGATCCGTTCAACCGTTCTGGCGTGATTGAGTAACAAACATCCATCCATCCATCCAAACTTTCACATTTATAATATTAGTGGGAAGTGGGATTACTCAGAATGAATATAAAAACAGTATAAAAATGTTATAACAGATTTAGGTTTATTTATTTAAAGTTATAATAGACTAGCTGTTGCCCACGACTTCGTCCGCGTGGTATTTAACAAAGACTCAGCCGTTGGCAACAGCCTGCTCGCGTTCTGATCCCGCGGGACGCATTGCAGGTTGTTGCTATCAAATTTTAATCAGGCGCAGCGCTGCAACATTGGTTTTAATTTTTTTTCGAGAGATCCAATTTTTGTTTTCTAAAATAAAAGTAGCCTATGTTACTCCTTGTTACATCAGCTATCTGCCAGTGAAATTCCCGTCAAAATCGGTCCAGCCATTTCAGAGATTACCCGGAACAAACAGACAGACAGACAGATGGACAGACAGACAGACAGACAAAAATTGTAAAAAATGTTGTTTCGGTATAGGTACCGTGTATACATCCAAATGCACTTAGTAAAAAGCGGTTATTTTAATATTACAAACAGACACTCCAATTTTATTTATATGTATAGATGTATAGATTATAACGCACTTCTTCCTTTGAAAAGTTTGTTATAATTCCATTATAACTGTTTATAAATTTGCGGGTTAATATTCATGTAAGTACGTCTAGTAGTTGCTCCCAAATATACCTGCGGTGTGATTTTGAAACGTCGGAACTCGGAATCGGATTCGGAACGGTAGTTTGCGTCTACGAAGCTATTTTAATAATGGTAGGAAATAGTAGAAAAAATATTGAACGCAAAATCTAAACTATTACAGTTTCTTGTGATAAAAAGCTTCATACTTATAACCACATAAAGTAAACATTAAGTTGAACACTTGTTATTTTTGATATTCACGTTTCTAAGCCTACGTGATATTTTTTTTAGTTTTTGTACCGATCTTTGTAAACTGACAAATCCAATGAAAACAAAAGTTTGTTTTATCTGTGCCTGAGGTTTGTTTATTGTTGTTGACGAGAAAATTACAAAATAACTAAAATGAACGTTGATTAAATACTTACCTATATAATTAGTAACATTACGTCACATAGATGCTCCATGTTCGTGTAAAAATAAAAAACTAGGTTGCAAGGATACAGCGCCATCTATTAAAAATGTTTTGCAACCGAACCGGCGCAATCACCCCTGTCCGTCCCTATAAAGTTTGAGTATGTGCTTTTGTCTTGTTAATGATGCGAATGAAAGAATTTTTAAATATATAATGAACAAATTGTATTAAATTAAATAAATATGTAGGTTGGTACCTAAATACATTTAGGATTGCGTTGTATTTATTGTTTCACCCAAAAATACGGCTTTAATTCTGCTATTAAAGCCAGTGCAACATCCAATAATTCGTATAATATCAAAATGAGTAAAAAAATAAGACTAAATGCTATCGGAAAGACTTCCGACTCATAAAACTCATCGAAAACTTTTCGTCGGATCGGAATGATTTTCCGTCGACAAACGTCAACAATCTTCGAATTCGGAAATCAAAACAGCGATATTTGTTTACAAAGTTCGGTACAGTAAAATAATAATCAAAACATTTAGGCCTAGAAACGTGAATATTAAAAATAACAAGTGTTTGACTTAATGTTTCATGTGTGTGGTTATAAGTTTGAAGCTTTTTATCACAAAAAACCCGTAATAGTTTAAATTTCGCGATCAATATTTTTCCTACTATTTCCTACCATAATTAAACTAACTTCGTAGACGCAAACTACCGTTCCGAATCCGATTCCGATTTCGAACGTTTCAAAATCACACTGCTGATAGAATACTCAATTATACAGAGTGGCAACCCTACGTATAATGTTTATACGTAAGGTTGCCATATTTTAAACTAAAAGCTATAGATTAAATACATTTATATGTTCCACGAAATGATAGCGTGGTCCCTTCAACCGGTCCGTTCATACCTACAGTGGAAGCTGAATGAATGTATTAGTCATAAACAAATCAAGTATTTCAAAAATAGAATCAGAATAAGTATTTTTTATTCATGTAAACTGTAGCGACCACTTCAACCGCACAACAAGCTACACAGATGGCACCACAGACGCGTTCAGAGCAATAGACAATTGTCATCACAATCCTGAATCGCGCTATAAGAGTTTTCGGAGCAAGTAACATATATACAAGATCCGCCGCCCCGCCAGCCATACCACCCGTCTGGTTGGAAGATCTTCCCTTTTCCGCTAAAAAACCATTAAACACAGTACTTATGAATCGTCAAAATAGTTACGAAATGCTAAGCTACAACTTTACCACCCGTTCGGCACGGCAAGTGCGAGCTAGCTGTATACTTTATAGTCTACCGTGTTTAGACATTTTGTATGAAGAATTGAAAAGCGCCTCTAGCGGACGGTATTTAAAACAGTCAATTCTCCGTACGAAATGTCTAAATGCGGTAGACTATAAAGTATACGGTTAGCTTACGAATAATCTCGCACTTGACGTACTGAATGCCGTTCCTGTGGGGAAGAACGGGCGAGAAACTCCATGGTTGCTCTGTTCAAAAAGATCTTTTACATTTTTGAGCAGTACATTGTTATGGGTATGTGAGAACAATTTAGGAACGGCTAGGCAGACTTTAGCAGCTGGTCAAATAAAAGTACTAACTCTAACCCCCGAATTTATAGACCGTTTATAACTTTATCGAACGTCATATAGTACTGCGCAAATCAAAACACTTGTGCGGGCAGTACTAGGCCCCAAGTCTGCTAACACAATCGATTCATAATCGAACAGCAACCGCGTAGTAACTGTCACTTTTGACAGATATCCCATACAATATCTGTCAAAGAAACAGTTACTATGCGGTTGCTGTTCGATTATGAATCGATTGTGTTAGCAGACTTGAGGCCCTGTATGACGTTCGATAAAGTTATAGAACGTCTATAAATTTGAAGGTAATTATATAAGGAGTGAGTCGAGTTATCTTTCTGTCCTTGTTACGCGGTGTCCTATTTTTTTAACCTACAAAATCTACTATATAAAAATAAGTCGGGTTTTCCTTCCTGACGCTATAACTCCAGAACGCACGAACCGATTTCCACGGTTTTGCATTCGTTGGAAAGGTCTCGGGCTCCGTGAGGTTTATAGCAAAGAAAATTCATTCATCTGGTGGCGAAACGGAGTTCGCCAGGTTTGCTAGTCTTTAATAAAATCCATTAATGTTATCAAGTTAAAGTAATTAATATGTTAACGAGTATTTAAATACTTCTAGAATTTAATATGTATGTTATAATATGTTAATAATGACAGCACGGGCCTCCCCTCGTGCAAGAGGGGCAGGGTAGTCCACCACGCTGGCCCACTGAGGGTTGGCGGACTTCCCACGTCATCGGAGAAACAGTCAGGTTCTCGGAAGCATGTAGGTTTCCCCACGACGTTTTCCTTCACCGATTAATAATAATTAATAATAATACCAGCCCCTTTTTAATCTATTTTTTTAATTTTAAATAAAAAAATAACTATAATCTGTCTAGATACAGATACAAAAAGTTTAAAAAGCTGTAACCCGACTTGGTATAAATAATAATAATACCAGCTCTCTTAGTGTCCCACTGTTGGGCACGGGCCTCCCCTCAATGCGAGTGGGATTAGGCCATAGTCCCCCACGCTGGCCCAGTGCGTGCTGGCGGACATCACACGTCTTTCGAGGGGTTCTCTCAGACATGCAGGTTTCCTCGCGACGTTTCACTTCACCGTTTAGCAAGCGATAATCATGGCTGACAATGGGATTTGAAATCTAGAAATACGAGAGGCGTTGACCTCAGTCAGAGTAAGATTGAAGCTGCGACTACTGTTACCAAGGTGACGTTAAACTATCTGGGCTATCATTGTTTATACATTGTGTATGTAAACATTTTACACAATTAGAAAGGTCAAATTTGTGTTTTGTAAAGATTTTTTTTTTTTTATTACGTTATAGGCAAGTATTTAATCTCGATCTTACCTGATGGTAAGTGACGATGAGATCCACGATGGAGCATACTTGCCTAGGTAGGAAGGCGGCAGTAGATCGAGACGCTACATTCACTAGGCACATGCAGCGCAGCTGATCTGACCCGCCATCCATGAATGGCAACATTTTTATATTTTTTCTTTTTGCGTTCACCTACGGTTACGACTTTATATAATACTGTTAAATAGTACCCAGTAGGATGTCCGTGACATCACTAAACGGCTTCCACGGAAGACCAGCGCTGGTTGTTTGCACAACCAGCATACGCTGAGTGGAGGCCGATTTGTGACAAGCATTTGAGCGTCTACCTGAGGTGATGCTCAAAGTTGGGTTGTGTTGTGTGTAGTGTTCGGTTGTATTTGTCACAAATAAATGTTTTTTCTTTCTTTTCTTTCTTTTCTTTCAACACCGAACATCATGCCGGAACACGGCTAGGCCGCTTGGCGATTTAATTATAACATTTACGTTCAAAAAAATTAAGAGACCCGTATGCTAGCTAAGGCACGGAAGTGATAGCTTTACCTTTTGCGGTTTAGTGGTTTGATTGAATACGTCAATAGCTAGTAAGTACCTTAAGTACCTTGTATAAGACACGAAGTGATTTCGTTTTGTCATTTGTTTCGTGTGCGATCATAATGACCTCAAGACACTGAGAGCGTAGTAGTTTCTGCGTAGATCGGACCGCAAACAACGACTAAATATGAGCGTACCCCGGTTCAAACTATGATACTAGGACGTCAAACACCGCAGTCCTCCCGCGGCCATGGTTGCTCTAAAGCAGCCGAAACGTCGGGAACGTAAAAAACATAAATTATACGTGATAAAATCCTTAAAATTAGTTTTATTTCAATGTGCAGTATTCGCGTAACTTACATAGTTTTAATGTTGAAATGGTTCTATAAGTGTGAATGTTAAGTAGAACTTGTAAATTACAATTCAGAAATGTTTTTTCTCTTAAGGGGGAAGCTCAGGGTCAGGGCGCGAAATTCAAAATGTCAATGGTTTTTAATTTTTTACGAAAAATTTGGACATCTTTACGATGTAATTTAGTGTTTTGCGATATTAGCATTCTGCATTGGATGTCTCGATGTTTTAAGTTTGCTTAAAAAAGTACCTAATCCGATACAATACCATAAGGTTTGTAATAACCGCTACTTTTACTAACTTTATGGTGTTGTATTGCTTTAGGTATTTTTTTAAGCAAACTTAATACATCGAGACATCCAATGTAGAATGCTAATATCGCAAAACACTAAATTACATCGTAAAGTTGTCCAAATTTTTCGTAAAAAAATAAAAACCATTGACATTTTGAATTTCGCGCCCTGACCCTGAGCTTCCACCTTAACAGGTACATAATCGCGCGAGCGAGTCATGTACTGACTGACCGAGTAAACGCTGTCTCGTGTCTCGTGTGACAGCTCGATGTGTCTGTACACAGCTGTTAAGACAGACGTCTTGACTAGAAAGAACAAGTGACTAAGGCCATTGTTCTGACCACCAAAAAAAATGTAATACATTTTTTATCGGCCATCTTATTCATAGTTCGATCAATATGTACTTTATATTGATAAATAATAGAAGCTTCACAACGGATCGCCTTTTTACTAAACGTCATGAAACGTCTGGCGACATTTTTTTTTGTCTATTGTCAAATTCGTAAAAAATATGTTCGTTGACCCCGGTGGCCATCTTGGCCTCCTATTCGTGAATTGTTCAAATATTATAACAAGATACACGTGTATCTCAGTCAAAGACAATAAAAAAAAAGCTGTGATCTCAGTCTGAGATGCCACGACCAGGGCCCCAAGTCTGCTAACACAATCGATTCGTAATCGAACAGCAACCGCATAATAACTTTCACTTTTGACAGATAATGTATGGGATATCTGACATCGAACAGATCTGCCGTTGCTGTTCGATTATGAATCGATTGTGTTATCAGACTTGGGGCCCAGGCTTATTGGCGCGAGGTTCACGGACCAAGCATGGAGGTGGCACCGAAAGACGTACCTAACAAACACACTGTCCGTAAGCTATCATCTATCTATACATATAAATAAAATTGGAGGGTCTGTTTGTAATATTAAAATAACCGCTTTTTACTAAGTGCATTTGGATGTATACACGTTACCTATACCGAAACAACATTTTTTACAATTTTTCCGTCTGTCTGTCCGTCTGTCTGTCTGTCTGTCTGTCTGTCTGTTTGTTCCGGCTAATCTCTGTAATGGCTGGACCGATTTTGACGGGACTTTGACTGGCAGATAGCTGATGTAACAAGGAGTAACTTAGGCTACTTTTATTTTAGAAAAAAAAATAGGATCTCACGAAAAAAAATGAAAACCAATGTTGCAGCGCAGCGCCTGATTAAGTTTGATAGCAACACCTGCAATGCCTCCCGCGGGCTCAGAATGGGCGGGCAGGCTGTTGTCAACGGTTGTCTTTGTTAAATACCACGCGGACGAAGTCGCGGGCAACAGCTAGTCTGAATATATAAATCGAAGTCGTAGCAGAATCAATATTAAAACATGGGAAATATTCACATATGATTCTGACGCAGTACGAATTGTAATATATAAAACTAGGTCATTCTCGATCGCCGCCGTTTTGAATCGCTATGCCCCCCCCCCCCCCCCGCCGCATTCACTCAAGAATTAGATACATTTATTTGTAAAAACATGAAAATATTGCACGTTCAGCTTTAGAAAGAGACTATCGGCTAGAGTCAAGAGCGAAAGAGACGACGCTCTACAAAGCCGAAACTTTCTCCATAACCGACGTGCAATATTTACGGCCGGATACTGTATGTTTACTTATAGTATGCAAGATGGACAGCTGCAATTATGTGCATACATGTTACGCTTTTACAGCGTACAAAGACACACAACTGCCATAAAATCGCGATAAAATCCTTAAAATTTTAATTTCATTTCAATGTGTAATATTCGCGTAAATATAAGAAACCAATAAGCGTACAAATATATTAATTTAATTAACCCTTAGTAGCCTGATTTACGAAAGTGATTTATTTTTAATATTACTGTGTTTAATGTTATTGTGTTTAATAATAATGACATTTGATTTTTTTTAAATTTCGTTGGAAAGAATATTATACAACAGTAAAATACGTACAGCCAACCTATAAAAAAAAACTAATAATAATGTGAACATTCGGTTTAAAAGATTGGTATCAAAATTGAAACTCTAGGCTATTAAGGGTTAAGTAATAGTAGTTACTTGCGGTTCGATTCGCGGTCCGAACTAAATATGAGGGTACCTCCGTCAAACTATGACACTAGGACGTCAACCACCTCAGTCCTCCCGCGACCATGGTTGCTGTGAAGCAGCCGAAACGTCGGGAACGTAAAAACTAAAAATTAACGCGATAAAATCCTTAAAAAATTGTTTTATTTTAATGTGTAGTATTCGCGTAAATATAAGAAACCAACATCATCGTCATCTTTATAATTAGGGGTAACTACTTTTTTAAAACAACGATAAAAAAAACAATACTCGATACTGGCAAAATGGCTCTACTTTGTGGCCGATTGCCAACCTATAAGACAGAAAAAGTCCATTGGTGTCTATAGACAACAATAGACTATTTCTTCTTCTATTATAATAAGGAGGTTTTAATCTCGCAAAAATACAAGACTTTTTACAACACTACAACCATACAAATTGGCAAATAATCAATACCGTTATCATCCATGGCGGGCGGCAGTAAACAATCCAATGATTTTTTTTCTCGCCCACAAAAACCAAAGGCATTCCGTTCAGAGCCTCAGCTGTCAGATGCCATTATAAACCTGATAAAACCAGATACATCAACGAACGATGTCGTCACGGTTCAATAGGCGTTTATCAGAACTTGATTATATTTTTTTGGATTTAACAAGGTGTACTCCCACGCCCCATGAACTTCTCAGATTAAGGTACAATAGCCGTCATCCTTCACGACCAGGGTGTGCTGGCAGTGATGACATATGGCACTGAGACGTGGTCGCTTACCATGGGCCTCATATGAAAGCTCAAAGTCGCTCAACGCGCGCGCAATGGAGAGAGCTATGCTCAGGGTTTCTCTGCGCGATAGAATCACAAATGAGGGGATCCGTAGACGAACTACAGTTACCGACATATATCAAAGAAGTGGCAGTGTACAGGCCACATTGGTTCTGGAATCGCGACCACGAGTCAGAAGAGGTAATTAAACTTACCTCGTGTTATAGGAAAGCCTTTTCAAAAGACAAGCAACGCGAATGGGTAACCATAAGACATAATTGACAGCAGTTAAGTCGTTCAAAACCCAATCGAAACCCGTTCATAGGCGTACCGGGTAGCAGGCTCTTGTGTTAACATTATATTATCGATAAATTACGTCACACGAATTTTATGAATTTTTGACCCCTCCCCCGTCCTTGTCACAACTGGTCACATTTGAGAGACCCCCCCTACCTAGTGTGATGTCACATATTTTGCAATTTTACATTTAGAAATGTATGAAATGAAAGCAGCAGTGTTCCGAAATTGTTTTTATTTCCATTTCAATTATTTTTCAATAAAATAAATAGTTGTAATGCTTAGATATCAAATATTATATTTTGAAAAAAAATGTGATGTCACAAAATGTGGGACCCCTCCCCGCCCCTTGTCACACTTCGTCGACCCCCTCCCACCCTTAACGTGTGACGTAATTTATGGATGGCCCCTTAGAGGATAATACATTTATTTAACAATAATGTAACTCACATTTTAATATATGTTAGCAATTGATAAAACTAATTAAATGTATCCACACATTGTTCCTTAGTTTTCCTGCCACAAATGATAAAAAAAATTGTGGTGGGCCTCTATGGGTTTTATCTATGTTATTAATATCTAAGTCCCAGAAGAATTTAATTGAACTAAATAAACAGGAATATCTAACATAATAACAGACGTATTTGTTCAATAAGACTTCAGTGGAGTGTCAATTTAATGATTTTAAACATTTGGTAGTCCACTAGTTTTCTAGGAGCAGCGGCTTTCCACTGACCAGCCATTCAACTGCCATTGAACTATTTCGTATTCTGTGCATCAATCGCGTATCAATATAATGTAGCTAAGTAATGGTGTTCTACTCGTTATCTGACGTTTCTAGCAGTCGACACACAACCATCGACACTGCAATGAGACTCCATCGAGACGAGATTCAAGTTTTGACAGAATAGCCATCTGTCGCAGTCGTAATGGAACCTCAATAGTGTGTCGATGGAGTTGCAATTGTATGTTAATTTATTTAAATTAGCAGAATTGGGCCCATGGTTCTTTTTCGACGTTACATTCCCATTATTATTATGCCTCTCTCCACACGGGCTATACCCGGATTTTTGGAAGGCTTGCGCGGGGACATGGGTCCAACACGTAGAGGCCCTTTTTGAGAATGTTAATGTTATGTTAGCCACCCCCCAGCAGGTGGCTAGCTAAATCGGCCTGATTAGCGCATTTGACGGCCTGATTAGCGCATTTGACGGCCTGATTAGCGCAGTGGTAGTAACTCTGCATTCTGCGCCGAGGGTCCCGGGTTCGAATCCTGGTAGGGACACAAGCTTTGTGTGATTAGCACGAATGTTTGTACCCGAGTCATGGATGTTTAATATGTATATAAGTATTATATACTGAGTTCGCCCTCAGTCCATTGTACGGTACCCATAACACAAGCGTTAAGCTTAAAGTGGGACCGTATAGTTGGTGTGTTCGTATGGGGATAATTATTTATTTATTTATTTAAATCAACTGTTGAAAATGATAGCATAAACAGCTTAAAATTAGTAACAGCTATGTAAAGAATGTCTGTAAATCTTTTTCCTTGGGTTAATAATAAATAAATTAAATAAAATTACATCTTGCAATAATTGTATCTTTGTGTACTAAAATACACTTAAAATAAATCAAACTATTTCACTTACCAACACGGAAAGTAGCTTAGTAATATTCATTATTTTAAGATCGCCCTGAGCGGTAAGTGCGAGCTAACTATATACTTTAGTTAGAGTCTACCGTATTTAGACATTTCGTATGGAGAATTGAAAAGCGCCTCTAGCGGCCGGTATTTAAAAGTTTCAATGCTCCATACAAAATGTCTAAATACGGTAGACAATGTATACGGTTAGCTTACGATTAATCTCGCACTTGACGTGCTGAAGTACTTTTTTTATATTTTCTTAAGTGTTAAATTGCTTTACATGTTGGCTGGCGGCCATCGCTTGTAAGAATAACCAGCAAAAGTGTGCATTCTGACCTACCAAATGGTTATAAATATTTGGATGTTAATTATATTATTGTTTAAAACAAGTGTTTGTCAGCCGAAATTCTGGTTTCATTGCTCATTAGTGTAGGTATTTTATATTGTTGTTTTTTTTTATATACACTAGCTATACCTGCCTGTTCTTTTCTTCTTTTTTTTCGGTTGGCAAATAGCTACAAAATAGTGGCATTTTTTGCCAGTGTCGAGTAATTCTTGATATTTGTTAATGAATCATATGTACCACTGATTATAATGGAGTTGATGACGATGATGATGATGAAATGAATGCCCTACCCCTATCAGTAAAGCTGTGGATACTTTAGTGAACATTGAACTTGAAAAGACAACTAATACTATTTTCTTCTTCTTTCGTTACGAACTTAGATGCGATAAAATAAAATGGATATGCATATGGCCTCACCCACAACATAGCGGGTATTTAGCCAATGTCAAGTAATTAATAGCAAGAATGCATTCATAAACACATTATAAATAAAATAATGGATGTGACATGATGATATGAAAATGGCGTGTCTCGGTTTACCCTGCTCGGAATGGTGTTGCCAGGTCAAACAACATTATCTACTAACTACCATTTATAATGTCCAATCGAATAAACAGTTTGTCTCGCTCACAAAATTATTTAAATATTCATCAGCAGATTTGATAATATTATCCTTAAAAAAAACGAGTTTTTTTGCCACGTTTTAAACTTATTATCAGGAAAATGCATTTTTTTTCTTTATTACCTACATAACGCGGCAACAACTATAATGTCATTCTGTACATTTAAATGTCAAATGTATTATGGGTACAATGGACTGGGGGCGATCCCAGTGTGTAAAAATATAGAATAAATGCTCATGACAGAATCGGGTACAAACATTATGGTACTTTTAAGTTTTTTTTGCAGTATATACCTACTGGAGAAAACGTGCAAGCGTGAGGTCAGAAGAGTCGATGCCATTCATAATCTTGTTCTTTATATGGGTATTCTTTATGACCGCGTTGACGGATTTTATTCATTTCACATAAATCAAATCAAAATATTTTTTTTTCATTAAAAAACAATACCTGATTTATTTAAATCGTAAATTAGCCTTTCATTTTTCATAAGTAGTTCATTACCATTTCAAAGACTTGTATAGGTAACAAACTACAAATAAAATACAGGAATTTAAAAATTTCACTACCTGCAAAAAAAAATACTGCACTTTTTTAGCATAGATAATCATGAATTCTTGTTGATGCCAACTAAACGAATTTAAATAAAAACAAAACAAACCACCCATAGGACTGTGCATAGGACAAACAAAAGTTTTCCTCGAATAAATAAACCGAACATAAAAAAGATTCGAAATAAAACTATTTTTTAAGCATTTTATCGCGTTTATTTTTTGTTTTTACGTTCCCGACGTTTCGGCTGCTTTATTTTTTTTATCTGAATAATCTGCCAGCATCACCATTTTATTATTCCAGCCCTTTTTTATGTCCCACTGCTGGGCACGGGCCTCCCCTCAATGTGAGGGGGGATTAGGCCATAGTCCACCACGCTGGTCCAGTGCGGGTTGGCAGACTTCACACATCTTTCGAGGGGTTCTCTCAGACATGCAGGTTTCCTCACGATGTTTTCCTTCACCGTTTAGCAAGTGATAATCTTGGTTGAAAATGAGATTCGCACGTGAAAAATCCCAGAGGTGCGAGCCGGGGTTTGAACCTGCAATCCTCGTTACCGAGGCAAGCGTTCTACCAACTTGGCTATCACTGCTTTTTGGCTATCACTGCTTTCGTGGTGCATCACCATTTACGCCCAAAATAAGAGATAACTATGTTCCCAAAACTTGATGCTTATCAACAACACTGTCGGACGCTGCAATAATAAAGTGCGCAATTTTCAGGATTTTCAGAGTTAAATTATCGCCTAGGGAAATTATTTTTATAAAAAACATAATGATGTATTCAACCTATAGACTCCTTTGAGCATTTTTCGCTGCTCCCCATAGACACGGATTTGGTCATAGACACCTATTTGAAATATTCACCTGTAAGTTATCTACTTATTTGATTTAAATATAGGCGTACGAGACTAAATTTATTCATCTATTCTAACTCGAACGCAGACGCGCCGTTTTTATCAATAAGCTATTTTTGGTCGCATTGTCATACAAAAGACTCAACAAGTCAATGTTTTAAATAATACATTATGTAGCTTTTTCGATATTAAGAGGATGTTTACACTGTTGAATCAACCACCCAACAGAGAGAGACAAAGATAGTAAGTACAAGAAAAAAGGGCAACTACTTTCCACCAATTCACTAAAAAAAAAAAAATAGTACGGAAAATACTATATTTTCATTGCTATAAACAATAAACAGCATTTATTAATTTAATTAATAAAACCTAACTAGGTCAGATTCATATGTCATTACAAAAAAATAACAACATACACATGAAAAAATTAATTAGTATGTCCAAAAAGTACGAGTACTTAATAAGTATATATCTGCTGCAATTTTTGTAAAAGAAAATATTTTTTTTCTATCAACAGTGGTTGGCAACCCATACTGCTTAGCATAGTATTTTTTTTATAGCTTCATCTCTCTCTTTCGTGTGGTAGCTCTGAACAGTTGAATATGTTTTCTGCATAATCTTATTTTAGTCAAATTGAAATAGGTACTTATGAATAAGTTACTGGTTTGCTGTATTGCAAGTATCTAACACAAGCTGAGGTCCACACAGGACTGGCATATACATATTTTCTTATTAACAAAGAAGGACATTGTTTTTCTATCTTTAAAATTTATTTCTCTATCTACTGCAGGCTTCCTACCTAGGCAAGTATGCTCCATCGTAGATCTCATCATCACTTACCATCAGGTGAGATTGATATCAAATACTTGCCTATAATGTAATAAAAAAAAAAATGGCCTCACTCACCCAACGGTTGGTATTTTGCCAATGTCGAGCAATAAATAATTCATAGCAATACGAAATTGGGAGATGTTTTGCAGATCTTATCTGTAGACTAGGCCTAGTGGACCCCCCAACCCTATCATATTATGCCTTCACACTACACACAAATATTCATATAAGGGACTAAGTCCTTGACTTTGGCAGAATGGCTACCGTTGGGTGTTTGACGCTATAAAAGAATGAATGATAATCTTTTTTTGCAAAAGAACCATAAGATAATAGGTACTTATTATGTAGGCAGAGAGTTTGAAGTTTGCACCATTGTCTATACTATTTTGTGGCTTGTACATAGTAAAAAAAGTAGTTGCAGACACAAATAAGTGCTATCTGTGGACTTAATTGTTCTTTTTATTGGTTTTGACCATTATACAGGGCGATCTAGCTATTGGTAGCAAGCGTATCACTTTATAATGGTTTGACCTATTTGGCTACTAAGTAAGTATAAATAAGGTTTTTAGGAAAACAAACATTTTAACAGCATTGTAATTTGAACAGAGCCTAATCTGTTGGCTTAACTAGTTTTAATAATCACACAAATATTAAAAATGTCAAAGTTGGGATGGATCGATGGATGTTTGTTACTCAATCACGCCAGAACGGCTGAACGGATCTAGATGAAATTTGGCACAGAGACAGATTATAGTCTGGAATAGCACATAGGCTACTTTTTATCCCGGTAAAAAGGACATACTTCTGCATCGCGGGCACACCGCGGGGCGCAGATAATAAAATTATATAGAAAGAATATAGAAGATAATTTAATTTATTGATTTATTCTACAGTTCCAAAACGAAATACGGAACATCACAACATCCATTGCTTATTGATATGATGTCCACGGTACATAGAAATAGTCGGCGATATGTGAACCCAGCTTTATACATTGAAAAGTTGTTTATTTCTGCTTTCTCGCACTAAGTGGTTTCTCCTCACAGTTTTTTCGTTGCATTCGGTTAGTTTAAGAAAACATTCTACAAACCGAAAAATAAGAAGTGAATGTGTAAATAGAGCACTCACCTCACACCGAGACGGTCGTAGAAAACACGAAAAAAATCCCCACAAAAAAGTATTCACGCACCGTTTTCGATCACACCACAGGTTATTCAACGTTTTTCACAAACAATATAGCACAATAATCCTTCTTACTTATATGGATCGCGGTTTTCTCGGAAATTATCTTGTTTCTTTCGTTATATACATAAATTTCGCGAGCGACTATCGCGCATTGCGCACGAGTCGGAGTCGACGTTTACCTGTCGATGTTGCCAGGTGAATAAATTCAATTCCCCATCCGTTTACGATTTCACTGTAGTGCCAAAAAAATAATAAAAATAAAGGCAATGACTATGAGGTGTTTATAACATCAGTCGTATAGGTTTACCCAGAAATTTATAGGAATTAAAATCTATTAACCTTAACGAATCAATTTCGTCGCTCAATCGTAGGCCAGCAGTCCTGAGGATGCCTCGTTCAGAGGCGAAACACGTGTCGAATAGATTTTTAGATTCGCTTCGTTTCACGGAGAATTGCATTTTATTTAAGGTCCCGTCACTCGTGATAGATAGATTCTCGACTAACATCTTAGCTTCTTTAATTATCGATCACACTTGTTTGATTTATAATTGGAAAAGTTGACAAGCCGAGGGTCAGTGGTGGGTTCCTCTTCCCCCATTTGTTTGTATAAATTTCTAGCTACAAAACAAAGAAGAAATAAAAGGGGCAAGAAATGTTTTGGAAAGCTGTAGCGAATCGATTGTTATTTTTTTATTAATTAGATAGTTACAGTTTTTATGTGCAATTGATAATTTATAAGTATTATATAATACTAGCTGCGCCTGGCGGTGTTACCCGCGATAAAAAGTATGAAAAATTAAAACATCTATCCCACGGGAACCATACATTTTACCGGGATAAAAAGTAGCCTATATGCTATTCCAGACTATAATCTATCTCTGTGCCAAATTTCATCCAGATCCGTTCTGCCGATCGGGCGTGAAAGAGTAACAAACATCCATCCATCCATCCATCCAAACTTTCACATTTATAATATTAGTATAGATATAGCATCAAGGCAATGTATTATACTGTTATTAAACTCTGCAAATTCAACGTTCATGTCGGCACAGACAGCTATTTATGAAATGAGAAAATTATCCAAGGGTAGATTAATCCAATTATTCATGAGATTTTGAATCAGTACGCTCTGTATTCATGGGAGGGCAAAGGCAGAGATGCGTTGTTGTTTTTTCTGTTGTTGTTTTGTCAAATGTAATGTGTCCCAACGCTTGTGTTTACAAAAAAATGCCATGCGATTTCATTACACTCGGTTTATGAAGCTGTAATAATGCTTAGAATGTCCATACAACTCATGACATTACCGTCATTCGCTTATTTATATAAGCCTGGATTAATTTTCAGTGCTGACGTGTATCAGGTATGTGCTCAATATATATTAGCTGCTCCTATATTTCAGGGAGAACTGAAAACGTGGCAACATTAAAAGATATTTACCAATTTGTCGTAAATCGTCATGCGTCATCGGTCCGAGTTGTCATTCACACCAACTGATAAACAACAGACAGGATTCGGTAGCCTATTTATTATTATTTTATCACCTAAAAATATAGCTGTTTCGCACTGTAGGTACTGCCATGACAAGGATAACAATCAATTAGGTTGGGTCTAGATTAGTTTGTGCGCTGCATTATCTGCGGAGTTGCCATGGAAAGTAACTAGCGCCATCTAACGGTAATATTCATAACTGATGAGGCTGGAAATTTTGGCGGGAACTTGAAGTCCGAAGTTCAGGTTTTTTTATTGCTTATGTTACTTTGATAGGGAAA
This sequence comes from Pheosia tremula, assembly GCA_905333125.1. NCBI lineage: Eukaryota > Metazoa > Arthropoda > Insecta > Lepidoptera > Notodontidae > Pheosia > Pheosia tremula. Next base: position 2,822,765 of record HG995427.1, on the reverse strand, counting down.
TATAGTTCATTTTATATTAATAATATTCAAATAATTTTATTGTGTGCTACAATTAGTTACTTCTTTTATTATATAAATATTCTTATTTATTATGAGTACTTACATTGACTATACTATTATGTAAAGAACGTATGTCTATCTCTCAGCCGAAAGACGTCCACTGCTGGACACAGGCCTCCCCTAGCGACTCCCACACATCCCGGTCCTCCGCCACTCGCCTCCCCCGGCTTCCTGCGCCGCGTGTGATATCATCGCTCCACCTTGTGGGGGCCGTCCTACACTACGTCTTCCGGCTCGTAGTCGCCATTCTGGAAACCCCTAAAATTAAATTTCCCAAAAACTATTCAATACTCAAACACGTCATGACCGAGTTACAGTTTTATTCTTATATGTATATCATAGCTATTACTCACAGTATAAAAAAAATGTGTCCAGTGGCGTAGGTACCGTATGGCAAGGTGGGGCCGTGCCCCGGGGCCCCCAAGCTCAACGGGCCCCTCGGCCTCCATGAACGACGTTCGTAAAAGTTATAAATATAATAATGTTAGGGTTCGTAAATTTATATTTTAAATCGATACAAAATCGACTAATTTTATTCTACCACTAGATACTAATATTTTACGTTGGCAACATTTTGTTTGATAACGGCGTTGGGAAGATCACTTGGTCGGGGACTCATTCTGTTACGAGGGTCGGACCTGAACAGACGTCTATATTGTATTGCTGTTGGAAAAAAGTAAAGTGGTTTATTTTATCTTCAGTCCTACAAGTTTTATTTCAAGTTCCATATAATCTGATTTATAACATAATCCCGCACACAAAACGAAATAGTTACATGGGATTGGTATATCTTTATTAAATATCAGAAGTAAGGATCACGCAACAAACTTAAAAACGTAAGTACACGCCCAAATTATTGGCTTATATTTGTATATTTTGATGTCTAAACTCTATTGTGAGTGACGCAGGCTTCATGTACCGCCATCTTAATAACCAATGGACAAATTTATTTCGTTATAAAGATTTATAATGGATTTATATTCGAACACGTACCTATACCCCGTTTTCCCGGGGATATAAAGTGTTTTTTTTTTGTATATAGTATGTTGGATACTGTTTGCATAAGGGGATTCATAAAGGGGGGTAAAGTTTTGCTTATTTTTTGCCTAGGATGCACCGTTTTCGAGATATTTGAATTTTAATGCTAGGTACCCTCATTTTCAATTTTTTATTTTTAATACGTGTGCAGAATTTTAAAAGATATTTAACGCTATCTTTTGCGTTTGCCATGTGACGCAAACTTTTTCAGACAATGGATGACCCGGGTCGCCGGAGCCGGGTCCTGGACCGGGTCAGTCGTAGACGTGAGACTCCTGTTCTTCGTACTATTTCCCGAAGTCGGAGTCGAGTCCGGACTCGCAGCCCTCATCACTCCGAGCGTGACCGGGAGCAAGAACAAGGCTACGAGCGGTTGAAAATGCTGGAACACGAACTGCAGCGAGAACGTGAACGACTACGGGGGATAGAAACACGTCGCCGCACACCATCGCGTTTGGTCAGCGAGACTCGTGCACCTTCACGGGATGCAGACACGGCTAGTCGTCGCGCCCGCCGCTGCTCACCGCGTCGAGAGGAAGCTGAGCATCGAGCACAACGAGATCCAAAGCGCAACCCAGAGCCACGAGTCAGCGCGGAACAGACTAAAAGGTCACGTAGCCCTTCATTATCTAAGAAAGATGTTGTAGATATTTTAAAATACATGAGGGATGGTATTACGTCGCAGTCCCCTGCCCGGAATACGCATTCTCAAAAGATAGATTATAAAAACATACTGCCTGATTTCGATCCATCAACGAAGACTCAACGGGTTGATGTATGGATAAAAAAGGTGAACGAGTGTGCGTCGGTGTATGGCTGGGACGATAGAACCACCACTCATTTTGCTATGCAAAAACTCCAAGGTCTGGCAAAAACCTGGTACGAGGGCCTCAATTCGATTCTTTTCACTTGGGAAGAATGGCAGCGAAAACTAGTTAATGCATTCCCCTTTGAGCAGAACTATGGTCAGGCCTTAGGAGGAGGAGCAAATATAACGAGCCTATAGAGCTATATTATTACGAGAAATTAACACTTCTTAACCGATGTGATATTGAAGGAAATCGCGCGGTAGATTGCATAATTCACGGCCTAAGCGATCGTACCTTAAGATCCGGGGCACTCGCGTTACGTTGCTCTCACCCCGATCAACTCTTGCAATATTTAATCAGTAATAGGGAATCGAATCCACCCATGGCTGACAAAACTCCTTTAAAGGCGAAAGGCTCGGAAAATACGCAGGTCGTTCAAGCCACGAAAACAAAGTTAGGTACCAAACTTAATACACTAAATTCAGTCGGTTGTTTTAACTGTAAGGAGAAAGGGCACAGTTTCTTATATTGTCCTAAACCCCTTATAAAATGCACCAAGTGTGGTAGAGTTGGGCACACATCGGATAGTTGTCATGCTAAAACTGATGACAAAACAGTAAAAACACAAGTTAATGTTCAAAAAACAATGCTCATTGATTCCAATAGTAAGCAAAATAGTTTAAATGCAAATGCAAAATTTATCAAGGAGGTTCGAGTGAACGGTTTTCCCTTTACAGCCTTTGTAGACTTTGGTAGTGATGTTACCCTGATCAAAGAATCTGTTACTCATTGTCTAGGATTATCTCACAATAATATTTCGTCAGTAATGAAGGGTTTCGGTAATGGTTTAGTGCAGTCACTAGGGGAGCTGTCACTTGATATAAGCGTTGATGAGGTCAATGCAAATGTCATGTGTAAGGTTGTTAAGGACGAATTTTTAGATAAGTCATTGTTGATAGGTCAATCGTATACTGAGCAACCTCATATAATCGCTTTTAAAAATGTTAATAAGTTGCAATTTCTTGATATTGCTAATGAGTTGCCAAAATCTGACCTAGAATACGGTGTTGAACAGTCATTCAAGGTCAAACCGGTTGGTCTTGTAGAACTCTATGGCGCTGCAACTATAAGAGCACGTATTGAATCTTCATTTACGGGTAGTGTTTTGGTAAAGAATGGAGTCGCCGGAGAACCTAATAGACAATATTTTGTGTTTGGGGGGCTCTATCATGTAAAATGCGGTCGTATTGATATAGCAGTGACTCCAATATCTAGTTTTTGTCGGTTCCTAAAGGCTTCTGGCTTTTGTCGTGCAGACAGAGTGGATTTTGTCAATAGAGTTATTGAGACTCCATTGTCAGGCACATCAATTAGGGCTAGAGATGAATTTGATGAGGCCCAAGTCCGTGTTGGTGAAGAGGTTTCGCATCAGGACAAGCAATGTCTTTTCAATTTATTAAAAAGGTACAAGCATTGCTTTGCCACTTCTCTGAAAGATTTGGGGTGTTCTAGGACTACTGAAATGCATATAGAGCTGAATAGTAAGCGCCCAATAGTATATCGTCCATACCGGTTATCTCATCACGAGCGGGAAAAGGTGCGCTCTATGGTCACCGAGATGTTGGAGGCTGGGGTCGTCAAAGAGTCTGTTTCAGAGTACTCGAGTCCAATTTTGCTTGTTCGGAAAAAGGATGGTTCGCTAAGGATGTGTATCGATTATCGAATGTTGAATTCTGTAACAGTGAAGGAGAGATATCCTATGCCCATCATCGAAGATGAAATAGCTCGTCTTACGGGCCAAACTTGCTTTATTACACTCGATCTAGCCTCTGGCTACTATCAGGTACCAATTTCCGAGCGAAGCAAGCATCTCACCTCGTTCGTCACGCCAGACGGCCAGTACGAATTTAATCGTATGCCGTTTGGTCTGGCGAACGCTCCCGCTGTATTTCAGCGAATGATGAATACGCTCTTAGGATCAGCTCGCTTCGGGAACGCTACTGCCTACATTGATGACATTTTAGTTTTTGGCAAAAATCCTGCAGAATGTCTAGCACGTCTCGAAGATATGTTGCAGGTCATCGAAGAGGCAAATCTTACCTTAAACCTAGCAAAATGCTACTTTCTTAGCAGCAAGATCATTTACCTTGGGTACGAGATCAGTGCTGCTGGGGTTAGACCAGGTGTAGAAAAAATTAAGAGCGTTCAAGATTTTCCACGACCTGAAAACGTGCACAACATTCGGCAATTTTTGGGTTTAGCTAGCTATTTTCGGAAATTTATTAAGGATTTTGCCCATTTAGCTTCCCCACTCAGTAAGCTATTGAAGAAAGGTGCAGCTTGGGAGTGGAGCGATAGTCAGCAGCAGGCCTTTGATGGCCTTAAGTCCAGGCTGATAGATAGGCCAATTCTCGCTATTTATAATCCAGCAGCAGAAACAGAATTACACACTGACGCGAGTAAAATAGGTATCGGAGGAATTCTTCTTCAGCGTACGGCGGCGAGTGAGCCTTTCCACCCAGTGGCTTACTATAGTAGGCAAACTTCACCGGAGGAAAAGAATTTCCACTCGTACGAGTTGGAGACTTTAGCAGTTGTGTTTTCTCTGCGTAAATTTAGAGTTTATTTGCTTGGCAAGGACTTCAAGATTGTTACGGATTGCAGTGCATTGCGCTCTACGTTTTTAAAACGAGATCTAATCCCTAGGATCGCTCGCTGGTGGTTGGCGTTGCAAGAGTTTGATTGCTCTATAGAATATAGGGCTGGCACGAAAATGAGTCATGTCGACGCATTGTCTCGGAATCCCGTCAATGATAATATGGAGACGGTTATAGATCAATTTCCTGTTGTAATGTCAATTAGCAATGACGATTGGTTGCAGACGCTTCAACTTGGGGACTCTGAGTTGGGTAGAATCAGAAATATCTTGAGTAATGGTCTTGATCAAAAAGGGCTAAACTACATAAATGAGAACTACGTTTTAAAGGATAATAAGTTATTTCGATGTCTCGGCGGTGATAAGGATAATATCCGATGGGTCGTACCGAAGGGTGCAAGGTGGCAACTGTGTCGCATGAACCACGACGACATTGGACACTTTGGCGTCGAAAAAACTTTGGAAAGAATTAAGAAAAACTATTGGTTCGCCAAAATGTCCAAATTCGTTAAGAAATACGTAAGCGCCTGCATTGAATGTGCGTACGCGAAAAATCAGTCCAAGACACGCGAGGGTCACCTCCATCCTATAGAAAAGGTGGAAGTACCATTTCATACCCTCCACGTTGACCACCTTGGACCTTTCGTAAAATCTAACAGAGGACAAACACATCTTCTCATAGTCGTCGATGCATTTACGAAATTTTGTTTTGTCAAACCCGTCCGAAACACAAACACCCAAAACGTTATTAAGGTCTTGGAGGACATATTCTACACCTTCAGAATCCCTGATCGTCTAATAAGTGATCGGGGTAGTTGTTTTACCTCTCATGCATTCAAGAGGTTTGCTCTTGATAAAGGTCTGAAGCATATATTAAATGCTGTAGCTAGCCCAAGGTCTAATGGACAGGTAGAAAGATACAATCGTACCATCCTGGACTCTATGAAAACTTTAAATGTAAATCATGATGAGAAAGATTGGGACAGTCACTCGGGTAGGATACAGTGGGGACTCAACAACACCGTCCAAAAGACCACGGGTAGGACCCCTTCGGAGGTATTGTTCGGTACCTGTATGAATGCGGAACTTAACCCTATCATGAATAAAATTACTGTGGAAACACGGGTAGATAGCGATCTTTCCGATGTGCGCAATGAAGTCAAAAATAGGATAGATACGGAACAGAATAAACAAAAACAGAAATATGATGAAGGTAGGAAGCCAGCACGATTGTACAAAAAGGACGAACTGGTCAAAATAACAAAAACATGTTTTAACAACGATGGGCAAAGCAAAAAGCTTATGCCTACATATGTAGGACCCTATCGTGTTATCGAAGTTTTAGGTAAGGACCGTTATAAGGTAGCTCCTGTTCCGGGTTTAGGGTGCACACAAAATAAACGCCCAACTATTGCCGCAGCGGATCGCATGCGGCCATGGATTCATATTGCTGCATTAGAAGTACATGGAAATGACTCTGACACAAACAATTCTGATGAAAGTAACCACGATTAATTTGGTTCCTTCTATCACCCTGTTTTGTGCAATACGTAAAGAGACTGGTAACTGCAGGAAAATTATTTGTATTGTTTCAGATCAAACACTACAACCGATCGGTTCGTGTTTTAATATAACTATGCCAGAGCAAATTCGATAGCGCTGTCATGGGTAATCGATCGTCCTGTGCGCGCTCACGATCAAGTACGGAGCTGAATCGATCGGTCCGTGTCTTGAAATTTGTATGTCAGAACAAGATCTCCCAATACGCTGTCACAGATAATCGATCGTCCTGTGTGCGTGAATTGGTGTTGATCATTGTCCAAGAAGGTAATTTGGTGACATGAAACTGAATCGATCAGTCTTTGTCGAGATAGGCCAAATGCTTAAGTAAGATGTGCCGCTGCGCTGTCACGGGTAATCGATCGTCCTGTGCGCGTCAGTAGATCCATGCTGATGACACTATAAAGTATAGAGCCCTGTTGGGTCATCGGCTTTATATATAGTTGGTTACCCAAATGAATCGATTGTTTGGGCCCAATATCGATTACTATTGGAAATTTACCGAATCGATCGGTATAGTTTAATTAAGTTAATAGGTGTTATTCTCTTCTATTATAAATGCAGTGAGATAATTGCTATTCTTGTAGATATAATATATATTATGTAACAATATACAAAATTTTATGTATCCAAATAATTAAAGCAAAAATCAAAGATATAAAATTTGTAAAATTATTTCGAAATGAACTAAACTAAATGTTATTTGGTTTTATTGTTATTTTGTTTTCATGTAAATTATTATTGAATACGCTTTAAGTTTGAAAGAAAAGTTGTTATATTAATCATAAACTCCAAATTCTTTAAGTATTATTATGTTTCTATGTAAGTGGATAATTTAGCGTTCAGATTTGTTGCAGAAAGTTTGTTAACCTTTATTGTCATATTGTAACGATTGAGTTACTGACCAAGATTGTTGCTAACGATTGTTAGGGTTCCACCTGGGGCCGTGTGCGGGGACGCACACGTTGTCAGGACGGTCGATTGTTAGGGTTCGTAAATTTATATTTTAAATCGATACAAAATCGACTAATTTTATTCTACCACTAGATACTAATATTTTACGTTGGCAACATTTTGTTTGATAACGGCGTTGGGAAGATCACTTGGTCGGGGACTCATTCTGTTACGAGGGTCGGACCTGAACAGACGTCTATATTGTATTGCTGTTGGAAAAAAGTAAAGTGGTTTATTTTATCTTCAGTCCTACAAGTTTTATTTCAAGTTCCATATAATCTGATTTATAACATAATCCCGCACACAAAACGAAATAGTTACATGGGATTGGTATATCTTTATTAAAATAACATATTGATTTCTTATATTTACGCGAATATTACACATTGAAATATAACATATTTTACTGATTCCCGTTCTGCGTAGATGGGACCGCAAGCAACAACTAAATATGAGGGTATCTTATTTCAAACTATGACACTAGGACGTCAAACACCTCAGTCCTTCCGTGAACATGGTCGCTGTAAAGCAGCCAAAACGTTGGGAACGTAAGAACATAAAATAAACGCAATAAAATCCGCAAAATTAGTTTTATTTAAATTATTAAATAACCATAGTGACCAAAATTCCCAATATTAATACAGTATTTGAGTCAAATCTGATATCGATGATAACTCAAATCTGATATCAGTTAAGTCGTTCAAACACCCAATCAAAACCCGTTCATAGGCTGCCCGGTTCCGGGCACCGTTCAAACGGGGGCCCGAATTAATTTCCGCCCCGGGGCCCTCGGTTGCATAGCTACGCCACTGGCAACGTCTTGTAATAACAAAAAAAGTGATTATCCTTATTATTTCCGAGTAAGTGGAAGTACGGCTGCAATTGATGCTTTATCACAATACGATCTTAGGTCGAGCGCGCTTTGGGTACGTTTTCGTGCGACATTAAATCGTCCTAGCACGTACGTAATACGTACGTCAAACAAAATATGTTTTTAAAGTGTTTTTTTATAAACCTAAAAAAAATAAGAAAATGTCTAAATACGGTACACTATAATACAGGTTAGCTCTCGAATAATCTCGCTCTTGACGTACTGGCGTAGCATATGATTGTACTATGCAAAACTGTATCCGATGCGCGTTCAGCCTTAGTCGGTAATTGTGTAAAACATTTGGCAAAGCTTCCATTTCATGGCGTACATAATTATATTCAACATTTTATTTAATTATTTTAGTCCACATTCAACATCTATACACATATAAATAAAAATGGAGTGTCTGTTTGTAATATTAAAATAACCGCTTTTTACTAAGTGCATTTGGATGTATACACGTTACCCATACCGAAACAACATTTTTTACAATTTTTGTCTGTCTGTCTGTCTGTCCGTCTGTCTGTCTGTCTGTCTGTCTGTCTGTCTGTCTGTTTGTTCCGGCTAATCTCTGAAATGGCTGGACCGATTTTGACGGGAATTTCACTGGCAGATAGCTGATGTAACAAGGAGTAACTTAGGCTACTTTTATTTTAGAAAAAAAAAATAGGATCTCACGAAAAAAAATTAAAACCAATGTTGCAGCGCAGCGCCTGATTAAGTTTGATAGCAACAACCTGCAATGCGTCCCGCGTGCTCAGAAAGGGCGAGCAGGCTGTTGTCAACGGTTGTCTTTGTTAAATACCACGCGGACGAAGTCGCGGGCAACAGCTAGTATAATATATTACTTATCTGTGGCAGGGTGACAGATATGACAGATGTGAAGAGAGAGTTCCCGCTTGTAGGAAAAGTGAACGTTGGACTCGTTGGACTTTTTGGAGGTAGTCGAAGAGAAAGGCTACCAATTATGTTTTACTTTGCGAAAAATGTATTTCTTTGAAATATAATCTGTAATTTTACGTGAAATATTAACCATTGTGTGTTCATAAGCGTGCACGAGTGTAGGCAAATAAAACTTAACAGTAATACCTGACTTTTCCAGTTCTCCCAAAAAGTCCGGTAATTTGTCAGTGTAGGCTTCGGCCGTGGCTAGTCACCACCCACTGAACAAAGCCATGTCGCCAAGCGGCCTAGCCGTGTTCCGGCATGATGTTCGATGTTGCCATTCATGGATGGCGGGTCAGATCAGTTGCGCTGCATGTGCCTAGTGAATGTAGCGTCTCGATCTACTGCCGCCTTCCTACCTAGGCAAGTATGCTCCATCGTAGATCTCATCGTCACTTACCATCAGGTGAGATCGAGATCAAATACTTGCCGATAATGTAATAAAAAAAAAAAAAAAGTATCCTCAGCATTACTACTACTTAGGATAGGGTTAGGGGGGGTTTATTAGGCCTAGTCTACGGATTACGCCTGCATAGAATCTCCCAGAAAGAGCCAGCCCTCCTGTCACCTGTGGGGGCAATCAACCTAGCTGATATTGTGTCTATAAATTACTTAATTTCACGTTTCTTTTTTATTCTATGTATTTTTGTGGTTAATGTGTTTATTTGTAGTTGAGCCAATCTATACATATAAATAAAATTGGAGTGTCTGTTTGTAATATTAAAATAACAGCTTTTTACTAAGTGCATTTGGATGTATACACGTTACCTATACCGAAACAATTTTTTTTTTAATTTTTGTCTGTCTGTCTGTCTGTCTGTCCGTCTGTCTGTCTGTCTGTCTGTCTGTTTGTTCCAGCTAATCTCTGAAATGGCTGGACCGATTTTGACGGGACTTTCACTGGCAGATAGCCGATGTAACAAGGAGTAACTTAGGCTACATTATTTAAGAAAAAAAAGAGGATCTCACGAACAAAATTTAAAACCAATGTTGCAGCGTTGCGCCTGATTAAGTTTGATAGCAACAACCTGAAATGCGTCCCGCGGGCTCAGAATCCGAGAGCAGGCTATTGCCAACGGTTGTGTCTTTGTTAAATACCACGCGGACGAAGTCGCGGGCAACAGCTAGTAAATAAATAAAAAAAAATAAGATGTCTTTGTTATGCTCCATACAATACTTTTTTTTTTTTTTTTTTTTACGTGGAGAAATGCGTTACGCATCCCCGCCCGCCCGGGGGGACGAGAGGGGTATGTGGGACTCCCCGGCAGAGTGCCGGTATACCCACTAAAACTCCACGGTGTGTCGTCTCCGTCGTATGTGCCGGGGTCGCGGGAACGCAAAAGCATACTTCCGCGACATCCCGGCGCGACGTCGGCCTCTCCAGGCCTCCTCATTCGGGCAACAGCCCAGGTGCTGTGTTGGCACACTTCAACACAGCACCTCCCCACGAGATGCTCCTTACAATCCTGCTATTTTAACAACATGGTTTGAATATTCTTTGACGAGTGTGGTCCAGTGGTTTTCGTTCGGTCCATTTTGATTTAAGATAAACTTCTGGCGACGTCTTTGGCTCTCGTAGTGCGTCTTTCCCTTGTTCCCAGCCCTTTGTAATGTGTCTTCCTCTCCTTCTTTGCCATTCGTGGTCCATCATCTTCTTCTTAGCCTTTCGCAGTGCATCATCCTCGCATCATCCTTCGCAGCCTTTATCTTCTTTCGTGCCTTTTGTAGTGCGTCTTTTTCTCCTCCCTTACCTTTTATAGTGCGTATTTAACTTCTTTCTAGCCTTTTAGAGTGCGCCTTTCTCTCCTTTCTTGCCTTTTATAGAGCGTCTTTCTCTTCTTTCTTGCCTTGTTTAGTGAGTCTTTCTCTTCTTTCTTGCCTTTTATAGTGCGTCTTTCTCTCCTTTCTTGCCTTTTATAGAGCGTTTTTCTCTTCTTTTGTAGTGCGTCTTTCTCTTCTTCTTAGCCTTTCGTAGCGTGTCATCCTCTTTAGGCTTTTGTAGAAAGAAAAGAAAGAAAGAAGAAGATCTCCTCTTCCGAACCTTTTGTAATGCGTTTTTCTCTATTTCCTAGTCTTTTATAGTCTACCTTCTCTTCTTAGCATTTCATAGTGCGTCTTCCCCTTGTTCTCTTTTGTTACCCTGAGGGTAAGTAACTTTTTTCTCCCCACACTATTGCTGCCTATGTTGAGCCGCGCGAACATCGTATAGCTACAAATTATATCGGAATTGCTAGTCTCGGACCACTCGACCCTTCGAATCCGGACCCGAAATATTAAAACTGTCACAATTTTAATAATAATAAATTATTTTTAAAATTATGTTAGAGTCAACTTGGCTGGGCCCGCAATTTGCTTACACACACGACTCTGCTATGTGCTGCTTGCTTACACGGTATTCTGACTACCTACTACACAGAAATATATTTTTTTGCCTGCCTTCATGTGAAAAAAAAATATGTTTTCTTGTTGATTCAGTTGCAAAGCATGTATACGTACAATTGCATTCACATAGCTTTTATTCGAAACGATACCTTTGTGTTATCAAGCCATTGTCTAAAAGCGCATTATAGATTGCCACGTGAATAAACAGTTAACAGTTCTAATGAATTATATTTTTTCATTGCAATCTATTACTGGGTAAAACAAATAAAATGCACTATGGTACTGACTTAGAATAATGGATCGCTATAATGCCCGTCGTTACGCTTGTGGCGAAATGTAAACATGTAATCACCAGACAAACATACCTGTAATAATAATAATAATAGCCGCAACCCTTCCAATATTCCCATCCCATATCCATCCAATCCTCGATCCATAGTCCCAATTATCTTTCCATATTCCTGCAATAGTTCCTCCGCCTGCTGAGCTCAATTCGCTGTTTATGCTATCATTTTTTTTATTACATTATAGGCTTGTATTTGATCTCGATTTTCATTCTCGATTTTTCGATTGATTTGATTTTCAGCAGTTGACCCCAGTAGGTGGCTAACATAACATTAAAATTCTCAACAAGGGCCTCTACGTGTTGGACCCATGTCCCCGCGCAAGCCTTCCGAAGATCCGGGTATAGCCCGTGAGGTTAAAGTTATAATAATAATACCAGTCCTTTTTAGTGTTCCACTGTTGGGCACGGGCCTCCCATCAATGCGAGGGGGACGAGGCCATGGTCCACCACGCTGGCTCAGTGCGGGTTGGCGGACTTCACACATCTTTCGAGGGGTTCTCTCAGACATGCAGGTTTCCTCGCGATGTTTTCCTTCACTGTTTAGCAAGTGATAATTGATTGATTGTTTCTTGTGGTCCGATCTACGCAGAAAGTGTTCTCAGTGTCTTTAGGTCTAGGAATGGTGACGTTGAATGACAATAAACGCGAAAAAATCCGTAAAATTAGTTTTATTTTTACGACATATTTTGTTTTTTTTTTTTACCAACGAATATTTAACGCACAGACACACCGAGCTTCAGTTTTATTAATATATATAAATTATGCCTCTTTCATTTTATTCTTTAGAATCATAAATAATAAATTATATATAGTTACAAATAAATAATGCAATTTGCACAAGTGCTGTTACAATTTATTGCGATCTTATGTTTGTTTAGTTATTCTTGTATGCGTATAAATACTAGGTGGTAGGGCTAAGTTAAATCAGATCCGAATCAGGTTCAGTTCCAACTGATCTGGTTTGAGTCACCGCGATGATCGGGACTGCATTACTGGTGTGGGCGCTCAGTGTATGTGTGAAATACCTATTTTAAACGCTCAAATTTACATATTGCTGCTCAATTTTACATTTTGGTGGTAAATTTTACAATTTGCTGGTAAATTTTACAATTCGCTGGTCAATTTTACATTTCGCTGCTCAATTTTACATTTTACTGTTTAATTTTACATTTTGCGACTTAATTTTACATTTTCTAGCATCGTTGGTTGGTTGCAATGCACGCAAGCATACCTGTTTCAAGCAGCTTACCTAAGATTAAATCATTTATTATTTATTTTATTTCATAGGTCCTGAGTGCTAATGCTGCACCGAAAGGTAAGCTAAACACGTATTTAATTTATTTTTGTTTTTAATGCTAACATTATAATGAGACAACGTTTGTGAGTTTGGATGTCGGAGATAATCTTCGGATCTACTGATCCGATCCTGATATTGAACTAAAACTAAAACTAATTTTACATGGATTTTATCGCGTTTATTATACTTTTGTTTACGTTCCCGAAGTTTCGGCTGCTTTACGGCAACCATGGTCGCGGAAGGACTGAGGTGGTTGACGTCCTAGTGTCATAGATCGAACCGGGGTACGCTCATATTTAGTTGCTGCTTGCGGTCCGATCTACGCAGAAAGTGCTCACAGTGTCTTGAGGTCTGCAAAGCAGCCGCAACGTCGGGAACGTAAAAAAGTATAATGAACGCGATAAAATCCGTAAGATTAGTTGCACTTCAATGTGTAGTATTCGCATAGATATAAGAAATCAATATATGTATGTATGTATTCATTAATTTCAATTTCCAGGCCCCAACGACGTAGCCTACATACATTCCCACCAAAGTGACTACCAACACTCAAAGGGGGGTTCAGATACGTTCTTCCACAACGACTTGGGTACATACGGCTCAGAAAGCTCCAATGATCACGAGAGCTTAGACGAGTCCAGCAATACGTATCTGTCAGACAAGCATGGGACATTGAAAAGCTCAAATAAGAAAGGCCATTCGAAAGACGAAGACGAATTCGACAGCTTTTTCATAGCACCCGATGGCAGCACGAATACACAGTCGAGTTCCAATCGAGAAGAGAATAGTTATGATGAGAGTCGGAGTCAGTTTGTGTCTAAAGATGGCAGTGAAGTGGAGACGAATGAGTCGTCTAGCAAAGAGAGCGAGTCCTCGAGCGATAGCAGCAGTACTTCCCATCATCATGGACATGGCGGTAAGTTAAATAATATCTAAACTAAGAGCTAGCACGCTCACGCCATTTTCATATCATCATGTTACATTATTTATTGATAATGTGTATTTATTGATTTTGTTATTGCTATTAATTACTTGACATTGGCAAAATACCCGCTAAGTTGTGGGTGAGGCCATATTCATATCCATTTTATTTCATCACATCTCATTTCGTAAAAAAAGAAGAAAAAGTAGAGCTAGAACAAACTAGGAGCGTGTAAAGTTGAACTTTCACAAGAGGTTGCATTCCTTTTACACATATTAGGGATATGATGCGAGAAATAGAGACGAACATAGCATCGCTGTTGCGATTAATTATCTTAATATTTACATAAATTACGTGTCACGGTGTTTGTCCGCTATGGGCTCCTAAACTACTAAACGGATTTTAATAAAATGTTGCACATTGTGTGCAGTTTTATCCAACTTGAAAGATTGGATAGTTTATATATCAATTTATAATCGCTATATTATTTTATTGCCAATTATTTGTATATTATCTGACAAAGAGTCATAATAATCTATTAGTTCACTAAGATCTCACAGATGGCGGTATAAGTTGCAAGTTGTCTGGATAGAGTGAGTATCCAATAGATGGCGCTATGTTAAAAGTACAAATATTCCCAATCCCGTGGATTTTTATACCGGCTGTGACGTTTCCGAAACGTCCTGAAATTTTCTTTCGCCGTTCGAAATCGTGACACATTAACATTGCCCCACAAAACATATATTTTGTTATTTAATCTGTTTAAAACTTTTCGAACATGTTTTAAAACGTTGTTTATGTTTCAGAACCGGATTCGTTGATTGATGTAACGTTGCCAGGTACGTGTCTGACTTATTATTACAAAAAATCTTATGCTAAAATGTTTTAAATATTGATACCGACATTTAAAAAAAAACTGACTGTCTGTCACAGTGTTGTTTTCGAATTAAAATAAGCTTAATAGCCCTATAATAATACCAGCCCACTGCTGGGCACGGGCCTCCGCTCAATGCGGGGGGAATTAGGCCATAGTCCACCACGCAGGCCCAGTGCGGGTTGGCGGACTTCACACATCTTTCGAGGACTTCTCTCAGACATGCAGGTTGCCTCACGATGTTTCCCTTCACCGTTTAGCAAGTGATAATCGTGGTTGAAAACGAGATTCGCACATGAAGTCCAGAAATCCCAGAGGAGCGAGCCGGGGTTTGGACCTACGATCATCGTTACCGAGGCAAGCGTTCTACCAACGTGGCTATCACTTGCTTAATAAATGAATAGCCCTAACATAATTTTTATGGAGAGTTTAATGCGAATAAGTAAGGGGTCTCACCATTGAAGCATCTGTTCCAGATAAAGAGTATGAAGTCTTCACGTACGTGGATGAAGAGTGTGGACTCCCCACAATCACTATGCGAGTGATACCTAAAGGTAAGCTATCTCTTTCACTCACACCTGCTCAGGGCTCCGAGTCTGCTAACACAATCGAATGATAATCGAACAGCAACCGCATAGTATCTGTCACTTTTGACAGATATCCCATGCGATATCTGCCAAAAGTGACAGTTACTAGCAGACTTGGGGCCCAGTGCGTCTAGAGTACACAGCAAATGAAGTCGGTGCCAAATAAACAACCGACGAAGAATAATAAAAGTATAATAAGTAACGAGATGCGCGGACCATGTTGTAGCTATCCCCCTAAATTTATAGACGCTTTTTAACTCTATCAAACGTTATAGAGTACTGCGCAAAGCAAAACTCTTAATCTATAAATTGGGGAGATAGTCTTTGGCGTGGACCATCAATACTCGACTCAGTTGTTTGTTTGGCACCGACTTCAGATTCGTTATATATTTGATGTTAGACTAAGTAGATTTCAAAATAACATTCCTTTTGTTAATTGAAGGCGTTTTATTTTGTTGACACGTTTTTTTTTCATAAATGAATTCATTAATCTTACAAATATACGAACTTTAGTATTTATATAGCCATTTGAGATAATATATTTCAAAATTGTTGTGTATAGAACTGGTGGAATATGAGAACACTCATCACCACCATCAGCAGCATCATCACGATCATCATGATCATCATCACGATCATCATGATCATCATCACGAGCAACACCATCACGATCATCACCAGGAACATCACGAGCACAGCTCGACAACCCATCACCAAGGTACGTACTAACTAATTACACATTGCCGAAAAATTCAATGACTTTTATAAGGTGTAACATTAATAGTGTAAACGACTCCACGCCCTCATTCAATTATAAGAATACCAAGTTTGGACCCCCACTTGGACCACGTAAAAATGTATATCCATTAAACTGTAAACAGCACGTTTAAATATTACATTCGATTTTTTTTGGCGCTTGTTCTAATTAAATAAGTACGAACAGAAAAAAAAAAAAATTTAAATAAAAGATGGAATTGACTAGTTTTCTTTTATTCCAGACACGAAGCATATCCACCACACTCATACCGGTCAACCAGGATGGGGACCAGGCTGGGGACCAGGAGGAGTCACTGTGATTGACGGAGGAGACTCATCTACCAGCAGCTCGTCGACCACTGTCGGCAGCAGTCAGTCCGGCCCCGGTGGATCCAGCGTCGCAGTAGGCGGCACCACCGCTAGCGGCACCGCCAGCACAGGCCCAGATGTCGTCGTTGTTGGACCGGGATCAGGTTATGACCCAGGTTATGGACCAGGTTATGGACCAGGATATGGACCAGGCTGGAGACCAGGTCATGGACCAGGAGGAGTCACTGTGATTGACGGAGGAGACTCATCTACCAGCAGCTCGTCGACCACTGTCGGCAGCAGTCAGTCCGGCCCCGGTGGATCCAGCGTCGCAGTAGGCGGCACCACTGCTAGCGGCACCGCCAGCACAGGCCCAGATGTGGTCGTTGTTGGACCGGGATCAGGTTATGACCCAGGTTATGGACCAGGTTATGGACCAGGTTATGGACCAGGTTATGGACCAGGATATGGACCAGGCTATGGACCAGGCTGGAGACCAGGTCATGGACCAGGAGGAATCACTGTGATTGACGGAGGAGACTCATCTACCAGCAGCTCGTCGACCACTGTCGGCAGCAGTCAGTCCGGCCCCGGTGGATCCAGCGTCGCAGTAGGCGGCACCACCGCTAGCGGCACCGCCAGCACAGGCCCAGATGTCGTCGTTGTTGGACCGAGATCAGGTTATGACCCAGGTTATGGACCAGGTTATGGACCAGGAGGAATCACTGTGATTGACGGAGGAGACTCATCTACCAGCAGCTCGTCGACCACTGTCGGCAGCAGTCAGTCCGGCCCCGGTGGATCCAGCGTCGCAGTAGGCGGCACCACCGCTAGCGGCACCGCCAGCACAGGCCCAGATGTCGTCGTTGTTGGACCGGGATCAGGTTATGACCCAGGTTATGGACCAGGAGGAATCACTGTGATTGACGGAGGAGACTCATCTACCAGCAGCTCGTCGACCACTGTCGGCAGCAGTCAGTCCGGCCCCGGTGGATCCAGCGTCGCAGTAGGCGGCACCACTGCTAGCGGCACCGCCAGCACAGGCCCAGATGTGGTCGTTGTTGGACCGGGATCAGGTTATGACCCAGGTTATGGACCAGGTTATGGACCAGGTTATGGACCAGGTTATGGACCAGGATATGGACCAGGCTATGGACCAGGCTGGAGACCAGGTCATGGACCAGGAGGAATCACTGTGATTGACGGAGGAGACTCATCTACCAGCAGCTCGTCGACCACTGTCGGCAGCAGTCAGTCCGGCCCCGGTGGATCCAGCGTCGCAGTAGGCGGCACCACCGCTAGCGGCACCGCCAGCACAGGCCCAGATGTCGTCGTTGTTGGACCGAGATCAGGTTATGACCCAGGTTATGGACCAGGTTATGGACCAGGAGGAATCACTGTGATTGACGGAGGAGACTCATCTACCAGCAGCTCGTCGACCACTGTCGGCAGCAGTCAGTCCGGCCCCGGTGGATCCAGCGTCGCAGTAGGCGGCACCACCGCTAGCGGCACCGCCAGCACAGGCCCAGATGTCGTCGTTGTTGGACCGGGATCAGGTTATGACCCAGGTTATGGACCAGGTTATGGACCAGGTTATGGACCAGGATATGGACCAGGTTATGGACCAGGCTGGAGACCAGGTCATGGACCAGGAGGAATCATAGTGATTGACGGAGGAGACTCATCTACCAGCAGCTCGTCGACCACTGTCGGCAGCAGTCAGTCCGGCCCCGGTGGATCCAGCGTCGCAGTAGGCGGCACCACCGCTAGCGGCACCGCCAGCACAGGCCCAGATGTCGTCGTTGTTGGACCGAGATCAGGTTATGACCCAGGTTATGGACCAGGTTATGGACCAGGAGGAATCACTGTGATTGACGGAGGAGACTCATCTACCAGCAGCTCGTCGACCACTGTCGGCAGCAGTCAGTCCGGCCCCGGTGGATCCAGCGTCGCAGTAGGCGGCACCACCGCTAGCGGCACCGCCAGCACAGGCCCAGATGTCGTCGTTGTTGGACCGGGATCAGGTTATGACCCAGGTTATGGACCAGGAGGAATCACTGTGATTGACGGAGGAGACTCATCTACCAGCAGCTCGTCGACCACTGTCGGCAGCAGTCAGTCCGGCCCCGGTGGATCCAGCGTCGCAGTAGGCGGCACCACCGCTAGCGGCACCGCCAGCACAGGCCCAGATGTTGTCGTTGTTGGACCTGGATCCGGTTATGGACCAGGCTGGAGACCAGGTTATGGACATCATCACGATCATCACCACGAACACCATCAGGAACATCATGAGCAGCATCACCAAGAACATCAGGAGCACAGCTCGACAACCCATCACCAAGGTACGTAGTTACTTACTAATTACACATTGTCGAAAAATTCAATGACTTTTATAAGGTGTAACATTAATAGTGTAAACGACTCCAAGCCCTCATTCAATTATAAGAATACCTAGTTTTGACCCCCCCCCCCTCGGACCCCCCCCAGAAATGTATATCCAGTAAATTGTAAAAAGCACGTTTAAATATTACTTTCGACTTTTTTGGCGCTTGTTGCAATAAAAAAAGTACGACCAGAAAACAAATTCAATTTAAATAGAAGATGGTATTGACCAGTTTTCTTTTATTGCAGACACGAAGCATATCCACCACACTCATACCAGTCAACCAGGATGGGGACCAGGCTGGGGACCAGGCTGGGGACCAGGCTGGGGACCAGGAGGAGTAACTGTGATTGACGGAGGAGACTCATCTACGAGCAGCTCGTCGACCACTGTCGGCAGCAGTCAGTCCGGCCCCGGTGGATCCAGCGTCGCAGTAGGCGGCACCACCGCTAGCGGCACCGCCAGCACAGGCCCAGATGTCGTCGTTGTTGGACCGGGATCAGGTTATGACCCAGGTTATGGACCAGGTTATGGACCAGGAGGAATCACTGTGATTGACGGAGGAGACTCATCTACCAGCAGCTCGTCGACCACTGTCGGCAGCAGTCAGTCCGGCCCCGGTGGATCCAGCGTCGCAGTAGGCGGCACCACCGCTAGTGGCACCGCCAGCACAGGCCCAGATGTCGTCGTTGTTGGACCGGGATCAGGTTATGACCCAGGTTATGGACCAGGTTATGGACCAGGTTATGGACCAGGATATGGACCAGGTTATGGACCAGGCTGGAGACCAGGTCATGGACCAGGAGGAATCATAGTGATTGACGGAGGAGACTCATCTACCAGCAGCTCGTCGACCACTGTCGGCAGCAGTCAGTCCGGCCCCGGTGGATCCAGCGTCGCAGTAGGCGGCACCACCGCTAGCGGCACCGCCAGCACAGGCCCAGATGTCGTCGTTGTTGGACCGGGATCAAGTTATGACCCAGGTTATGGACCAGGAGGAGTAACTGTGATTGACGGAGGAGACTCATCTACGAGCAGCTCGTCGACCACTGTCGGCAGCAGTCAGTCCGGCCCCGGTGGATCCAGCGTCGCAGTAGGCGGCACCACCGCTAGCGGCACCGCCAGCACAGGCCCAGATGTCGTCGTTGTTGGACCGGGATCAGGTTATGACCCAGGTTATGGACCAGGTTATGGACCAGGCTGGAGACCAGGTCATGGACCAGGAGGAATCACTGTGATTGACGGAGGAGACTCATCTACCAGCAGCTCGTCGACCACTGTCGGCAGCAGTCAGTCCGGCCCCGGTGGATCCAGCGTCGCAGTAGGCGGCACCACCGCTAGCGGCACCGCCAGCACAGGCCCAGATGTCGTCGTTGTTGGACCGGGATCAGGTTATGACCCAGGTTATGGACCAGGTTATGGACCAGGTTATGGACCAGGCTGGAGACCAGGTCATGGACCAGGAGGAATCACTGTGATTGACGGAGGAGACTCATCTACCAGCAGCTCGTCGACCACTGTCGGCAGCAGTCAGTCCGGCCCCGGTGGATCCAGCGTCGCAGTAGGCGGCACCACCGCTAGCGGCACCGCCAGCACAGGCCCAGATGTCGTCGTTGTTGGACCGGGATCAGGTTATGACCCAGGTTATGGACCAGGTTATGGACCAGGAGGAATCACTGTGATTGACGGAGGAGACTCATCTACCAGCAGCTCGTCGACCACTGTCGGCAGCAGTCAGTCCGGCCCCGGTGGATCCAGCGTCGCAGTAGGCGGCACCACCGCTAGCGGCACCGCCAGCACAGGCCCAGATGTCGTCGTTGTTGGGCCAGGATCCGGTTATGAACCAGGTTATGGACCAGGTTATGGACCAGGTTATGGACCAGGATATGGACCAGGTTATGGACCAGGCTGGAGACCAGGTCATGGACCAGGAGGAATCATAGTGATTGACGGAGGAGACTCATCTACCAGCAGCTCGTCGACCACTGTCGGCAGCAGTCAGTCCGGCCCCGGTGGATCCAGCGTCGCAGTAGGCGGCACCACCGCTAGCGGCACCGCCAGCACAGGCCCAGATGTCGTCGTTGTTGGACCGGGATCAGGTTATGACCCAGGTTATGGACCAGGCTGGAGACCAGGTCATGGACCAGGAGGAATCACTGTGATTGACGGAGGAGACTCATCTACCAGCAGCTCGTCGACCACTGTCGGCAGCAGTCAGTCCGGCCCCGGTGGATCCAGCGTCGCAGTAGGCGGCACCACCGCTAGCGGCACCGCCAGCACAGGCCCAGATGTCGTCGTTGTTGGACCGGGATCAGGTTATGACCCAGGTTATGGACCAGGTTATGGACCAGGAGGAATCACTGTGATTGACGGAGGAGACTCATCTACCAGCAGCTCGTCGACCACTGTCGGCAGCAGTCAGTCCGGCCCCGGTGGATCCAGCGTCGCAGTAGGCGGCACCACCGCTAGCGGCACCGCCAGCACAGGCCCAGATGTCGTCGTTGTTGGACCGGGATCAAGTTATGACCCAGGTTATGGACCAGGAGGAATCACTGTGATTGACGGAGGAGACTCATCTACCAGCAGCTCGTCGACCACTGTCGGCAGCAGTCAGTCCGGCCCCGGTGGATCCAGCGTCGCAGTAGGCGGCACCACCGCTAGCGGCACCGCCAGCACAGGCCCAGATGTC
This sequence comes from Pheosia tremula, assembly GCA_905333125.1. NCBI lineage: Eukaryota > Metazoa > Arthropoda > Insecta > Lepidoptera > Notodontidae > Pheosia > Pheosia tremula. The sequence goes on along the minus strand of HG995427.1, from coordinate 2,801,327 downwards.
GTCGTTGTTGGACCGGGATCAGGTTATGACCCAGGTTATGGACCAGGTTATGGACCAGGAGGAATCACTGTGATTGACGGAGGAGACTCATCTACCAGCAGCTCGTCGACCACTGTCGGCAGCAGTCAGTCCGGCCCCGGTGGATCCAGCGTCGCAGTAGGTGGCACCACCGCTAGCGGCACCGCCAGCACAGGCCCAGATGTCGTCGTTGTTGGACCGGGATCAAGTTATGACCCAGGTTATGGACCAGGAGGAATCACTGTGATTGACGGAGGAGACTCATCTACCAGCAGCTCGTCGACCACTGTCGGCAGCAGTCAGTCCGGCCCCGGTGGATCCAGCGTCGCAGTAGGCGGCACCACCGCTAGCGGCACCGCCAGCACAGGCCCAGATGTCGTCGTTGTTGGACCGGGACCAGGTTATGGACCATACTGGAGACCAGGTTATGGACATCATCACGATCATCACCACGAACACCATCAGGAACATCATGAGCAGCATCACCAAGAACATCAGGAGCACAGCTCGACAACCCATCACCAAGGTACGTAGTTACTTACTAATTACACATTGTCGAAAAATTCAATGACTTTTATAAGGTGTAACATTAATAGTGTAAACGACTCCAAGACCTCATTCAATTATAAGAATACCTAGTTTCGACCCCCCCCCCCCCTCGGACCCCCCCCAGAAATTTATATCCAGTAAATTGTAAAAAGCACTTTTAAATATTACTTTCGATTTTTTTTGGCGCTTGTTGCAATAAAAAAAGTACGAACAGAAAACAAATTCAATTTAAATAGAAGATGGTATTGACCAGTTTTCTTTTATTCCAGACACGAAGCATATCCACCACACTCATACCAGTCAACCAGGATGGGGACCAGGCTGGGGACCAGGCTGGGGACCAGGAGGTGTCACTGTGATTGACGGAGGAGACTCATCTACGAGCAGCTCGTCGACCACTGTCGGCAGCAGTCAGTCCGGCCCCGGTGGATCCAGCGTCGCAGTAGGCGGCACCACCGCTAGCGGCACCGCCAGCACAGGCCCAGATGTCGTCGTTTTTGGACCGGGATCAGGTTATGACCCACGTTATGGACCAGGTTATGGACCAGGCTGGAGACCAGGTCATGGACCAGGAGGAATCACTGTGATTGACGGAGGAGACTCATCTACCAGCAGCTCGTCGACCACTGTCGGCAGCAGTCAGTCCGGCCCCGGTGGATCCAGCGTCGCAGTAGGCGGCACCACCGCTAGCGGCACCGCCAGCACAGGCCCAGATGTCGTCGTTGTTGGACCGGGATCAAGTTATGATCCAGGTTATGGACCAGGAGGAATCACTGTGATTGACGGAGGAGACTCATCTACCAGCAGCTCGTCCACCACTGTCGGCAGCAGTCAGTCCGGCCCCGGTGGATCCAGCGTCGCAGTAGGCGGCACCACCGCTAGCGGCACCGCCAGCACAGGCCCAGATGTCGTCGTTGTTGGACCGGGATCAGGTTATGACCCAGGTTATGGACCAGGTTATGGACCAGGAGGAATCACTGTGATTGACGGAGGAGACTCATCTACCAGCAGCTCGTCGACCACTGTCGGCAGCAGTCAGTCCGGCCCCGGTGGATCCAGCGTCGCAGTAGGTGGCACCACCGCTAGCGGCACCGCCAGCACAGGCCCAGATGTCGTCGTTGTTGGACCGGGATCAAGTTATGATCCAGGTTATGGACCAGGAGGAATCACTGTGATTGACGGAGGAGACTCATCTACCAGCAGCTCGTCGACCACTGTCGGCAGCAGTCAGTCCGGCCCCGGTGGATCCAGCGTCGCAGTAGGCGGCACCACCGCTAGCGGCACCGCCAGCACAGGCCCAGATGTCGTCGTTGTTGGACCGGGATCAGGTTATGACCCAGGTTATGGACCAGGTTATGGACCAGGAGGAATCACTGTGATTGACGGAGGAGACTCATCTACCAGCAGCTCGTCGACCACTGTCGGCAGCAGTCAGTCCGGCCCCGGTGGATCCAGCGTCGCAGTAGGTGGCACCACCGCTAGCGGCACCGCCAGCACAGGCCCAGATGTCGTCGTTGTTGGACCGGGATCAGGTTATGACCCAGGTTATGGACCAGGTTATGGACCAGGAGGAATCACTGTGATTGACGGAGGAGACTCATCTACCAGCAGCTCGTCGACCACTGTCGGCAGCAGTCAGTCCGGCCCCGGTGGATCCAGCGTCGCAGTAGGCGGCACCACCGCTAGCGGCTCCGCCAGCACAGGCCCAGATGTCGTCGTTGTTGGACCGGGACCAGGTTATGGACCATACTGGAGACCAGGTTATGGACATCATCACGATCATCACCACGAACACCATCAGGAACATCATGAGCAGCATCACCAAGAACATCAGGAGCACAGCTACACAACCCATCACCAAGGTACGTAGTTACTTACTAATTACACATTGTCGAAAAATTCAATGACTTTTATAAGGTGTAACATTAATAGTGTAAACGACTCCAAGCCCTCATTCAATTATAAGAATACCTAGTTTCGACCCCCCCCCCCCTCGGACCCCCCCCAGAAATTTATATCCAGTAAATTGTAAAAAGCACTTTTAAATATTACTTTCGATTTTTTTTGGCGCTTGTTGCAATAAAAAAAGTACGAACAGAAAACAAATTCAATTTAAATAGAAGATGGTATTGACCAGTTTTCTTTTATTCCAGACACGAAGCATATCCACCACACTCATACCAGTCAACCAGGATGGGGACCAGGCTGGGGACCAGGCTGGGGACCAGGAGGTGTCACTGTGATTGACGGAGGAGACTCATCTACGAGCAGCTCGTCGACCACTGTCGGCAGCAGTCAGTCCGGCCCCGGTGGATCCAGCGTCGCAGTAGGCGGCACCACCGCTAGCGGCACCGCCAGCACAGGCCCAGATGTCGTCGTTGTTGGACCGGGATCAGGTTATGACCCAGGTTATGGACCAGGTTATGGACCAGGAGGAATCACTGTGATTGACGGAGGAGACTCATCTACCAGCAGCTCGTCGACCACTGTCGGCAGCAGTCAGTCCGGCCCCGGTGGATCCAGCGTCGCAGTAGGCGGCACCACCGCTAGCGGCACCGCCAGCACAGGCCCAGATGTCGTCGTTGTTGGACCGGGATCAGGTTATGACCCAGGTTATGGACCAGGTTATGGACCAGGTTATGGACCAGGATATGGACCAGGTTATGGACCAGGATATGGACCAGGTTATGGACCAGGCTGGAGACCAGGTCATGGACCAGGAGGAATCATAGTGATTGACGGAGGAGACTCATCTACCAGCAGCTCGTCGACCACTGTCGGCAGCAGTCAGTCCGGCCCCGGTGGATCCAGCGTCGCAGTAGGCGGCACCACCGCTAGCGGCACCGCCAGCACAGGCCCAGATGTCGTCGTTGTTGGACCGGGACCAGGTTATGGACCATACTGGAGACCAGGTTATGGACCAGGAGGAATCACTGTGATTGACGGAGGAGACTCATCTACCAGCAGCTCGTCGACCACTGTCGGCAGCAGTCAGTCCGGCCCCGGTGGATCCAGCGTCGCAGTAGGCGGCACCACCGCTAGCGGCACCGCCAGCACAGGCCCAGATGTCGTCGTTGTTGGACCGGGATCAGGTTATGACCCAGGTTATGGACCAGGTTATGGACCAGGTTATGGACCAGGCTGGAGACCAGGTCATGGACCAGGAGGAATCACTGTGATTGACGGAGGAGACTCATCTACCAGCAGCTCGTCGACCACTGTCGGCAGCAGTCAGTCCGGCCCCGGTGGATCCAGCGTCGCAGTAGGCGGCACCACCGCTAGCGGCACCGCCAGCACAGGCCCAGATGTCGTCGTTGTTGGACCGGGATCAGGTTATGACCCAGGTTATGGACCAGGATATGAACCAGGTTATGGACCAGGATATGGACCAGGTTATGGACCAGGCTGGAGACCAGGTCATGGACCAGGAGGAATCATAGTGATTGACGGAGGAGACTCATCTACCAGCAGCTCGTCGACCACTGTCGGCAGCAGTCAGTCCGGCCCCGGTGGATCCAGCGTCGCAGTAGGCGGCACCACCGCTAGCGGCACCGCCAGCACAGGCCCAGATGTCGTCGTTGTTGGACCGGGATCAGGTTATGACCCAGGTTATGGACCAGGTTATGGACCAGGAGGAATCACTGTGATTGACGGAGGAGACTCATCTACCAGCAGCTCGTCGACCACTGTCGGCAGCAGTCAGTCCGGCCCCGGTGGATCCAGCGTCGCAGTAGGCGGCACCACCGCTAGCGGCACCGCCAGCACAGGCCCAGATGTCGTCGTTGTTGGACCGGGATCAAGTTATGACCCAGGTTATGGACCAGGTTATGGACCAGGTTATGGACCAGGATATGGACCAGGTTATGGACCAGGCTGGAGACCAGGTCATGGACCAGGAGGAATCATAGTGATTGACGGAGGAGACTCATCTACCAGCAGCTCGTCGACCACTGTCGGCAGCAGTCAGTCCGGCCCCGGTGGATCCAGCGTCGCAGTAGGCGGCACCACCGCTAGCGGCACCGCCAGCACAGGCCCAGATGTCGTCGTTGTTGGACCAGGATCCGGTTATGAACCAGGTTATGGACCAGGTTATGGACCAGGATATGGACCAGGTTATGGACCAGGCTGGAGACCAGGTCATGGACCAGGAGGAATCATAGTGATTGACGGAGGAGACTCATCTACCAGCAGCTCGTCGACCACTGTCGGCAGCAGTCAGTCCGGCCCCGGTGGATCCAGCGTCGCAGTAGGCGGCACCACCGCTAGCGGCACCGCCAGCACAGGCCCAGATGTCGTCGTTGTTGGACCGGGATCAAGTTATGACCCAGGTTATGGACCAGGAGGAATCACTGTGATTGACGGAGGAGACTCATCTACCAGCAGCTCGTCGACCACTGTCGGCAGCAGTCAGTCCGGCCCCGGTGGATCCAGCGTCGCAGTAGGCGGCACCACCGCTAGCGGCACCGCCAGCACAGGCCCAGATGTCGTCGTTGTTGGACCAGGATCCGGTTATGAACCAGGTTATGGACCAGGTTATGGACCAGGTTATGGACCAGGATATGGACCAGGTTATGGACCAGGCTGGAGACCAGGTCATGGACCAGGAGGAATCATAGTGATTGACGGAGGAGACTCATCTACCAGCAGCTCGTCGACCACTGTCGGCAGCAGTCAGTCCGGCCCCGGTGGATCCAGCGTCGCAGTAGGCGGCACCACCGCTAGCGACACCGCCAGCACAGGCCCAGATGTGGTCGTTGTTGGACCGGGATCAGGTTATGACCTAGGTTATGGACCAGGTTATGGACCAGGTTATGGACCAGGTTATGGACCAGGATATGGACCAGGTTATGGACCAGGCTGGAGACCAGGTCATGGACCAGGAGGAATCATAGTGATTGACGGAGGAGACTCATCTACCAGCAGCTCGTCCACCACTGTCGGTAGCAGTCAGTCTGGCCCCGGTGGATCCAGCGTCGCAGTAGGCGGCACCACCGCTAGCGGCACCGCCAGCACAGGCCCAGATGTTGTCGTTGTTGGACCGGGATCCGGTTATGACCCAGGTTATGGACCATACTGGAGACCAGGTTATGGACCAGGAGGAATCACTGTGATTGACGGAGGAGACTCATCTACCAGCAGCTCGTCCACCACTGTCGGCAGCAGTCAGTCCGGCCCCGGTGGATCCAGCGTCGCAGTAGGCGGCACCACCGCTAGCGGCACCGCCAGCACAGGCCCAGATGTTGTCGTTGTTGGACCTGGATCCGGTTATGGACCAGGCTGGAGACCAGGTTATGGACATCATCACGATCATCACCACGAACACCATCAGGAACATCATGAGCAGCATCACGAAGAACATCAGGAGCACAGCTCGACAACCCATCACCAAGGTACGTAGTTACTTACTAATTACACATTGTCGAAAAATTCAATGACTTTTATAAGGTGTAACATTAATAGTGTAAACGACTCCAAGCCCTCATTCAATTATAAGAATACCTAGTTTCGACCCCCCCCCCCCCCTCGGACCCCCCCCAGAAATGTATATCCAGTAAATTGTAAAAAGCACTTTTAAATATTACTTTCGATTTTTTTGGCGCTTGTTGCAATAAAAAAAGTACGAACAGAAAACAAATTCAATTTAAATAGAAGATGGTATTGACCAGTTTTCTTTTATTCCAGACACGAAGCATATCCACCACACTCATACCAGTCAACCAGGATGGGGACCAGGCTGGGGACCAGGCTGGGGACCAGGCTGGGGACCAGGAGGTGTCACTGTGATTGACGGAGGAGACTCATCTACGAGCAGCTCGTCGACCACTGTCGGCAGCAGTCAGTCCGGCCCCGGTGGATCCAGCGTCGCAGTAGGCGGCACCACCGCTAGCGGCACCGCCAGCACAGGCCCAGATGTCGTCGTTGTTGGACCGGGATCCGGTTATGAACCAGCTTATGGACCAGGTTATGGACCAGGTTATGACCCAGGTTATGGACCAGGTTATGGACCAGGATATGGACCAGGCTGGAGACCAGGTCATGGACCAGGAGGAATCACTGTGATTGACGGAGGAGACTCATCTACCAGCAGCTCGTCGACCACTGTCGGCAGCAGTCAGTCCGGCCCCGGTGGATCCAGCGTCGCAGTAGGCGGCACCACCGCTAGCGGCACCGCCAGCACAGGCCCAGATGTGGTCGTTGTTGGACCGGGATCAGGTTATGACCCAGGTTATGGACCAGGCTATGGACCAGGTTATGGACCAGGCTGGAGACCAGGTCATGGACCAGGAGGAATCACTGTGATTGACGGAGGAGACTCATCTACCAGCAGCTCGTCCACCACTGTCGGCAGCAGTCAGTCCGGCCCCGGTGGATCCAGCGTCGCAGTAGGCGGCACCACCGCTAGCGGCACCGCCAGCACAGGCCCAGATGTTGTCGTTGTTGGACCGGGATCAGGTTATGACCCAGGTTATGGACCAGGTTATGAACCAGGTTATGGACCAGGAGGAGTCACTGTGATTGACGGAGGAGACTCATCTACCAGCAGCTCGTCGACCACTGTCGGCAGCAGTCAGTCTGGCCCCGGTGGATCCAGCGTCGCAGTAGGCGGCACCACCGCTAGCGGCACCGCCAGCACAGGCCCAGATGTCGTCGTTGTTGGACCGGGATCAGGTTATGACCCACGTTATGGACCAGGTTATGGACCAGGCTGGAGACCAGGTCATGGACCAGGAGGAATCATAGTGATTGACGGAGGAGACTCATCTACCAGCAGCTCGTCGACCACTGTCGGCAGCAGTCAGTCCGGCCCCGGTGGATCCAGCGTCGCAGTAGGCGGCACCACCGCTAGCGGCACCGCAAGCACAGGCCCAGATGTCGTCATCCTTGGTCCTGGACCGGTGGTGTTGCCATCTCCGCTTAATTATCCTTGCAAATGCCCTACGCATAACCGAAGACATCACGTTTGTATTTGTTATGAAGACTTCCGATACATTCCGCAGTTGATTCGAGACCAAATAGGAGTTTAAAAATGACCGTCTTATTGGCTACACAACACATTGTTTCACATAGTGGAGCAACAAAAAACATTTGGATAAATAATTCAGTTTTGAAAATCAAATAATATGGCTTTGTTTCTCGTAAAATATTTTAACACGGCCAACGGTAGGTTAAAAAGATATCGTTCCCAAAGAAATAATTTATTTGACATTTAAATAATTACATCCCGTACTGAGCGCACGGACAATCTCGCTTTGTTTAAAAAATTCAAACGTTATATACACAATTATTGTATACATGAACGTGATCCATATAACTTACTGATTCATCTGTTACAATATTTTACAGCATTTTCGTTAAACCTTCTATAATCGTAAATGTTTTGTAGGTGTTTTCATACCCTTCATGGAACTTTGGTAAGTTCTCGCACACCCGCGATGTTTCTGTCACATTGCAAAGGCACACGTTTAAATATTCTTGTAAATGTATAGAGTTAATGTTATTGTGTGTGTGTTTAGGACTCCAGGGCCCGGGACTAATGTCGCGATTCTGAAAATTATTTCACAAATAGTTCGCAGTGCTGTATGCAATGTTTGATTGAGGTACCGCGGACGGTTCGCATGGATAAGCCAATGTAATACAATAGAAACGAAAAGATATTAAACTTACTGCCACATTGTTGCACGAATATTTGTGGTGCGTTGACGCGTTTAAACCTCGTGCTTAATCTACGACGAAATGTATGGGCACATTGAAGAAAAATACATCAGATTTAAGCCTTGCGATAATTCAAACGATCTTAGAAGACGCGGACGCGGTAATACGTCAGCAAACAATTATTTATAGCATCTTCATTAGAGAAATAAAACGCAATAATAATACTCACCAATGGCACTGATTTATGCTTTTCTTGGTACTTGGGGTTCCATAAAACTGATTCTGTTTGATAATTTGTGATAAATACGATAATTATTTCAACGATATTATACGACAAAATCAGAGACAAGCACAAATGCGCGCGAACCGCGCGACGACTCGCTGGCAACATAACGCGCGCAGCATAGCCAACCGCACGAACTATGTCTCAATAAAACTTTTTAATTTCGTGTACGCGTAAACCTTCGTGCTAGCTCGACAGTGGTCGTATTCGTTTTTCAAAATTAAATTGGTCATGTTTTTTTATGTTCCACTTACTATGCACTGGCTATATACATAAAGAATACTGGTTTTTTAATAAGATTTATTTGGTATCTGTTGTAATAATTTATCAATCATTACTCTGGATAAGCGTATATACTATTTTAATATGTCTATATATATTTATATCGAGCATAAACAAAACTCCCTAATTGGTTAATTAGGATGAAAAAAAACACAAAATGTAATTTACTTTTATCAATAAATATAATAATATCAATTGTTTTCTTTCAATACGTACCTTTAGCTGTGGCTTCGTCTACGGTCAATATGAGGTTGGAAAGATTGAGCAAATTCTGCATTCCTTCATTTTTTTACGTTGGCAATTGGCTACAATATAGAGCCAGTTTGCCGGTGTTTAGTAAAATTACTTGATAGTTGCTTTATGTAAAGTACTTACTACTCTACTACTCAACTGAGAAGATCCAGCAAGAAACTCAGCGGGGTTGTCGTTTTTTTTTTTTCATTTTTTTTACTCTTTTTTTAATAGCCATATTTATTACAAAAAATACTGTATGTTATCATCCGAGGCGCGCTACCCTTTAACATCTTAAAATCTCAGTTCAAACAATTAATTCACACATTCGTGTAATCACACAAAGTTTGCCCCCGCTAGGATTCGAACCGGGACCCTCAGCACAGAAACCAATGTCACCACCATACAATGAAATATTTATTGATTTATTTTCGCAATCTTTATTTGTATTTTTTACTGACAGCGCAAGAATATAATGTATATTTTTTTGTAAATGTGGAATCCATTTATTAATCTTCTAAATATTTACAACAGGAATTGTAATTGAATGTATATTTGTTAAGGATATTTTATTACGTATTATTGAGTTAAAAGCAGATATAATTGATAGAACTAGGCGGAAATCCATTGTTAAACAACTGGGGGAAGACACTCGTGACAGACAGTTTCTCGACTGACATCTTAGAGGAGTTCGGTGTTGCTGGCTTCTTTAATTATCGATCAACTTGTTTGATTTATAATTGAAAAATTTGACAAACCGAGGGTCAGGGCCCCAAGCCTGCTAACACAATCGATTCATAATCGAACAGCAACCGCATAGTTATTGTCACGTTTGACAGATATCCCATACAATATCTGTCAAAAGTGACAGTTACTATGCGGTTGCTGTTCGATTATGTATCGATTGTGTTAGCAGACTTGGGGCCCAGTACCCACCACTGGGTCCCAAGTCTGCTAACACAATCGATTCATAATCGAACAGCCTCTTCCCTCCTCTTACCCCATTTGTTTAAGGGGAAGCTCAGGGTCAGGGCGTGAAATTCAAAATGTCAATGGTTTTTATTTTTTTACGAAAAATTTGGACAACTTTACGATGTAATTTAGTGTTTTGCGATATTAGCAATTTGCATTGGATGTCTCGATGTATTAAGTTTGCTTAAAAAAATACCTAAAGCGATACAACACCATAAAGTTAGTAAAGTAGCGGTTTTTACAAACCTTATGGTATTGTACCGGATTAGATATTTTTTTAAGCAAACTTAATACATCGAGACATCCAATGCAGAATGTTAATATCGCAAAACACTAAATTATATCGTAAAGATGTCCAAATTTTTCGTAAAAAAATAAAAAACATTGACATTTTGAATTTCGCGCCCTGACCCTGAGCTTCCACCTTAAACGCGGGCAGTTCAACATCGCGTTCGCAAATAAGAGTCGGTTATACGCCCCCAGCAATAAACCGAGTCATTATACCGTTGTACTAATTAAAAAAAACACTAATCGATTCGTACAGAATTTACGAGTTAGACCATTAGATTTCAATTGAAGTAAGAGCATAATTGAACGTTGAACGGAAAATCAGTTTAAATATAATGAAGAAAATTTCATTGTTTATATTACTACAGATAATTATTGTGTGTAAGTAATTCACATAAGATATAATAAATCTATACTAATATTATAAATGTGAAAGTTTGGATGGATGGATACGTGGATGGATGGATGTTTGTAACTCAATCACGCCAGACCGGTTGAACGGATCTGGATGAAATTTGGCACGGAGATATATTATAGTCTGGAATAGCACATAGGCTACTTTTTATCCCGGTAAAATGTATGGTTCCCGTGGGATAGATTTGTTTTAATTTTTCATAGAGCCAAGGATCGACATGATTTTTTGCATAGGTAGTGGTAGTTTAGGGATCAGAAAAATTACATAGGCACATTTATATCCCAGAAAAATGCACCGTTCCTATGAGACATGGTCGCTTACTATGGGCCTCATAAGAACGCTCTAGGTCTCTCAACGCGCAATGGAGAGAGCTATGCTCGGAATTTCGCTACGCGATACAATCAGAAATAAGGCGATCCGTACACGAACTAAAGTAACCAACATAGCTCAAAGAATTTCAAAGTTGAAGTGACAGTTGGCGGCACATAGCTCGCAGAACCGATGGCCATTGGGGCAGAATGGTTCTAGAATGGCGACCACGAGCCGGAAGACGTAGTGTAGGACGGACCCCACAAGGTGGAGCGATGATATCACACGCGTCGCAGGAAGCCGGGGGACGCGAGTGGCGGAGGACCGGGATGTATGGAAGTCATTGGGGGAGGCCTGTGTCCAGCAGTGGACGTCTATCGGCATAGATTAGATTCTTGTAAAATACCGTATATTTCCATTTCAGACGGCAAAAGGCCAGTAAAATACAATGAATCTCGGTGAGTTTATTTTCAAGGTCGCGTGAAAGACAAATGTGGCATATATAGGAAACTCTTTCGGACGGGTTTTATGGGGTTTTGCGTTTAACTTAGTCGAATTCAAACTTACCTAGTGTTATAGGAAAGTCCTTTTAAATGGTGAGTAAAGTGAAAAGTCAAATTTGACAGCAGGTAAGTCGTTCAAAACCCAATCAAAACCCGTTCGTAGGTCCTTAGCGCTCACATAAATATAATTACGTTGTTGTTGTTGATGACCTGATAAGCTCAGTAAGTAGTGTCCCTGCTTTCTGTGCCGAGGGTCCTGGGTTCTGTTCCTGGTAGGGACAAACTTAGTGTTATTACCATGAATGTTTAATATAATTAAAAGTATTATATAATGAGTTCGTCCCCAGTCCATTGTACGGTACCCATAACACAAGCGTTGCTTAGTGTGGGACCGTATAGTTGGTGTGTTCGTCTGGCGATATTATTATTATTATTTACTTTTTTTTACAGTTCCGCCTCAAAGTATAATAATCCCAATTTTGTAAGGGATCGTTTAAAAAGTAAGTATAAACAATAGTGCGTAGCATACCATAGACATGCAAAAGTTGTCTATGATGGACCTAAATATATGAATCAAATCGCGTAATTACCTCAGTCCTCCCGCGACCATGGTTGCTGTAAAGCAGCCGAGGCCGAGGCCGACGTCGGGAACGTAAAAATCATAATATAAACGCGACAAAATCCTTAAAATTAGTTTTATTTCAATGTGTAGTATTCGCGTAAATATAATAAATTAAAATATGTACTATAACATTTGTATAGAATGTATTCCATTCGCGGAAGTATATCTACTGCAGGGCCCCAAGTCTGCTGACACAATCGATTCATAATCGGACAGCAACCGCATTGTAATTGTCACTTTTGACAGATAATGTATGGGATATCTGTCAAAAGTGACAGTTGCTGTTCGATTATGAATCGATTGTGTCGGCAGACTTGGGGCCCTGGACATATGTAAATTAGATGTATTATTTAGATTATTTTCATTTTCAGAGTTAATTGTGAAACCACCTATGCCTGGGGATTGGATGAACAGATTCCGTAAGCCTTACAACCCAGCATGGATGGATTACTGCGACCCCTACCACTGTAACGATTACCACAGGCCGGCCTGTGGCCTTAATAGAGCCACTATGCGCTTTAAATGGTTTCAAAGTGTTTGCCACTTAATACTTAATAATAAATGTGCGCACTATAGAGGATTTTTAAGTGAGTATATAATAATAATACCAGCCCTTTTTAATCTCCCACTGCTGGGCACGGGCCTTCCCTCAATGCGAGGGGGATTAGGCCATAGTCCACCACGCTGGCCCAGTGCGGGTTGGCGGACTTCACACGTCTTTCGAAGGATTCTCTCAAACATGCAGGTTTCCTCGGGATGTTTTCCTTCACCGTTTAGCAAGTGATAATCGTGGTAGAAAAAGAGATTCGCACATGAAATCCAGAAATCTCAGAGGTGCGTTTTAACCTGCGATCCTTGTTACCGAGGCAAGCGTTCTACCAACTCATCATATCTTTTGTCTCTGTCCGCATTGTTGTAGTGGACTTAATCTTTTTAAATTTATACATATCTCTCCGTTTTCTCTCGTCGAAATCCATGATAGGAGATATTGGTTGGAGTTATACCCTGTGTATACACCTGGACTTAGTCCAGCTGTAAGAGTCTTGCTTCTGTGGAAATGTATCTACCAGATCTTTTTTGTCTCCCGCTTTGTAATGGAGGGAAGTGGATAAGTTACTTCCAACTCCTCCTATTATTCTCTTTCGATTAATTTCGTGCGGGTTCCAAGACAATTAACTGTTTCCCGGGACTCGCCGAGGGTCAAACGTCGGAGTCATCATGGGACACCACTGTAGATCCTGGCTTACAGGAGTAGCAGTGGTGGGAGTGTGTGGCGGGCCTAGTCCCAAAAAAAAAAATACCAAACAGATTACCAAAATAAACAGTACAATTAAATGAAGTATCATTGTATTCTAGAATTTGATATCATAGAGCCGAAATTCTGTGCCGCCCTCGTGATGTTCCTCCGCCAGGGTTGCCCCATCAGCTGCGAGGATAAAGAGTTGGACCCCAAATGCGGTTTCAATATGGCCGACGGTCATGTCGTGTTGTTCAAGAACCAGTGTTCGTTGGACGCGGCTAATTGCAGGGGTGGAGTGTTAGATGGTAAGTTTTGGGTCTCATGCATGATGGGGGGGGGGGGTTAGGAAAAGTAGGGTAAATATTTATGTGGTTTGAACGTATCTTGGTTGAGTGGGTGACGTCATGGAAATCAAGTAAAGTAAGTGAGGTCAAATAAGTGATGTTAATGAGAGAGGTCAAATTATATTAAGTTTGTGAAGTCAACCAACGGAGGTCAAAAAAGAGAGGTCAAGATTCCAAGTAAATGAGGTCTAATAAGTGAAGTCAAGAAAGGAAGTTAAGTCAGTGAGGTTAAGAAAATGAAGTACAGTAAATGAGGTCCAGTAAAGAAGTCAAGTAAGAGAGATAGGGACTTAAGTAGGATAAAGTTACTGAGGTCAAACAAGGGAACATTGAGTGAGGTCATGTAAGTGTGTTTAGCTTGGAAGGTGATGTTAGTGAGGTCGAGTTAATGACCTCAAGCAACGGCAAGAGTCTCCCAATCCATATCTGGGTCTAGAGTTTTGTGTCGAATGACTAAAGATGATGTGGCGGCCATATTTCATACTCCACCTTCCGCAATCATTCATCATTCAAATTCAAAATGTTTTTTTTTTATTTTTTTTTATTACATTATAGGCAAGTATTTGATCTCGATCTCACCTGATGGTAAGTGACGCTGAGATCTACGATGGAGCATACTTGCCTAGGTAGGAAGGCGGCAGTAGATCGAGACGCTACATTCACTAGGCACATGCAGCGCAGCTGATCTGACCCGCCATCCATGAATGGCAACACCGAACATCATGCCGGAACACGGCTAGGCCGCTTGGCGACATGGCTTTGTTCAGTGGGTGGTGATTAACCACGGCCGAAGCCTACCACCAGTAGAGTTGTCACCTGGTTGGCACCACCCAGGGTCACGTGTAGGGGACTTTGGACGGCGTATCTTGAGGGTACTTAATTCTCCTACGGACGAAGGTGACTCGACCCCAAAATGTATGATAAACTAGCTGCGCCGCGCGGTGTTACCAGCTGTTAAAATAAATCTATCCCTCGGGAACCATACATTATACCGGGATAAAAGTAGCCTATGTGCTATTCCAGACTATAATCTATCTTGGTGCCAAATTTCATCCAGATCCGTTGGGCCGTTCTGGCGTGATTGAGTAACAAACATCCATCCATCCAAACTTTCACATTTATAATATTAGTGGGAAGTGGGATAGTGGGATAATATTTTGCTTGGTGGCGTGTATCAGTTAAGATTTTATCAGCACGTCAAGTGCGAGATTATTCGTAAGCTAACCGTATACTTTATAGTCTACCGTATTTAGACACATTGTATGGAGAATTGAATGTTTCAAATACCGTCCGCTAGAGGCGCTGTTCAATTTTCCATACAAAATGTCTAAATACGGTAGACTATAAAGTATACAGTTAGCTCGCTCTTGACGTGCTGGTACAATAAGGTTCAGTATTGTTATCGCTATTAATTACTTGACATTGGCAGAATACCCGCCAAGTTGTGGGCGAGGCCGTATTCATATCCATTTTATTTCATCACCTTTTAATTTCGCAAACAAACAAGAAATCTCCCTATAATTACATACATTTTATAATCTCCTGTTTCAGAATATGAAAACGTAGACATGGACATCTGCGAATACTATGTGCAACAAGCTTTATAATAAAATAAAATCTCTTTTGAATCGTTTCATGTTGTTTTATTGACTTGAATGTTGCTCAAAAATATAAAAGATCTATTTAAGGGGGAAGCTCAGGGTCAGGGCGCGAAATTCAATATGTCAATGATTTTTATTTTTTTACGAAAAATTTGGACATCTTTACGATGTAATTTAGTGTTTTGCGATATTAGCATTCTGCATTGGATGTCCCGATGTATTAAGTTATCGTAAAGATGTCAAAATTTTTCGTAAAAAAATAAACCCCCATTGAATTTGGCGCCCTGACCTTGCGCTTCCCACTTAGGTCTACGCTACGTGAATAAAAAATATTCTGATTCTGAATGTTTCAACAAGCGTCCGCTAGGGGTGCTGTTAATTTTTCCATACAAAATGACATACGCATATTAAAGTCCAGTAACGATCCCGGTCTCCCGTCTCAGTCTCTTGTCTATGTCGGGACGCGAACCGCCACCTTTATGGTATGTGAGTCGCAAATAAAACTAATTTTAAAGATTTTATCGCGTTCATATTATGTTTTTCAAGACACCCTAAGCACTTTCTGCGTAGATCGGACCGCAAGCAACAACTAAATATAAGCGTACCCCGGTTCTAACTATAACACTCAGACATCAACCACCTCAGTCCTCCCGCGACCATGGTCGCTGTAAAGCAGCCGAAACGTCGCGAACGTACAAAACATAATATGAACGCGATAAAATCCTTAAAATTCGTTTTATTTCAATGTGTAGTTTTCGCGGAAATATCACACATCAATCCGTCCGTTTCCGTTTCGTTTACGAAAAATCTCGCACTCGAATCTCTGCTGTAACTGTTTCGTTATAATCATGTTGAGTGCAATGTTTTAATTTGGTTGAATGATTTTAATCAAGATCTTAGCGTAGCAGTTCACTCGATCAGTAACAAAATGGTATTTCAACTGACATTGCATTATTTAAATAAAAATGAAATCATTTCTACTGCTTGCTGTGATATTTTGTAAGTATTTCCATCTATACATATAAATAAAATTGGAGTGTCTGTTTGTAATATTAAAATAACCGCTTTTTACTAAGTGCATTTGGATGTATACACGTTACCTATACCGAAACAACATTTTTTACAATTTTTGTCTGTCTGTCTGTCCGTCTGTCTGTTTGATCCGGCTAATCTCTGAAATGGCTGGACCGATTTTGACGGGACTTTGCTGATGTAACAAGGAATAACTTAGGCTACTTTTATTTTAGAAAAAAAAATAAGGATCTCACGAAAAAAAATTAAAACCAATGTTGCAGCGCAGCGCCTGATTAAGTTTGATAGCAACAACCTGCAATGCGTCCTGCGGGCTCAGAATGGGCGAGCTGGATGTTGTCAACGGTTGTCTTTGTTAAATACCACGCGGCCGAAGTCGCGGGCAACAGCTAGTCGTAACTTAATATATATCGCCAGACGAACACACCAACTATACGGTCCTACTAAGCAACGCTTGTATTATGGGTACCGTATAATGGACAGAAGGCGAATTCAGTATACATACGTATATACAATTAAATAAATTTGGAGTGTCTGTTTGTAATATTAATATAACCGCTTTTTACTAAGTGCATTTGGATGTATACACGGTACATATACCAAAACAACATTTTTAAATTTTTTGTCTGTCTGTCTGTTTGTTTCGGCTAATCTCTGAAATGGCTGGACTGATTTTGACGGGACTTTCACTGGCAGATAGCTGATGTAACAAGGAGTAACTCAGGTTACTGTCGTTGAGAAAACCTTTTTTGTTAAATACCACGCGGACCAAGTCGCGGGTAACAGCTAGTTACATATATAGATATTAAACATCCATGACTCCGGTACAAACATTCGTGATCATCAAACAAAGTGTGTATCTTCCGAGGTTCGAGTCCCGGCTCGTCAAATAATAATTATCCGTAATATATTTACTAACGTTCCTACATTGTGCTCACATACCTATAACAATGTACTGCTCAAAAATGTAAAAGATCTTCTTAAAAACAGCAACCATTTAGTTTCTCGCCCGTTCTTCTCCATAGGAACGGCATTCCGAACGGGTGGTAAAGTAGTAGCTTAGCATTTTGATACTTTTGACGATTCATAAGTTCCATACTTAAAGGTTCATAATACCAGCCATTTTTAATGTCCCACTGTTAGGCACGGGCCTCTCCTCAGTGCGAAGGGGATTAGGCCATAGTCCACCACGCTGGCCCAGTGCGGGTTGGCGGACTTCACACGTCTTTCAAGGGGTTCTCTCAGACATGCAGGTTTCCTCGCGATGTTTTCCTTCACCGTATAGCAAGCGATAATCGTGGTTGAAAATGAGTTTCGCACATGAAATCCCAGAGTTACCGAGGCAAGCGTTCTACCAACTCGGCGATCACTGCTTAATGGTTTACATGAATAAAAAATATTCTGATTTTGATTCTGTATGGGTCTCTCTTGAAACAGCTATCCACAAACCAGTACATCCAAACACGGAACCCGTCACACCGGATGTCCACCAACGAATAGCATTACTGAAACAGCAAATTAAAGATGAGATCAACAGCCATAAACATTCCATTTCGCGCAATCGGGACCAGCAATATCCCCCCATAGACAAGGCAGACGATTTCGCCGAAAACTACGAATACGTCGAACCGGACGACACACCAATAACTCCTGTCATGGACTTCGACGAGAGAAAACAGAGAGATATGTATAAGTTTAAAAAGATTAAGTCCACTACAACAATGCGGTCAGAGACAAAAGATATGATTAGGAGTCACCATAGAGTCAAGAAGAGTAAAGCCATGAAGCCGAGAGATATTTTTTACAGGAGACAATTCGAAAACAAGCAGTTGAATATGAATCTGCAATGGACTCATTGTCAGGATTTGATAACGCCATTTTTGGACGGTCATAAGACGGATATGACGGTCACCAAGAGGGTACTGGCGAAAGACAAAGTAGTCACGAGGTTTGTTATCAAAAATAAATAAATAATATCGCCAGACGAACACATCAACTATACGGTCCCACATTAAGCAACGCTTGTGTTATGTGTACCGTACAAGGACTGAGGGCGAACTCAGTATATAATACTTATATACATATTAAACATCCACGACTCGGGTACAAACATTCGTGCTCATCACACAAAGCTGTCCCTACCTGGATTCGAACCCGGGACCCTCGGCGCAGAAAGCAGAGTCACTACCACTGCGCTAATCAGGCCGTCAAAAATATACGTATACAGAGTGTACGTTTAGCAAGTGATAATCGTGGTTGAAAATGAGATTCGCACATGAAATCCAGAAATCCCAGAGGTGCGACCCAGGGTTTGCACCTGCGATCCTCGTTACCGAGGCAAGCGTTCTACCAACTTGGCTATCACTGCTTCTACTTACTGGTTATTTATTACTTACTGATTGATCTGTTAAAATATTTTCAGGCTGATTCATCTCCTCAGTGTCAATACAACGGGCCAAACCAAAGAAGATATATACTCTGTGATATATCAAATCAGTAATCTACAGATACGAATGTTTCAATGGGATGTCACTGCCATGCGGTTATTAATAAACTTCATAACTAAAGGTAAGATATTAAAAAATACACTTATACCCATAACAATGTGATGTAATGTCGCCAGACGAACACCGACTTACTGGTGGTAGGCTACGGCCGTGGCTAGTCACCACCCACTGAACAAAGCCATGTCGCCAAGCGGCCTAGCCATGTTCCGGCATGATGTTCGGTATTGCCATTCATGGATGGCGGGTCAGATCAGCTGCCTAGTGAATGTAGCGTCTCAATCTACTGCCGCCTTCCTACCTAGGCAAGTATGCTCCATTGTAGATCTCATCATCACTTACCATCAGGTGAGAGCGAGATCAAATACTTGCCTATAAGTAATGTAATAAAAAAAAAAATAAAAAACCGACTACACAGTCTTAAACTAAGCAACGTTTGTGTTGTGTGTACCGTACAATGGACTGAGGGCAATCCTAGTATATTATATTAAGGTATTACAAAATAATACCAGCCCTTTTAATGTCCCACTGTTGGGTACGGGCCTCCTCTCAATGTGAGGGGGATTAGGTCATAGTCCACCACGCTGGCCCAGTGCGGGTTGGCGGACTTCACACATCTTTCGAGGGGTTCTCTCGGTCATGGGCCCCAAGTCTGCTAACACAATCGATTCATAATCGAACAGTAACCGCATAGTAGCTGTCACTTTTGTCAGATATTGTATGGGCGATCTGTCAAAAGTGACAGTTACTATGCGGTTGCTGTTCGATTATGAGTCGATTGTGTTAGCAGACTTGGGGCCGAGTTAGCTCGCACTTGACGCGCTGTTAATGATGCCATTTTGAAATGATTATACTTCAGATAGTAAGCGTAGATTCAAGGCAATGAAGCACGGAATAAAAGCGATATTCAACAAGTGGCATCTTGACATCGGCAACATTACAAATTTGCTGAAACAATCCAGAATATTCCGTCCGCCGTGCATCGGGATGGACAATTACGACGGTATGTACATTCTATCAGGGCCCCAAGTCTGCTAACACAATCGATTCATAATCGAACAGCAAACGCATAGTAACTGTCACTTTTAACAAATATCTCATACAATATCTGTATCTAACTAATATTACGACTTTTTGGCGGGAAACTGAAAAGTCATGGCGTCAGTTGTGTTTTAATTTCTAAAACTAGTGTTCCTGCGAGTTATAGTGAGTGATATAAGTGGAATATTAACCATTATGGGTTCGGTAAAGTGCACAAGTGTAGGTAATTGAAACGGAGTGACGAAATATGGCTTTTCAGTTTCTCACAAAAAATCCATGAAAAATCTTTCGGTAAAGTATCCATCACTTTACTGATTGAGGGATGGGGGGTATTTAACTTGAGCCTAGCCTTTGGGCCTGTACATATGCTCAAAAACAGAAAAAAAATATATTACTTGACACTGGCAAAATACCTATGGTGATGCCAAATTTAAAAAAAAAACTAATGTTACACGTGATTTATCAGAAACACTATTTTTGAAAAATAAAACAAAACACAACTTCCCGCCTTAAGTGTATCCTCGTGTCTATGCTCAATTTGCTTTATTTTTCATTTTTTTACAGGGTCAACGAAAGTACCCAAACTGCCGAGGCCCTACACGAAACCGACAACTAAAAAGAAATGAGACAAAGTTGACGAAGATGGCGAATGCGTTTAAAAATAAAATATTATAATAATTATTAAGAAGATTTTATCTTGACTAATCTTCTTGTTCCACAATGATCAGAGCTTGATGGTAAAAATAAAACGGTAGGCGTTTATTTTTAAATCATTCTTCGTTTACCCGAAAACGCGTCGATTCGCCCGCTTAAATACCGTCTCCCTCTTATATCTCTTTCTTTGTCCAACACTATCTTCTTACTGCCTCGTATTGTGAATTTCGGCGGGACTTCGGTGTATTTCAGTAAATTTTGCAAAGATAACGGCCTGAATCCTTCATTGGTGCGAATATATTGATTGATTGGATTGTCATTATTTACATTTAAAGGTATTCTTATTATTAATGAATCATCATTCGTATTTGTAGACACAAGAACGATGTTGAATGTTACAATGAATATTGCGAATAGCGACATCTTGTAAGTGCAGTTCGAACTTCAATAAAAGAAATGTAAATAAAAAAATTGCAATAAATATTTAGAAAATTGATTTATTTTCGATGTTATTTTATGTAAAGGTAGTTAAATTCCTTGCGAGTGAGATAACGTATCCGATATTGTATGTGTTGCTCGTTACATTTTCATTTATTTTATTGACAAATTATGTTTAAAAGAGATGTTTTTCAATACAAACATTGACCCGCTTGGGGTTTCACTTTCGATAATCCCACTTTATTGCACCTCTAGGGCATATATTCGCCAAATTTCAAATCCTTAGGTCCACCCTTTTAGGCTGTGCATTGTGTGTCTGTAAACGCAAAACCCCATAAGACACCCCGCGCACTAGGCAGCCTGGCTGCGGCAGCCAGTAAATCCTATGACGTTGTATGGGAGCCCGCGCACTAGGCAGCCACGAATTCCCGGCTGCGGCAGCCAATAGAGCGCGCCTGTTTGCACGGCAGCCAGAGCGTGTATATGCGAATGTATGTGGCTGCCGTCAGTCTCCGCGCACTCGTTGTAGCAGCCAGAAGTATTTTGGGTTCCGAACTTTAAAAAACAAATGACGAATAGAATAAATATCTCGAATAGTCGTAGATTGGCTGCTATAACTGGCTGCGCAAATATTCTGGCTGCCTAGTGCGCGGGGGCTAACCCCATCATAAAAAGGGTTTCTCGCAAGGGTATTTCATACAAAAGGATTGTATTTTTTTTTAATTTCGATTCAAAACCCGGGGCCCCCAAGTATGCTAACACAATCGATTCATAATCGAGCAGTTACTATGCCGTTGCTGTTCGATTAGGAGTCGATTGTGTTAGAAGACTTGCCAGGCATCTCTTAGGAAATCTCTTTATAAGGTTATTAGTCCAGTCGTTCGATGGGTAACTAACATTTTTGGGAATCCCGATGAATAGGAATCCCCTTGAACGACTTAAGGTCACTGAATAACTTGCCCGGGCCGTGGATAGAATATATTTCTATGGCACTAAATAATTGGGTAGGGTCGAGTCACCTTCGTCCGTAGGAGAATTAAATACCCTCGAGATACCCTACACGTGACCCTGGGTGGTGCCAACTAGGTGACAACTCTACTGGTGGTAGGCTTCGGCCTTGGTTAGTCACCACCCACTGAACAAAGCCATGTCGCCAAGCGGCCTAGCCGTGTTCCAGCATGATGTTCGGTGTTGCCATTCATGGATGGCGGGTCAAATCAGCTGCGCTGCATGTGCCTAGTGAATGTAGGGTCTCAATCTACTGCCGCCTTCCTACCTAGGCAAGTATGCTACATCGTAGATCTCATCGTCACTTACCATCAGGTGAGATCGAGATCACATACTTGCCTATAAAGTAATAAAAAAAAAATATTTCTATGGTTTATACCATTCATCATTCTTAGTGGATGTCATTAAGAAGTGATTAAGAAGTGATGTACGAGCCAATACAGTGACGCCCTGATGAGCGCAACTGGTAGTGACCCTGCTTTCCGTGCCGAGGGTCCCAAGTTCGAATCCTGGTAGGCACAAACTTTGTGTGATGAGCATGAAAGTTTGAACCCATTTCGTGGATGTGTAATATCTATATAAGTCATATATACGGGGTTCGCCCTCAGTCCATTGTACGGCAACCATAATACAAGCGTTGCTTAGTGTGGGACCGTATAGTTGGTGTGTTCGTCTAGCGATGAGGATGTGTTTTAAAACAAAAAAAACCATAGACATAATTTAAAACAATTTAACTTTATGATTGATACTGGCTGGTGGATTCCCGATCGGCCTCAAATCCTCCGGCTCCCTGTCTCGCTCTGGTATCGGCTCATTGAAATCGTACTTCTCAGCTATGATCGGCAACTTTGCATAATAATTTGGGGAGCTCATTTTATAATGTTCCCTTGTTGGAATCATGGTACCAGCTTTGTACTTATTAGTAGCAAGTTTAGGTCCATTTTTGATTGACACTTTCCTAACTTCCTCTCTATGTGTGTCTTGTTCATTGAAATTCAAGTCTTCTGTTCTGGCTTTAGGCTCGCCAGGTGTGACGTCATAATCGTATTCCTTAGATATCTGTGCTTCTGGCGGTACTATAGCATCTTTTTTATGTGCAGGTTGCTGGGTCAGTTCCGACTTTGCTTTCACCTTGAAACGTTTGGGCAATTCTGACGTTTCTTTACTCTCGTATATTTGATATTTCTTCGGTGTCACATAATCTTCGTAGCTGTCGTTAGATTTTAACAGGTCTACAGCTTCGAATATCATGGGATCACTTTCTATTGGCTGCTTGTTTACCGTCTCATCGGAATTTGCTTCTTTTTCATCATTGTCATTATGTGTGTTTTTCTCTTGGTTCGGCCTATGAGGTATTTTTTCTCTTTGAGTGTGACCTTCGTATTCCTCTGTGGTATATCTATGGCTGGGTTGTCGTTCGGGGACATCATATTCAGTACTTTTCACATTTTTAACCGGTTTCTGTACGTCGTCATCGGTATCTCGGCTCCTCGAATCGTCTCTATCGTACTTAGCACTGATTTTCTCATGGCTAACATGTTTCTTATAATCTGTTTTCTGAGGTTTAATCATTTTCAGTTTATATTCTTCTTCTAGCCTCTCTTTAACTTTCTGAACTATATCGTCTATGTTTATATCTGAATTTCTTTTATCTGTACGACTGTTTTCTACTTTAGTTTGTCTCTGATCGTTGTCCATTTGATCGTGTTGGTCATTATTTTCGTACGTTTCATCTCTGTCTTTTCTCATCATCTCTGTTTTTTCTTCGTTCTCTATGGAATCTGACTCGTCTTTCATGGTTTTTGGATTCGTGGACTTAGCAGCGAGGTCGGCTAGTTGTTCGGCCAATTTCTCGGGCACGAATCGTTTCGCTATGCTTCGGAAGTCATCAATGTTTGCCGCTAACAGCACATACCCTTCTATTTTGAATGTGAATATTAAAAAGCCTGTAATGTATAGGTACTTAATTCAATCATTTAGTTATTATATACAACAATAACAAAGAAAATAACTTAAAATATTTACAAACTAATATAAGTTAAAATTAATATAGAAAAGGCCCACAAGGTGGACCGATGATATCACACGCGTCGCAGGAAGCCGGGGGATGCGAGTGGCGGAGGACCGGGATGTGTGGAAGTCGTTGGGGGAGGCCTGTGTCCAGCAGTGGACGTCTTTCGGCTGATAGCATAGCATAGCATAGAAAGGCTACTTAATATTTACTCAAAAGTGTAAAAAAATTGGCCCATGCGGTAGCGTGCTCAAGATGCTGGCCGCATTTCCTCGCTGAATAGCCAAAGCTACTCGCTGAGCGAGGATTTGCCGGCCCTTGGGTGGGAATCATTTAGTTAAATTTCCTTCTTCAGTAAGTATATAATAAGGTCCACTGGTTTAGGCCTAGATTGGGAATAGGCTATTTGAATGTGTTTTCAAATCTATCAAATATAATTTTTCATCACAATTTTCAGGAATTACTGGACACTGGCAAAAATGGCTCTATTTTGTCGCCGATCCGATTGCCAAGCCTTAAAAAAGATGAAGAAAGGTTTATGTATTTAAATGCTTATTTATAAAACTTACATAGTTGAATAAAATATAACATATGCATCTTTGATGATTACATTGTGATCGAATTGTATGTTTCCCAATTGTTTTATTTTGCAATTTCGATAAAAATCCAATATGTTTTTTACAATTATGTTTATATTCAACTGAGTAGTTATTGAAAATAAACTCTAGTTGTATTACAATCACGCCACATACTTGGGTAGAAATCAGACGTTACGTAGCCACTAGCAAAGTGAAGTCACTTTTTCAATGCATTTGTAGTGGTAAATGTTCTTCTTACTTTACGAAATGAGATGCGATGAAATAAAATGGATATGAATATGGCCTCACACACAACTGAGCGGGTATTTTGCCAGTGTCATGTAATTAATAGCAATAACAAATTCAATAAATACACATCTATCTATACATATAAATAAAATGGGAGTGTCTGTTTGTAATATTAAAATAACCGCTTTTTACTAAGTGCATTTGGATGTATACACGTTACCTATACCGAAACAATTTTTTTTACCATTTTTGTCTGTCTGTCTGTCTGTCCGTCTGTCTGTCTGTCTGACTGTCTGTCTGTCTGTCTGTTTGTTCCGGCTAATCTTTGAAATGGCTGGACCGATTTTGACGGGACTTTCACTGGCAGATAGCTGATGTAACAAGGAGTAACTTAGGCTACTTTTATTTTAGAAAAAAAATAGGATCTTAGGAAAAAAAATTAAAACCAATGTTGCAGCGCAGCGCCTGATTAAGATTGATAGCAACAACCTGCAATGCGTCCCGCGGGCTCAGAACGCGCGAGCCTGCTGTTGTCAACGGTTGTCTTTGTTAAATACCACGCGGACGAAGTCGCGGGCAACAGCTAGTCTATACATATAAATAAAATTGGAGTGTCTGTTTGTAATATTAAAATAACCGCTTTTTACTAAGTGCATTTGGATGTATACACGTTACCTATACCGAAACAACATTTTTTACAATTTTTGTCTGTCTGTCTGTCCGTCTGTCTGTCTGTCTGTCTGTCTGTCTGTCTGTCTGTCTGTTTGTTCCGGGTAATCTCTGAAATGGCTGGAACGATTTTGACGGGAATTTCACTGGCAGATAGCTGATGTAACAAGGAGTAACATAGGCTACTTTTATTTTAGAAAAAAAAAATGGATCTCTCGAAAAAAAATTTAAATCAATGTTGCAGCGCTGCGCCTGATTAAGGTTGATAGCAACAACCTGCAATGCGTCCCGCGGGCTCAGAAGGTTGTGTCTTTGTTAAATACCACGCGGACGAAGTCGCGGGCAACAGCTAGTTATAAATAAAATAATGGATGTGACATGATGATATGAAAATGGCGTGTCGTGGTAAATGTTGCCACATACAAAACTTTTTGAGACATTTTTGACAATTGAACAAACAGTTTGGAATGAAAACACGTTAAATATTGGTTATTTTTAATATTTATTTTATTACAATGACTAGCGCAATTAATAAAAAAATCACAATACTTTTAAATTACTTATTTTACGTTATTTCGTCCAGAAATATTACAAAAATATCATTTGAAAGTCCGTTCTAAGATGGCGTCGTATAGTTCATCGATCGTCGGTGGGACCTTTTCAAATTACGTTGATTTAGTTTTGTTGACACTTCGTACAACTCTCACTCGCTCGGGATACATATCTGGAAATGAAAAATAAGTATATAATTACTCAAGAAAATATTTAATTACGGGTACGGTGAAGGTATAAATATTGTGAGGAAACCTGGGCCCCAAGTCTGCTAACACAATCGATTCATAATCGAACAATACTTGCATTAGTAACTGTCACTTTCGACAGATACTTATCCCATACAATATCTGTAAACAAAGATGCTCGATTGTGAATCGATTGTTTGAGGACTGGAAAAATTACAGGAATGACTAGAAAAATTACAGAGGTGACTCAGAAAAGTACAGGAGTGACTGGAAAAAATACAGGAGTGACTGGAAAAATTACAGGAGTGACTGGAAAAATTACAGGGGCGACTGGAAATAACAGGGTGACTGGAAAAATTACAGGGGCGACTGGAAAATTACAGGGGCGACTGGAAATAACAGGGTGACTGGAAAAATTACAGGGGCGACTGGAAATAACAGGGTGACTGGAGAAATTACAGGGGCGACTGGAAAATTACAGGGGCGACTGGAAATAACAGAGTGACTGGAAAAATTACAGGGGCGACTGGAAATAACAGGGTGACTGGAGAAATTACAGGGGCGACTGGAAATAACAGGGTGACTGGAAAAATTACAGGGGCGACTGGAAAATTACAGGGGCGACTGGAAATAACAGGGTGACTGGAAAAATTACAGGGGCGACTGGAAATAACAGGGTGACTGGAGAAATTACAGGGGCGACTGGAAATAACAGGGTGACTGGAAAAATTACAGGGGCGACTGGAAAATTACAGGGGCGACTGGAAATAACAGGGTGACTGGAAAAATTACAGGGGCGACTGGAAATAACAGGGTGACTGGAGAAATTACAGGGGCGACTGGAAATAACAGGGTGACTGGAAAAATTACAGGGGTGACTGGAAAATTACAGGGGTGACTGGAAATAACAGAATGACTGGAAAAATTACAGGGGCGACTGGAAAATTACAGGGGCGACTGGAAATAACAGGGTGACTGGAAATAACAGGGTGACTGGAAATAACAGGGTGACTGGAAAAAATACAGGGGCGACTGGAAAATTACAGGGGTGACTGGAGGTCATTACCATAAGTCATTTGTCTGCCAAGTCGTGGTGAAAAGGTCATCGTTCGTCCCAATCTCGGTGAGAAGTACTTCGTTCTGCTATCCACCTGCTCCGGGTCGGCTCTGTAACTGGAGACGAAAGTATACGAACCATAGACACCGCTATTACCTACTCATTTATCTTGTCTGTACATACATCAATATCGCCACACGAACACACCATAAGGGCCCCAAGTCTGCTAACACAATCGATTCATAATCGAACAGCAACCGCATAGTAACCGTCACTTTTGACAGATATCCCATACAATATGTGTCAACAGTTAGTAATTGTCACTTTTGACGGATACAATATCTGTCAAAAGTGACAGTTACTATGCGGCTGCTGTTCCATTATGAATCGATTGTGTTAGCAGACTTGGGGCCCACGTCGTCGAACTTACCTCTCCTGGTCAGCTGATGTGGTAGGCATATCATCAGACAATCTCCTGCCGAGTCGTGGCGTGAATTCAACATTCTCGAACGCCCTATCCTCATAATTCAAACTTCTTCCCAGCTTCGGTGTGAATATCACCTTCTTCGTCACTGCGAATAAGAGATAAGTTGGATTTTCAGTGTGGCAGACTTCTTAGGGAGCGTTCAAGTATTACGTAACACAATTTTTGGAGATTTTTGACCCCCCCCCCCCCCCATGTAACGCGCAGTGACGTTTTTCTTTACTTTAGTTTTCTATCGTTGGTAAAATGCTCGCCTTGGAAAAGGGGGTCGCAGGGTCTAGCCCCGGCTCGCACCTCTGGGATCTTACCTCTGGTTTCCGGGTCGTCGACCTGACTCGCATAATACGGAATTTTATTGTAGTAATACTTCAACGCATCCGCCGCCTCCAATAACTTGAAGAATGCTTGCCTGAAAATTTCAGCTATTTAATTACATTCATATTACTTTTTAGAAAATGGCCTCACCCGACTTTGGGTAGGTATTTTGCCAACGTCAAGTGGAATGTTTATGAGAGATTCTACGCAGGCCTAATCCGTAAACTAGGCCTAATAAACCTCCTTCAGTAAAGTTGAGGATACTTTACTGACAAATTACCGGACTTGTTGGGAGAACTGGAAAGTCTTGTTTTACTATTTAGTTTCATTTTCCTATACTCGTGCACGTTTATGAACATAATAATGGTTAATATCCCACCAAAATTACAAAACATCTTTCACAAAATAAAACAAAATTGACGGCCTGATTAGCGCAGTTGGTAGTGACTCTGCTTTCCGTGCCGAGGGTCCCGGGTTCGAATCCTGGTAGGGACAAGTTTTGTGTGATGAGCACGAAAGCTGGTACCCAAGTTGTGGATGTTTAATATGTATATAAGTATTATATACTGAGTTCGCCCTCAGTCCATTGTACGGTACCCATAACACAAGCGTTGCTTAGTGTGGGACTGTATACTTAGTTGGTGTGTTCGTATGATGATATTTATTAATTTATTAAAATTGATAACCTTTCTCTTCGACTGCCCCAAAAAAGTCCATTTATTTAAAGGTATATTCACACAAAAAAAATACATACAAAATTGGAATGTGGGTAAAACGAAATTAAAATAATGGTATGTCCACCTGTTATCCTCACTCCCCAGCCTTAGAGACCTTTTGCCCAGCCTGGGACCGAACCAGAGACCGCCCCGATCGCTGTGCGCTCCCCTGTCGGTTTCGCCGTCCTAAAAAATATAAGTCATTTTCGGAAACTGATCTATTTTAGTGCGGGACATTATGTTATTAAATTTGAAAACTTAAAACGCTCATGTAGGTGTTATTTAATGCCGTGTGGAGGCAAGAGCTCAGCAGCCATCGGCACATTGATCACTAAGACCGAACGAAAAAACCGGTGAACCATGGTATAATAATATTCAACACCAGGTATTCACTTCCGGTGCTGCCAATGATTGACACCTCTAATAGAATCAAGAGCGCTCATTGGTCGAAGACGGCCGATGACGCTAGACTTGGGCCAGTCACGTGACCTGGTGGTGCTGCCGTAGCACATTATAATACCATGAATAAGACTCCTTACCTTTATATTGAATAAAACTAATTTTACAACTTTTATCGAATTTATTTTACGATTTTTACGTTCCCGGCGTTTCGGCTGCTTTAGAGCAAACATGGTCGCGGGAGGACTGAGGTGTTTGACGTCCTAGTGTCAAAGTTTGTACCGGGGTACCCTCATATTTAGTTGTTGTTCGCGGTCCGATCTACGCAGAAAGTGCTCACAGTGTCTTGCTGTCTTGCAATGGTGCGCTTGGTTTAGGTTTAATTATAATTATAACTGGATCCCAAGTCAGTCGTAGCACCCAGCCATCTTCCCTATAGAAATTAGTATGTATTTTGTTAATTTTAATAGCCTCACGTATCATCCTTGGTTGGAATCGGTGATCTCTTGCGAGGATCTGTGGTTTATCAAATCTTATATAATGGCGGATGCGATCCTGTACATGTTCACAGATTGCAGACTTCGTGGAGTTTCACAGTTCAGTTTCAGTGTTCAACGTAATTTTTTTTTTTTATTTTGAAAATTCGTAAAATTAGTTTTGTTTAATTTTTATTATTCTTTATTTTTTTTATTACATTATAGGCAAGTATTTGATCTCGATCTCACCTGATGGTAAGTGACGATGAGATCTACGATGGAGCATACTTGCCTAGGTAGGAAGGCGGCAGTAGATCGAGACGCTACATTCACTAGGCACATGCAGCGCAGCTGATCTGACCCGCCATCCATGAATGGCAACACCGAACATCATGCCGGAACACGGCTAGGCCGCTTGGCTTTGTTCAGTGGGTGGTGACTAACCACGGCCGAAGCCTACCACCAGTAGAGTTGTCACCTAGTTGGCACCACCCAGGGTCACGTGTAGGGTATCTCGAGGGTGTTTAATTCTCTACGGACGAAGGTGACTCGACCCCAAAATTATATACTTAATTCGCAAATATTATTCGCGTTAATATAAGAAATAAATATTCTCACCTTCATATTATCGTTGTTAGTTGCAAGAATACAACTTAAAAACGCGATACAAATAACAATAGATGCTTGGATACCGATCATTTTGAATGACTTCGGACAACTGATGCCGTGAACAATGTCGGGGATGTTTTTATAGCGAAGCCAATTGAAATAATATGCAAATGCGGAGAGTGAACGCGGGCGGATCGGACACGTGGACCACCCACTGCAAAAAAGATATTGTTTCAATTTGTATTGAGTCTTTTAGATAAAATCTCCTCAGAATTCCCTTAAGAGAGCCGTTTAAGAATATATAAACCTACATCTCGGTATTTTCGTCAGCTAACAGTTTGATAATTAAATCCGTTAAATGTTAACTCGTAAGGATAATACTAATCTTCTATATGTACTAAAATAAAACTATTTGTTAAGGATTTTATCGCGTTTATTTGTTATTTTTAACGTTCCCGACGCGCCGTTTCGAAGTCCGAAGTCAAAAATGTTGATGTTATTTTTTTAAAGTTTGATGTGCAATGACGTTTGTGTAAACTTTTTTGTTAAATGTCATATCGAAAGTCTGACTTTACATAAAATAAAGAAAATGCACCAAAAAGCTTGGACATTGTCTATGTTCTATATGTCCCCAACCTACCCGAGCTTAAAGTCTTAGTCGCAAATTGATACAAATCTAACTCCACTGACAACGATTAGCTCGTCCATCTGTCAATGGGAACCCCTCCCTTAGGTAACAGGGTAGGTAGAGACAACTAGTTTTTGCTTTCGGTTTCGCCCGCGCTAATATTGGTTTTGCTATAAGCGACCCCCAATAGTTTTAATTTATAGTATACTAGCTGCGCCGCGCGGTGTTACCCGCGATTAAAAATTATGTCCTTTTCTGTAAATCATGTCGATCCTAGACTACAACTATAACTAGAACTATACACTTTACCGGGATGAAAAATAGCCTTTGCGCTATTCCAGACTATAATCTATCTCTGTGCGAAATTTCACCCAAATCCGTTAAGCCGTTCTGGCGTGATTAAGTAACAAACATCCATCCATCAAAACAATCACATTTATAATATGTATTAGGGGGATATTAATACCAGCCCTTTTTTTATGTCCCACTGCTGGGCACGGGTCCTCCCTCAATGCGAGGGGTATTAGGTCATAGTCTACCACGCTGGCCCAGTGCGGGTTGGCGGACTTCACACATCTTTCGAGGGGTTCTCTCAGACATGCAGGTTTCCTCGCGATGTTTTCCTTCACCGTTTAGCAAGTGATAATCATGTTTGAAAATGAGACTCGCACGATGCCTATCTTTTGTTGACAGGGGATAATCTTCGAAAGATACCCGGCCCCTGTGTGGGAGAGGGCCGGGTTATGTGGGATTCTTTTTTTTTTATTACGTTATAGGCAAGTATTTGATCTCGATCTCACCTGATGGTAAGTGACGATGAGATCTACGATGGAGCATACTTGCCTAGGTAGGAAGGCGTCAGTAGATCGAGACGCTACATTCACTAGGCACATGCAGCGCAACTGATCTGACCCGCCATCCATGAATGGCAACACCGAACATCATGCCGGAACACGGCTAGGCCGCTTGGCGGCGCATGGCTTTGTTCAGTGGGTGGTGACTAGCCACGGCCGAAGCCTACCACCAGTAAAAGTTCTTACCCAATAAAACTCCCCCGGTGGTCGCCTTCGACACATGTCGGAGGGGCTCCGGGATCTCCAAACGGAACGCCCCAGTGGCCCTCTTGTGCCTCGTGCCGTCTCGGGGCAGCAGATGTTGGCCCCCCCTGCGCCCTCGCTGCGCACGGCGGCGGGGAGCCACGCCCGCCGCCGTTCCCCTCAGGAGTCTGCACAAGCGTTGCCTAGTTTGTTACCATACAGTTGGTTCGTCTGGCGATATAATTTATTTTTAAGATCAACCGCAAACAATTCCAACCTGCGTAGGCGTGACCCCTAACAGGTAAATCTTAATTTGTAACAATTAATGTGGAATTAAAAATAAAGTTAACATTTAAACAGTTAATGAAACCTTGAGTTTAAAATAAATTCTTAATTACGTTTGTCTATTAGTAAACGCAAACAAATAATCAATTAGGTAGGCAGTATTGTTTTTTCAGTACTTCATTGGACAAGACCACTAAATCGTGGTCATGGTTAAATTCATAGTAGTCATGGTCATAGTTAATGTTGGGGTCGAGTCACCTTCGTCCGTAGGAGAATTAAGTACCCTCGAGATACCCTACACGTGACCCTGGGTGGTGCCAACCAGGTGACAACTCTACTGGTGGTAGGCTTCGGCCGTGGTTAGTCACCACCCACTGAACAAAGCCATGTCGCCAAGCGGCCTAGCCGTGTTCCGGCATGATGTTCGGTGTTGCCATTCATGGATGGCGGGTCAGATCAGTTGCGCTGCATGTGCCTGGTGAATGTAGCGTCTCTTATCTACTGCCGCCTTCCTACCTAGGCAAGTATGCTCCATCGTAGATCTCATCGTCACTTACCATCAGGTGAGATCGAGATCAAATACTTACTTGCCTATACTGTATAAAAAAAAAGTAGTTTGCACCTCAAACCAAATAGCCTGAGCATAGTATATCTTCCACCCGATTAGCGCAGTGGTAGTGACCCTGCTTTCTATGCCGAGGGTCCCGGACTCGAATCCTGGTAGGCGAACACTTTGTGATAAGCACGAATATTTGTACCCGAGTCATGGATGTTTAGTATCTATATAAGTATTATATACTGGGTTCGCCCTCAGTCCATTGTCGGTAAAAAATGGCGGTACGTTTGAAAGGTCGACTCGCTTTTGCGAAAATGCGTGATGAGTATTCGCATTCGCA
Organism: Pheosia tremula; assembly: GCA_905333125.1. Lineage (NCBI taxonomy): Eukaryota > Metazoa > Arthropoda > Insecta > Lepidoptera > Notodontidae > Pheosia > Pheosia tremula. The sequence continues at coordinate 2,768,191 of HG995427.1, read as the reverse complement.
CTCGCGTTCGCGAATGTGTGAAAATTGCAATCACCAATTGACAGTATGATACTGGGTTAAACATCAAAACAACGTTATTTATAAGTAAAAACATTATATTTCAATTAATTACTACAAAACTACAAAAAAAAAACATTACAAAACTATTTGCTATATTTGGTTATATTGTGTACTGTAAAGCAAAGCAGCTGGCCGAAATAAGAGGATTTTAAGTAATGTATAAAAATAATATACGAGTATATACCTATATATATATATATATATATATATATATATATATATTAAGGGGGAAGCTCAGGGTCAGGGCGCGAAATTCAAAATGTCCATGGTTTTTATTTTTTTACGAAAAATTTGGACATGTTTACGATGTAATTTAGTGTTTTGCGATATTAACATTCTGCATTGGACGTCTCGATGTATTAAGTTTGCTTAAAAAAATACCTAAAGCGATACAACACCATAGAGTTAGTAAAAGTAGCGGTTTTTACAAACCTTATGGTATTGTATCGGATTAGGTACTTTTTTAAGCACACTTAATACATCGAGACGTCCAATGCAGAATGCTAATATCGCAAAACGCTAAATTACATCGTAAACATGTCCAAATTTTTCGTAAAAAAATAAAACCATAGACATTTTGAATTTCGCGCCCTGACCCTAAGCTTCCACCTTAATAATAGTTTTAAACATTTGTAAGTGTCTGTAGCCGAATGCCGAATAATGACCGAATATCCGGGGCATCTCTAATACCTCCTACACTACAATAATAGTTACGAAATAAATTAATAAAACGCCTAATTAATAATTTTGAATAAAAATTATAACAAATTCACGTTAGAATATCACAGATTTTGCCAAAACAGTAACTATTCGTAAGATATGTAATACTAGCTGTTGCCCGCGACTTCGTCCGCGTGGTATTTAACAAAGACTCAGCCGTTGGCAACAGCCTGCTCGCGTTTTGATTCCGCGGGACGCATTGCAGATTGTTGCTATCAAACTTTAATCAGGCGCAGCGCTGCAACATTGGTTTTAATTTTTTTTCGAGAGAATCAATTTTTTTTCTAAAATAAAAGTAGCCTAAGTTACTCCTTGTTAGATCAGCTATCTGCCAGTGAAATTCCCGTCAAAATCGGTCCAGCCATTTCAGACATTACCCGGAACAAACAGACAGACAGACAGACAGACAGACAGACAGACGGACAGACAGACAGACAGACAGACAGACAAAAATTGTAAAAAATGTTGTTTCGGTATAGGTAACGTGTATACATCCAAATGCACTTAGTAAAAAGCGGTTATTTTAATATTACAAACAGACACTCCAATTTTATTTATATGTATAGATAAAGTAAACACTAGATAAAAGTACACTTTTAGCTGAGAAAGCGTATTAAAAGCTTCATAATCACACCAGCCCTGTTGGGCACGGGCCTCCCCTAAAAGCGAGGGGGATTAGACCACAGTCCACCGCCCTGGCCTAGTGCGGGTTGGTGAACTTTACCCCGACATGCGAGGTTCCCCACGACGTTCTTCACCGTTTAGCTAGTGATAGTCACCGTTGAAGAGATTCGCACATGACATGCGAATAGCGGAGGTTGGAACCCGCAACCTATGTTTCCAAGTCGACCGTTCTGCCAACAGGGCCACAAGTCTGCTAACACAATCGATTCATAATCGAACGGCAACCGCATAGTAACTGTCACTTTTGACAGATATCCCGTACAATATCTGTCAAAAGTGACAGTTACTATGCGGTTGCCGTTCGATTATGAATCGATTGTGTTAGCAGACTTGGGGCCCTGGGCTTGTTCATATTAAAATTGGTGGTGATTTATAGTTGTTAATTTTGTAATATATACCGTAATCTATACTAATATTATAAATCTATACTAATATTATAAATGTGAAAGTTTGGATGGATGGATGGATGTTTGTTCCTCTTTCACGCCCGAACGGCTGAACGGATCTGGATGAAATTTGGCACAGAGATAGATTATAGTCTGGAATAGCACATAGGCTACTTTTTATCCCGGTAAAATGTATGGTTCCCGTAGGATAGATTTGTTTTAATTTTTCATAGCGCAAAGGATCAACATGATTTTTTGCGCGAGTAACACCGCAGGGCGCAGCTAGTTATAAATAAATGTTCCGAGATTTATACAAAAATATTTTTTACGATACATGTTTATGCAGTCAACTAGAACTCTTCTTCCGGTAGATTTGCAGTTTATATCATAGACAATTTTTTTTTTACCATAGAGAAACTAGTTTGTCTATGGAAAAAAAAAACTATCACTAGTGATGTGCTTACACAGTGCTATCACAGCTAAAACATATCGTCTAAAATGTGTTTAGCCACTTTGCGACCACAATCTATGTGCCTATCTATATTAAAAGAAACACGCCTTTTCCTCGGAGTAATAATAAAATCACTATTATTCTTCACCGGACTCTTCACAAAATCCTCTGAGAACCCAACAATTCGTTTCGGTGATAAATAATTGATGAAGTTCACCAGTTCAGACCGGGAGCAGTGTGTGGCGAAGCACACATTTATTCTGTTGGTGCCCTTCTTCATTATGAACGTCTCGTCTTCATCATAACCGTTCCATATCATCGCGGAGAAGTGTACGTACAGATATACATTACGTTCGTCATTCGGTATGCATTGTCTATGGTCGCCGTGTTCTGTTCTATTCGAACAAATATGTATTCTCGTTGATTCACGGTCGGATGTCACGCCGGGCAACACACCTTGGAATTGGCTGAAAATATGAAAGTAAATTCATGATATGCTATCAGCTGAAAGACGTCCACAGCTGGACACAGGCCTCCCCCAACGACTCCCACACATCCCGGTCCTCCGCCACTCGCCTCCCCCGGCTTCCCGCGACGCGTGTGATATCATCGCTCCACCTTGTGGGGGCCGTCCTACACTACGTCTTCCGGTTCGTGGTCGCTATTCTAGAACCTTTCTGCCCCAACGGCCATCGGTTCTGCGAGCTATGTGCCGCCCACTGCCACTTCAACTTTGAAATTCTTTGAGCTATGTCGGTTACTTTAGTTTGTGTATGGATCTCCTCAATTCATGATATAATAATATGCTAGGCTCAGTATTCTGTTCCCGTAATAACTGTGGAAAGAGATTGGGCGAAAACTACTTTATTGGCTATGGCCGGGGCGGTCTGGGGCGGTGCGGCCCAGAGCGGGGCGGAGTGGAGCGGAACGTGGCTGGGCGGAAAGGAGCGGAGCGTGGCGAAACGTAATGGGGCGGGCCGGAAAGGAGCGTGGCCGGGCGAAACTGAATGGGGCGGGGCGGGGTAGAACAGGTTGGGCTGAGTTCAGAACGGAATGGGGATGAACGCGAAGGTGTAGAGCGGACCGGGGCAAAGGCAGAACGCAACAAAGAAGATGGGCTAATTGATTAATCTATACTTCTATACTATAATATATCTTTAGCGGAAAAGGGAAGATCTTCCAGCCAGGCGGGTGGTATGCCTGGCGGGGCGGCCGCTATGCCCCGACGGTTAATGTCGGGATCTTGTATATATGCTACTTGCTCCGAGAACTCTGATAGCGCGATTCAGGATTGTGACGTCACTTGTCTATTGTTCTGAATGCGTCTGTAGTGCCATCTGCGTAGCTTGTGATGCGGTTGAAGTAGTCGCTACATATCTATACATATAAATAAAATTGGAGTGTCTGTTTGTAATATTAAAATAACCGTTTTTTACTAAGTGCATTTGGATGTATACACGTTACCTATACCGAAACAACATTTTTTACAATTTTTGTCTGTCTGTCTGTCTGTCTGTCCGTCTGTCTATCTGTCTGTCTGTCTGTCTGTCTGTCTGTTTGTTCCGGCTAATCTCTGTAATGGCTGGACCGATTTTGACGGGAATTTCACTGGCAGATAGCTGATGTAACAAGGAGTAACTTAGGCTACTTTTATTTTAGAAAAAAAAATAGGATCTCACGAAAAAAAATTAAAACCAATGTTGCAGCGCAGCGCCTGATTAAGTTTGATAGCAACAACCTGCAATGCGTCCCGCGGGCTTAGAATGGGCGAGCAGGCTGTTGTCAACGGTTGTCTTTGTTAAATACCACGCGGACGAAGTCGCGGGCAACAGCTAGTAATATTATAAATGTGAAAGTTTGGATGGATGGATGGATGCATGTTTGTTACTCTTTCACGCCCGAACGGCTGAACGGATCTAGATGAAATTTGGCACAGAGATAGATTATAGTCTGGAATAGCACATAGGCTACTTTTTATCCCGGTAAAATGTATGGTTCCCGTGGGATAGATGTTTTAATATTTCATACTTTTTATCGCGGGTAACACCGCCGGGCGCAGCTAGTGTTTAATAAACACTTTGGCACAAAGGAAATAAATACAAACTTACCTATACACTCTCCATGTTGTATAATTTGGTACATAAATTTTCGTTCCGACATTGTGGTATATCTGATTAAATGCATATTCATAGCCGTACCTAGAATCAGAGTCAGAATATTTTTTATTCACATAGACCATTAAGTAAAGTATGTATAAGTATGTCATAAGTTACAAAATGCGAAGCTACAACTTCACCACACATTCGAATGCCGTTCCTATGGAAGAGAACGGGCAAGAAACTTCATGGTTGCTCTTTTTCTAAAAAGATCTTTTACATTTTTGAGCAATACATTGTTATAGGTCTGTGAGAACAATGTAGGAGTGGCTAATTAGACTTTAGCAGCAGGTGAAAAAAAAAAAGTACCTAGCAGAGGTGTGTAACGCAATGCAATGTCTCTCGCTCTTCCCGAGCCACTCTTTAATCTGCATAATCACACTTTCAACAGTCTCCTCCCTGGTCGGGAAGTCGGCAACTCTCTGGAACGTAGTGTCAACATACATAGCATCTATGACAATCGGATCACCACTTTTTGTATGGAAATGTGTGAACTTTGACACGCTGTTGCGGCTGACGCGAAAGTCTCCGGTGTATAGTATTGTTCTGCTGTTGATCTTGAAGAGGAACATGACGGATCCGAAGCAGTGGCCGGCCGGGAGGAGGACGACTGTGAATATTTCCTCGTTGCCATTATGTTTTATTGATACCGTGTTGGTGCCTGTAAGTAAAGTGTAAAATATACATATTCATGGTGTTGATATTCTTGAAAATTTATAAAAAAATAAATCAAGAATACCTATATAATACCAACTCTTTTTATGTCCCACTGTAGGGCACGGGCCTCCCCTCAGTGCGAGGGGGATTGGGCCAAAGTCCACCACGCTACCCCAGTGCGGATTGGCAGACTTCACATGTCTATCGAGGGGTTTTAGCTGATTGATCTGCAGAATAATCCGAGATACCTACTGTATCAATCCCTCCTTGGTTACATAATATTAAATACTTAATAAGTAAACGTCTTGGCCATACATACCTAGTTTTAGACCTCGAACGTAATCCTTAAGTTTTGGTTTATCGCAACTTATAATTGCCGCGGTAACTTCAGAAGTGTAAACATAAACATCGTTTACAACTAAATTATTGTACAAACGGTCTTTGTCTAACCCGCAAATATGATCAGAATGGTAATGACTCAAAAAATAGCCACTCCTATCAAAATTTTCGAAATTATCAACTGATATAAAAGGTATTTCAACAATATCGCCGCTAAACGCACTCCCGAAACCCATTTTGTTTTGGCCACAGACCAATAAAAGCACAAGTTGTTTTTGACAAGCAGGCAGCGTAGATGGAGACATACACTTTATACATGTTTACGACGCATAAAGTTATTTTCTCTATGGTTTCAGCGAGCGAGATCACACTTCTTTCTTTACGGAAAGAAATGATAATATTAACCATTGTTTGTTATGCAATAAACGGATGGAACATCTCATGCCATAGAACAAGACGTGAATAACATGATAACTATTTAATGTAATATTCAGATTTGAGCCTCCTCCTCCTCGAAAATTTTACATCCGTCACGTTGTTTAGGACATGAGTGTTTTTCAGTGAAAAACCACAGAACTCGTTTTTAAAAAGGTATAAAATATGTAATGATTTGTTATGATATAAAGTGATGAATTTTATTGATCTATTGTCGACATGTCGGTTGTGACATGTCAAATCTCTATCATTATTTCCCAGACCACTCCCTACTCGCTATCACTACGATTAGTGCCCTAAACGGCGAAAATCAAATCGGCATCAAACGTCAATGTTTATCGCCAGTGCAGTAGTAGTTACTGGTTATAAGTTACAGAATAATAAAACTCCTATCGGAGTAACAAGGCATTGTTTCAATTGTTTTTGAGTACTGGCAGCATTATTATTGTCTTTGATCGGTACATTTTCTATTCGATTAAATAGTGATGTGCTTATAAGTTGATTGTTTGATTCAATTGATATCGATTATTGGATGTTCACAATACATATCAAACTAGATTTCAAGATAAGCAGCGGGAACTGATTAATGTTATACGAGTAAAAAAATCATACTGATATCTGTTTTTTCATTCACATTCACAATTCAAAGTAATCGATTTTTATTTTACATTTTGGTGCTGTTTGTTTATTTGTACTTGAGTTCGCATGTGATCCTTCTGAGTTGTATCTCATTACAAGTTCCGGACCAATTAAAACTGATTGTACCCTGCATCCCTAACCCACGCAGGGTAAATATTAAGGGAATTAAAATAACAATTTGTAAGTGTCCCGAAGGCGTAGAAATAAATTATATTTTTGTAGCAGCATGGTTCAGAATTAAGTTTTAATTGGTACATAGATTTGTTTAAGTATATTAATCTTATGTTTTGGGTGCCTTAATATATAAACAGAGGATGACCCCAGTAACAAATCAGAGAGAATAATCATAATTTACTATATTTGCGTTATTTGGGATTTCAATATAGTTAGAACTCATTGAAAAAAAAGCTAAATAAATAATAGAGGTAGTAGGAGAGGTTCTTTGGCACAAAAATAGTGCAAACAATCAAAAGATCGATTCCGCTGATATATTCGATAAGTTTTGTTGATTCTATAACAAATGGCTATCCACAACACTATTGCTACGGTACAAAAAAGATTGTTGTTTGCAATAGTGGGTAGACTGGGTAGACAATTGTTAAAAATATGAACCATTACAAGTATTTGATAAACTTGGTGGTGTTTTATTTATTCTACAATTATATTATAAAAGTTTTACTTATATTAACGATAGTTATTAGTGCTGGAATAGTGTTAGGCATTATAATGACTTCGAGGTACGTAAAAGATTTGTTTTCTGTTTTTTTTTTAAGATTGCTACTTTTTCTTAAATTAAATGACGACTAGCTTAGCTCAGTAAGTAGTGACCCTGCTTTCTATGCCACGGGTCCAGGGACCAACTTTGTGTGATGACCACGAATGTTGTAGCCGAGTCATGGATGTTGATTTCAATTGTCAACGGCTGGTGTGTTCATCTGACCATATTTATTAATCCCATCCCACTAATATTATAAATGTGAAAGTTTCGATGGATGGATGTTTGTTACTCAATCACGCCAGAACGGCTGAACGGATCTGGATTAAATTTGGCCCAGAGATAGATTATAGTCTGGATTAGTACGTAGGCTACTTTTTATTCCGGTAAAATATATGGTTCCCGTGGGATAGGTTTGTTTTAATATGTCATAGAGCAAAGGATTCACATGATTTTTTGCATACTTTTCAATTGTGGGTAACACCGCGGGGCGCAGTTAGTATCTAAAAACATATAGCTTCTGTTCATAGATGATGTTACACCTGTATTATAGCCATGTATTATGTACATGCTTTCGGATATTTCTTAATTATTTTTTTCTTTGTACATTTTAAATAACATACCTATAGTGATCTTTTAACTTACTATTATAGATATCTTAAGTTCTGTACTACATAATGTTCTAAGCAAATGGGGGAAGAGGAACCCACCACTGACCCTCGACTTGTCAACTTTTCCAATTATAAACCAAACAAGTTGATCCATAATTAAAGAAGCCAGCAACACTGAATGCTGGGCTACTAATGATGCTCCTTCGTAGCCCAGCTGTTCTGAGGATGCCTCGTTTATAGGTGAAATATGTATTGAATACTTTTTTAGATTCACTTTGTTCTGCGGAGAATTCCATTTATTTGGGGTCCCAACACTTGTAATAGATAGATTGTCAATTAACATCTTAGAGGAGTTTGGTGTTGCTGGCTTCTTTAATTATCAATCAACTTGTTTAGTGTATAATTGGAGAAGTTGACAAGCTGAGTGTCAGTGGTGGGTTCCTCTTCCCCCATTTGCTTAACAATGGATTTCCACCAAGTATCGCCTAGTTCTATTAATTAATATAAGCAATTTTTTAATTATTATGGATGTTTTACTATTCTTTTTTTTTACAGATCAACATCCAAAGACACCACAGACAATATAGAGCCGACATTAGACACAACGCCATCTGTATTGGTAGAAGAAAAAGAAACTCTTCTGAAAACATCTACCATTGCGTGCTGTGAAAAGAAGGATATTTTTAAGAAGGTTTATAAAATTCAGGATGCGATGTATGTTGATGGATATAAACCGTGGCATCTTGAATTCATTTCATCTTATGAACAACTGGTGAAGTTTGAACTGAAGGAAGTGGATTCTGAAATTGGTTTTGACAGTAACTATTCTGAATTGAGGGATGTTTATGGTATGATTTTCCTGCCTATAATAATTACTTTAGTTTTGTTTTTTTTCGAACAATATACCTGAGAATAATATAATAATATTATTAAACCTTTTTAATGTACCACTGTTGGGTACGGGCCTCCCCTCAACAGGAGGGGATTAGGTCATAGTCCACAGTCCATAGTTGGCGGACTTCACATGTCTCTACAGGAGTTCTCTCGGACATGCAGGTTTCCTCACATGTTTTTCTTCACCGTTTAGCAAGTGATGAACATGGTTGAAAATAAAATAAGCACAGAAACCCCAGAGGTGCAAGCCGGGGCTTGGACTTGCTAGTCTCGTTACTGAGGCAAGCGTTTTACCAACTTGGCCATATTATAAGTTGATCAATTTCAGGTGATGAAGAATTAATTGTGATCACAAAAAGACTGGGTTCTGGATATCTTATCAACTCAAATGTATATTTAACGATGAAGCAGTGGCATACCATTGTTAGCTACCCAGAAATATTGCCAGATCTATTGAACTGCAGTGTCTGTGACGCATATTTCCATGTGTCTATGGAAGATCATATAAATACAGACGAACATACAAACCAACTGGATAAGTACCGACCGTTGAGAAGATTTGAATACAGCATCACAAGAAAGGTAAGCACAACCTTCAACATTACAGGGCCCCAAGTCTGCTAACACTATCGATTCATAATCGAAGAGAATTCGCATAGTACTGTCACTTTGGCAGATATTGTATGGGATATCTGTCAAAAGTGACAGATACTATGCGGTTGCTGTTCGATTATGAATCGATTGTGTTAGCAGACTTGGGGCCCTGTGCTATACATAAATTAGAGCTTATTTTTAATCGACTTCAATGAGGAGGTGATTCTCAATTCGGTCGTATTTGTTACCTCAGATCTCCGTCATTTATGAACCGATTTGGAAAATAATTTTTTTAATAATCTTCACAGATCAATAGCACCTTTCACTGTGCCGTGTGCAATGTGACATATTCTGTAGGTGAACAGAACCGTCACAAAAATAATAATAGTCACGAGATTAATTTACTCGCCGCTATTAATAAAGCCAGCGAGTATCTCTACAACAACGATGATTCAGATACAAATTGCAGAATAAGTATCAATAATTATCCTTCTGAATTCAGAGGAGATAATAATGGATACATCACTGATGAGTCGGTCTTTCGAAACGACGACTCCAGCAGAAAAGAGGATTTTGACGTGATAAGTATTGATTCCATCGGTTCGGATGTTGATAGTGACTATATCAATGTTGACAATGATAGTTTTGATGTTACAAGTGATGATAGCAACGATAGACTAGACAGAGCACACAGAAATCGTGACGTAGCACCTGTCAAGTTGATTAAATATGTTAAATTTAACACAGAAGACACAGCCACTGGAACAGACACATTTAAAAGATCTAATGTTATACAATTGACAAGTAATTGTGCGGTACCTTCAGTTACTGAGTCTCAGATCAATCGTGAACATTCCAAATTGGGTGTCAATAGAAATATTATAACTGGAAATCAAAAGGAATCTCATAAATCAAATGATGATCAAGAAGCTGTTACATTCGACGACTTCTCGTCATCTTCAGCAACTGAATCTCAAAACACAAAAAGTAACGAGATCTTTGATCCGAATGACAGATATATGGATGTGAACATACAGATTATAATTAAAAAGACCCATTTTGTGATTGATCTGTTCGCGTACAACACTATTGTGTTCCACGGCGATTGTAAATATTGTTTTTTATGTAAAATTGTTATTTATAATGGAGAAACTCAGCGTCATATACGCAATCGGTCGCATATTGATAATATGTTGAAGCACAGTTTCTTAGAGAACTACAGCAAACATCTGATAAGACAGGTCAGTCCCCTGCCCACCATGAACTAGTGATTCGACTCAAATCACGACCTTAATTGGAACATTATGGGAATTAAATCAAGTCCGTTGTTACAAATTTGGGATGTAGATCAACTGCTTTGAGTCGCATTAATAGTAAACTTCATGGCGGACATTTTGATGTCATAACGCATCAAGCAACAATACAGGGCCCCAAGTCTGCTAACACAATCGATTCATAATCGAACAGCAACCGCATAGTAATTGGCCCTTTTGACAGATATTGTATGTGGTATCTGTCAAAAGTGACAGTTACAATGTGGTCTGTTTTATTTTATGATTTTAAAGAAAATAATCCATATTTTGGCAGAAAAATGTGGACTTATAGTTATAAAAAGCTATAATCTTTTAGCATGGCCACAATTTAATGCTTATTTCACATACAGTTAAACACCATATTATAAATACATTGTAATATTTTGGGACTTAAAAAAATATATACATTGCGTTTTCAGAATAATTTTAAATATCATTGCGGTATTTGCAACGTAGTCATAAACCATACACATTTAACGAGTCACATGGATTGGGCGACACACCAAAAACTATCGATACAATGTAAAACCAAGAAGAGTCTAAGGAAATCAATTAAAGTCATCAATGTTGCCACGCAGAGAGAAGATAGAGTATCGCATGTGAACGCCCCGAAAGTTAAAATACTTTTGCACGTGCAAATTGTGGCAACACCGCAGGTGACACAGACCATAGTCAAAGTGGAAAATAAAAAAGTAATTTTGAACGATCGAATGTTGGTCATAGACTTTTACAATTGGAATGGACTTTGCAAATTGGATGATGGTTTTAGATGTTTGATTTGTGCAGAAAACGTGACAGAAAATATAGAATCGCATTGTAAAGACCGGCATAATGACAATATATTGGAAAATATTGACGAAAACTATTGGCCGGCGCTGATGAGAAAGGTAAATATTGTCTATGTACCTACCTATTACGTTTTTTAATTATTTAGCTATGTATACGAATTATCTCTGACTTTTTCTTGTTTATGAACCGATTGAAATTCAACAAACACAAAAATATTACTTACCACAATACTTTAGTGAAAACCACGCACGAATTAAGTTAAGCCGTTTCTGAGATAAGCGCGCACAAACGCACAGACTAACAAACAGAATAATCTCACGGTCATTGTTTTGGGTTTTTAGGCCCCCAATTATAGTTTATCTCATATATCTTCCATGTACAGATTATGAGCAGTTAAATTTTTATTATATGTATAGATATTTTTTTTGTTTTTTTTTTTCAGATAAATGACAGCTATGTTCATTGCATATCGTGCAACAAATTCTTGTTCAATGATCCAGAGATAATAGCTCGACATATCCAAGTGAAAAAGCATATAAAAAATCACAGTAAATTTATAAAAGCATGAAGTTCATATTTGTTTAACATGAGATGTATTTTTATAAATAAAAATGGACTATATAATTGATAGAACTAGGCGATACTTGGCGGAAATCCAGTGGGCTACGAATGGGACAGCCCAGCCGTCCTGAGGACGCCTCGTGTAGAGGCGAAACACGTGTCGAATACTTTTTTAGATTCGCTTCGTTTCGCGGAGAATTGCTTATTAATTGGGGTCCCGACACTCCAAGCATGATAAGGATGGCAATATAATTAAATTATTCTATGTTATTTCCCTCTTAGTACTTCTATATTTCTTATCTATTCTATATCTTAATTTTTCAAAAATAAATCCGACAATTTTTTTAAATTTTTTCTAACTCTGTCATATGTTAAGTCAAGTAATTTGTCAGTACTGATAAGTAAAAAAAACACAACTGACAGCGCCTTAATGGTGTATGTGATTTTATGTTAAAAATATTTTAATTCAATGAAATAAATGTATATTTTAATAATTGTTTTTATTTATTCTGTTATTATACGAATTAAGACATGTTTAGACCACAAATCACGTTTATAAATTGAGATATAAACTATGCTATCTTTCAAGTTGGATAAAACTGCACACAGTGTGCATAATTTTATTTAAATCGGTTTAGAGGTTTAGGAGTCCATAGCGGACAAACACCGTGACACGTAATTTATATATATTAAGATAATTTAAAGGCCCTCTTAATTTCCCACTGTTGGGCACGGGCCTTCCCTCAATGCGAGGGGGATTAGACCATAGTCCACCACGCTGGCCCAGTGCGGATTCTCTCAGACATGCAGATTTCCTCGCGATGTTTTCCTTCACCGTTTAGCAAATGATAAGCGTTGTTAAATATGAGATTCGCACATCCAGAAATCCCAGAGGTGCGTGCCGGGGTTTGAACCTGCGATCCTCGTTACCGAGGTGAGTGTTCTACCAACTTGGTTATCACTGCTATTGGAATAGGTACTTTTTTATACCTATTGTTATAGGTACAAAAAATAAGAACTTAAATAAAAACCAGTTTTAGCAAATAAAACTTAATTGACACCTTTATCATCAAATACAAAATGAATAATACTTGACACCGGCATAATACACAACAATATGGAGACGCCATATCTATTGCAAAAAAAGAAAGACCATAGACAATTTTTATTTTTAATCCAGATTAAATATCCATACATTATTAAAGCGGCAACCGCTCGTTGTGTTCCAATGAAATAAACTTATTGATTCTTGAGAAACTCATCTTGCAGTGTCCTATAAACGATTGCCGCGTTTTTAGTTATTTTGTCAATGTAATTGGATACTGATTTTGAGGAAACAACTTCCCTTAGCGCGTTTATTATGGACTTGGAGTTGATCTCGAACATGATTGACGGTTTATCAGCTCTGAAATTGACTACCTGGGGCTCTGAAAGTTGAAATAGAATTACCTACTTAGATTCAAGTTTCACAAGAATAGTGTAAAATATTTTAACAGATGCATCGGCACGTCAAGTGCGACCTAACCGTATCTATACTAATATTATAAACTAGCTGTTGCCCGCGACTTCGTCCGCGTGGTATTTAACAACGTCTCAACCGTTGGCAACAGCCTGCTCGCGTTCTGATCCCGCGGGACGCATTGCAGATTGTTGCTATCAAACTTTAAGCAGGCGCAGCGCTGCAACATTGGTTTTAATTTTTTTTCGAGAGATCCAATTTTTTTTTCTAAAATAAAAGTAGCCTAAGTTACTCCTTGTTACATCAGCTATCTGCCAGTGAAATTCCCGTCAAAATCGGTCCAGCCATTTCAGAGATTACCCGGAACAAACAGACAGACAGACAGACAGACAGACAGACGGACAGACAGACAGACGGACAGATAGACAGACAGACAGACAGACAGACAGACAAAAATTGTAAAAAATGTTGTTTCGGTATAGGTAACGTGTATACATCCAAATGCACTTAGTAAAAAGCGGTTATTTTAATATTACAAACAGACACTCCAATTTTATTTATATGTATAGATGTATAGATGTGAAAGTTTGGATGGATGGATAGATGGACGGATGGATGTTTGTTACTCTTTCACGCCAGAACGGCTGAACGGATCTGGATGAAATTTGGCACAGAGATAGATTATAGTCAGGAATAGCACATAGGCTACTTTTTATCCCGGTAAAATGTTTGGTTCCCGTGGGATAGATTTGTTTAAATTTTCATAGATGCCAATAAATTCATTTTCTCATACATTTAATTCTGAGGCGGTACGAAGTTCGCCGGGACAGCTAGTACTTTATAGTCTACCGTATTTAGACAATTAAAACATAGGAGAAAATCTCAGCAAAGTAACAATAAAGTTAATTCATTTTCTCATGCACTTCATTCTGAGGCGGTACGAAATTCGCCGGGACAACTTGTACGGAAATAATAATATAATATCACCAGGTAAAGACACCAATGGTACAGTCCCACACTAAGCAACGCTTGTATTACGGCTACCGTACTTTGGACTGAGGGCGAACTCGGTATATAATGCTTATATAGATATTAAACATCCAGGACTCGGGTACAAATATTCGTGCTCATCACACAGTTTGCCCCGACCGGGATTCGAACCCGGGGCTCTCGGCACAGAAAGCAGGGTCACTAATTACTGTGCCAATGTTGTACTTTTATTTTTTACTATACGTCGTTAGAACAACATAAATTCATCAATTATGGCGTCTTACTTATAAAATCCTGAGCTCTGAAGCTTGGTTGGTTGTTCACAAAACTAGAGACAGATTTGATAATTTTGTCTATAAATTCGATAGTGTTGGTCTTAGTCGACTCCTTGATCGCTCCAGTATCGATAGAAAGTACAACGTTGTCGATATTGTTCTCATTGTCGCTCCTCTCATTATGAGAATATTGTTTTCTGAAAAAATAACCGAAAACATATTGATTTCTTATACTTACGCGAATACTACATATTGAAATAAAACTTATTTTACGGATTTTATCGCGTTTATTTCATGGTTTTACGTTCTCGACGTTTCGGCTGCCCTACAGCAACCATCTTTTTTTCTTTCTTTACGAAATGAGATGTGATGAAATAAAATGGATATGAATATGGCCTCACCCACAACTTGGCGGGTATTTTGCCAATGTCACATCATACATAAAATAATGGATGTAACACGAAGATATGGAGAATCTACAGCAACCATGGTCACGAGAGGACTGAGGTGTTTGAGGTCCTAGTGTCATAGTTTGAGCTCAAACTATTTTATTTCATCGCATCTCATTTCATAAAGAAAGATGATATAAGAAAGCCCTTTCAATAGGTAAGCAAAGTGAATGGGTAACCACGTGTCAAATCTGACAGCAGTTCAGTCATTCAAAACCCGTTCATAGGCTTACCGGGTTCCGGCTGTAAGACTTACCTTGCGAATTTGTTAGCGATCTGACCGACTTTCTCTGAGCGTACTACTTTATGGATCACCGCGTCTACGTTAGAATGATTGTCGTCATGCTTCCTCACTTGCAGCAGCACGTACGAACTGCCGATATTCATGTATGAAAGCCCTGAAAATAGCGAGCTTAGTACAAGTTGTAACTGCATCAAATACAGATCGATAGACTTAGGAAAAATGTCGAATTAGGTGAAATGAAAAGAAGAAAAGAATTTCCAAGTTGAAGTGGCAGTGGGCGGCACATAGCTCGCAGAACCGATGGCCGTTGGGGCAGAAAGGTTATAGAATGGCGACCACGAACCGGAAGACGTAGTGTAGGACGGCCCCCACAAGGTGGAGCGATGATATCACACGCGTCGCAGGAAGCCGGGGGACGCGAGTGGCGGAGGACCGGGATGTGTGGGAGTCGTTGGGGGAGGCCTATGTCTACCAGTGGACGTCTATCGGCTGATAGATAGATAGATAGATAGGTGAAATGAGCAGAGAGTGCTATGCCCACGCCGAATTCATACAATTAGGCATGCGCATAGCTGCCATCTTTGCTCATTTTAATGATGCAACTTATCCACTTGCCTCCATTGCAAAGCTAGAGACAAAAATACTGTATAAGGCTGACTGTCACAGTATGTCAAGTGCGAGATTATTCTTAAGCTAACCGTATAGGGTAGACTGGGTACGTTTGTGACAGTTTTCATTTGAGGGCCAACAATTTTGTTAGTGTGGCAGTTAGCTATACAAAAGATTTTATTTATTGTGAAGAGTACATTTGCCTACGTATAAATACTAAACTTGTACTTCTAAGTATTATGGTTAACCTACAGGAGCAGGTTAGAAAAAAAAGAGAAAATGTCACAACCGACCACACCCCAGGGGCGGTTGTGACAGTACTTGGGGTCGGTAGTGACAGGTTCAAAAATACACGAAATAGTTCAACAATCACTTTTATTGCACGAAATATCCATTCTTCTACGTTTGTTACACAAGAACATTGAATATTATACTCATACTTTAATCAGTCTTAAATTACAATCAGTCCAAAAAGCTAACTTAATTTTTTTTGAGGTAACAATTGTCAAAATAAAAACTAATCCACTAATAAATGCTATATCACTTCTACAACTTCAATCAACTTCTATAAAAATATGAAACATTAATGTAAGTATCAACATACAAAATAAAAACAATAGAAGAAATTTTCATTTTAAATTTTAAATCTGAACAAAAACATATTTGACGATCTAGTCAGAGTCATCACAATTATGACATATATAATGGCGACTACCATCTGTGCACTCTAAGTGGGACCAGAGATCACATTTTCCTTGGCACTTTATCCATTTTTCGCCAGGCCTACTGTCAGAATATGCGCCTACACACACCAGACAAAAATACTCTTCTTCATCTGATGACGGTGGTGATGTATTCCGTTTCTTCGCTTTGTTTCTTCCTTTTCCTTTATTTTTTCCTTTTAGTTCGTTAAGATTTTTCTTCACCTGTTTAGCCTTCAAACGTTTTTCTCTTTCTTCATATTCTTGCCTTACTGCCTCTTTTTCAGGCGTATATTCTTCTTATACTTCTATATAAGCTTCTTCATATTTTCCTATGTCACATTGGCCTCTTTCCGTCTTCCTCAAACGTTTTCTTGGCATCTAAAAGCCAAAAAAAGGAATTTTAATTTTGTCACAACGGTACCCAAAAAATATGTCACAACCGTACCCAAAGCATTCATTCGCAAAAAAACGATTACTATGGCAATATAAAATAATGTACGTACAAAGTAAGCACTGCTATTTAACCACTAAAGTTTAACTAATAATGAAAAAGAACACTCATTACGGTATCTGTACACATATAACAACAATCATTAAAAGACATTGAATAAAAATACTTACTTTTGAGTGTTAAAAAGTAATGAGGACCTCTGTTAACCCCAACGCCGCGCGTTGACTAACGCAATACTGAGAAACACGTTCAGACACGCATGGCGCTCCTTGCCCCCCGTACACCCTCCCCGGTATTCCTTATAGTTTCGCTAATATTGCGATTGTCACAACCGTACCCTGGCACAACCGTACCCAGTCTACCCTACTTTATAGTCTACCGTATTTAGACATTTTGTATGGAGAATTGAACGGCGCCTCTAGCGGACGGTATTTAAAACGTTAAATTCTTCATACAATGTCTCTAAATACGGTAGACTATAAAGTGTACGGTTAACTTACGAATAATCTCGCACTTGACAGACGACAAATATAAGGCCGGGAAGTGAACTGCTTTTTGTGAACTTTTTGGGGTCGAGTCACCTTCGTCCGTAGGAGAATTAAGTACCCTCGAGATACCCTACACGTGACCCTGGGTGGTGCCAACCAGGTGACAACTCTACTGGTGGTAGGCTTCGGCCGTGGCTAGTCACCACCCACTGAACAAAGCCATGTCGCCAAGCGGCCTAGCCGTGTTCCGGCATGATGTTCGGTGTAGCCATTCATGGATGGCGGGTCAGATCAGCTGCGCTGCATGTGCCTAGTGAATGTAGCGTCTCGATCTACTGCCGCCTTCCTACCTAGGCAAGTATGCTCCATCGTAGGTCTCATCGTCACTTACCATCAGGTGAGATCGAGATCAAATACTTGCCTAAGTATAATGTAATAAAAAAAAATAAAAAAATCTGCTCGGATATAAGAGGTCGTAATATATCACCAAAGTTTTCAAATTTGAGTCGCGTTTGAGTACTCAACTGAGAGATAAAAAGTAGTTAAGTACTTAAATACTTTAAGTGATATTACCCAGGATTGTGAGAAGCAGACGATACATTTCAATGCGAGTGCTGTGTTCCGAGTACTGAACGAAAATGTAGTTAATTAAACACTAAAGAACTAATCACATATTTTTCATTATCATATAATTGAAGTAGGCACCTACCTACCTACATATAATATTAACTGTAAATTAAAACTTAATTAATGTGTTGATGGAAGCTGTGATAGCCAAGTTGTTTGAACGCTCGCCTCGGTAACGAGGATCGCAGGTTCAAACCCCGGCTCACACCTGAGATTCTTGGACTTCGCGTGCGAATTTCGTTATCAACCATGATTATCGCTTGCTAACGGTGAAGGAAAACATCGCGAGGAAACCTGCATGCCTGAGAGAGGTCCCCGAAAGATGTGTGAAGTCCACCAACCCGCACTGGCCAGCGTGGTGGACTGTAGCCTTATCCTCCTCGCATTAAGGGGAGGCCCATGCGCAACAGCGGGACATTAAAAAAAAGCCTGGTATTATTGATATTATTATTACGTTTTGATTATGTAAATAGGTAGGTACTTTCTGATAACCAAGTTGCTATGGAGTGCAGGTTTGATTCCCGCCTTCTGGTTGCCCCTACTAGTTGGGTCTTGTTAGGGAAGACGGCTATCACTGCTCATTAATATCGATAATCTGCCTACACTGAGATGTAGAATCAACCATTTTTCCATTTGAAAACCCGATTAGCGCAGTTGTTAGTGACCCTGCATTCGTACCCAGGGTCCGGGAATCGAATCCCGGTAGCGGCAAACTTTGTGTGATGATCACGATTGTTTGTACCCGAGTCATTGATGTTTAATATCTATATAAGTATTATATACTGAGTTAGCCGTCAGTCCACTGTCCAGTAACCATTTTAGCCGAATCGGAGAGATCTTCCAGCCAGGGGGGTGGTATGGCTGGCGGGGCTGCTGCTATGCCCCGACGGTTATTGTCGGGATCACAAGATCCCGAATATATGAATATATGTTACGTGCTCCGAAAACTCTCATAGCGCGATTCAGGATGTATGGAGAATTGTTAATGGTTCTGAATGCGTCTGCAGCGCCATCTGTGTGGCTTGCGGTTGAAGAGGCAGCTATACCATAATACAAGCGGTGCTTAGTTTGAGACAGTTGGTGTTCGTCTGGCTATATTATTGTGTACTAGCTGTTGCCCGCGACTTCGTCCGCGTGGTATTTAACAAATACAACCGTTGACAACAGCCTGCTCGCCCATTCTGAGCCCGCGGGACGCTAAGTTACTCCTTGTTACATCAGCTATCTGCCAGTGAAAGTCCCGTCAAAATCGGTCCAGCCATTTCAGAGATTAGCCGGAACAAACAGACAGACAGACGGACAGACAGACAAAAATTGAAAAAAATGTTGTTTCGGTATACGTAACGTGTATACATCCAAATGCACTTAGTAAAAAGCGGTTATTTTAATATTACAAACAGACACTCCAATTTTATTTATATGTATAGATGTAATATGTATAGATTGTAAATCTATATTAGTATTGAGTTTAGTTTACACAATGTAAACTTTATTGCAGGTAGGTATACTTAGCGTCGATCACTCTCGTCAGATCTATCTAGATCTAGACTAGATCTTTATTTATCGAAATCCTCCTCATTTTGAGGGGAGGCTGATGGGGCAGGCACCACAATAGGACAAAAGGTATGATTATTAAATAAAATTCGTATTAAGTATACTTATCTTTTGAAAAATACTCTTTTTTATTACAAATAAGTACAATAGACACTCCACAGCACGTACTTTCATAATTTATACAACAATACCAACTTGCTTGTGAAATTTATCAATACTAGAATTAATTAGGTAGGTATATACTATCCCCTAAATTTATAGACTTTATCAAACGTCATATAGTACTGCGCAAAGCAAAACTTTTGCGCAGTACTATATGACGTTTGATAAAGTTATATGACGTCTATAAATTTAGGGGATAGTATACAAGAAAAAACTAATAATAATATATGAGTTGTAACAAAAATAGTGTAAAATATTTTAAGGGGTTAAGGGGGAAGCTCAGGTCAGGGCGCGAAATTCAAAATGTCAATGGTTTTTTTTTATTTCCGATACAATACCATAAGCTTTGTAAAAACCGCTACTTTTACTAACTTTATGGTGTTGTATCGCTTTAGGTTTTTTTTAAGCAAACTTAATACATCGAGACATCCAGTGCAGAATGCTAATATCGCAAAACACTAAATTGCATCGTAAAGATGTCCAAATTTTTCGTAAAAAAATAAAAACCATTGACATTTTGAATTTCGCGCCCTGACCCTGAGCTTCCCCCTTAACAAGTAGGTGATAACGATCACGATTATGTATAAAATATATTTGTGTATACAGTGTTTGATTTGTCTGTGAGAGAGCGAGACAGTACCATTACATCGCGGACTTAGTATGTTGTTATTTTTTCAATTTCAAATATTAATTTGATTTATTTATCTCGATGGATCCAAATCTATCGTATTTAGACATTTTGTATGGAGTATTGAAAAGCGCCTCTGGCGGACGGTATTTAAAACTTTCAATTCTCCATACAAAATGTCTAAATACGGTAGACTATAAAGTATACGGTTAGCTTACGAATAATCTCGCACTTGAAGTAAGATCAAAGACAGTTTAGTTTTCACAAGCAAGTGAGTATACAAAATGAAATGTCAAAAAATACAAATCTTGTTAAAAATTAAATGTATCGCCACTAATAATATAAGTAACTTAGGAATAAAACATAATCACATTTATAAGCACCAAAAGTGTACTTAATAAACTAGTATTTACAATTTTACAATTAAAGCGAAAAAATGCAGATAAAAAGAAATATTTAACACCAAGATCACATTCTAAAGAGGTCTGTGCCCAGATTTCCTATTAGCTTTATTTTTCTTCTTTTCTTGACAATCGGCTACAAAATAGAGCCAATTTGCCGGTGTGGAGTAAGTCTTGAGAATTGTTTTCGAATTACAAGTACGAATACGAAAACGAATACGAATTACAAGATGGCGGTGATGATGATGAAATGAATCCCCCGCCCCTGTCAGTAAAGCTGTGGATAATTTACTGAAAATTTACCGGACATCTTGGGAGAACTTGAAAAGTCAGGTTAAGTTATTTTATTTCAATTTTCTTCAATCGTGCACGTTTATGAACACACAATGGGTAATATCCCGCTAATATTACACATTATTTATCAAAGAAACACATTGTTTAAAAGATAAAATAAAATTGACAACTTCACGGTTCAAGCTCCCGCCAAAAAGTCCTCCTATCGGCCATATTGAAAAGCCGTCAACAAAATGGCGTCCCTGGACGATACAGATTAAAATAAAATAAATTAAGTTATGGCATTCAAGAGCACACTTAAGTAAGATTTAAGTAGATTACTTAACAATAACTTGACTAAATATTATATACAACGTTGGTCCTGTTCAAATAATAACTTACATATAAATATTATGTTATGTCTCAGAAGAAGAAATAACTTAGACGGAGGGTTGTGAAGCAAAAAAAAACAAACCAATTTCTCATTCGTAGCTCAGCAGTCCTGAGGATGCCTCGTTTAGAGGCGAAACACGAGTCGAATACTTTTTTTAGATTCGCTTCGTTTCGCGGAGAATTGCATTTTATTTGGGGTCCCGTCACTCGTGACAGATAGTTTCTCGACTAACATCTTATAGGAGTTCGGTGTTGCTGGCTTCTTTAATTATCGATCAACTTGTTTGGTTTATAATTGGAAAAGTTGACAAGCCGAGGGTCAGTGGTGGGTTCCTCTTCCCCCATTTGTTTAAACTAAAAACGCGAATTCACGTGTACTACACAAATCGGTTTGGTATTTTGTGCTTGCATATGTTGTTGCGACACTCCCGTTCATCTTATTTCTTCGTCTGACTACTAATATGAATAACAAGGTTTTACACTGACCAGACATGGTCTGTAGTTGGTCTGACACTACCGCCAATTCTTCTAAAATAAGAATTTCGTTAATAAATTACTTCTGAACAAAGATACCACTGACATTGTCTATGATCATAAAACGGACGGCAACACATTTACCACCAAATTGATAGAACGTCTCTCAATCATGTGTTGTAATACCTTCTTGATTTTTCGCTCATGTTTTTTCCCCGAATTTATTCGATGAAACAAAAAAAAATAAGTTCAAAATGGCTGACTCGGCTTCTTTGTTAAAAATAATGTACTCTAAAAATTATAGACGTTCTATAACTTTATCAAACGTCATATAGTACTGCGCACAACAGTTTTGCTATGCATCGTACTATATGACGTTTGATAAATTTATAGATATTATAGAACGTCTATAAATTCGGGGGGTTATTCTTTATTTTAACACCATCAAATGTACAGTACAAGACCATGTGGCAGTCTTGTCATATTTATATATACTCAGATATATTTACTCGCATATTTAACGTAACATTAATAGATCTAGCCAGTCATAATTATTTGTATTATTACAACTAGAAGAGACCGCTACTCATTGCTGTGATTTGCGTCGAATTTAAAATGTCACGACTAGATCATATATGGTTGAATAAATACCAATAATACGGAAAATATGTTACAGAATTGGAAAACGCGTTTCGTCAAAAATGCAACGGATTTAAAAAAAACTCATTGATACAGAATGATGAGAAAGGGTATATACTAAGCTATGAACTTGCGTTTATTTAGCGCATTGTAATCTCCATGTTGTCTGTCAATATGTCAAAATGACAATTTAAAAAAATGGGTGACAAAATTCCCAGTTGTAATTTTTTATGGTTACGTTTTTTTTTCTATCAAATACCTTAAACTAATAAGTACATTACTTTATTCCTTCTTCTTTTTTCCTTTTTCAGTTTCTTTTTTAGGATTGACATTAAATTAGTTTCTATTTTAATCGTTTACTCTAACGTTTCCTTTCAATATAATACTTATAAATACTTATATACTTAAGTGTAAAATATTTTAACAGATGAATGAGTAAGTTATATTGATTTACTAGCTGTTGCCCGCGACTTCGTCCGCGTGGTATTTAACAAAGACTCAACCGTTGGCAACAGCCTGCTCGCGCGTTCTGATCCCGCGGGACGCATTGCAGATTGTTGCTATCAAACTTAATCAGGCGCAGCGCTGCAACATTGGTTTTATTTTTTTAAGAGAGTATAGGTACCGTGTATACATCCAAATGCATTTAGTAAAAAGCGGTTATTTTAATATTACAAACACACTCCAATTTTATTTATATGTATAGATAAAATAAGAATTGTGTAAATGATGTTTTTTTTTAAACTATTCGAACCGCGAACTATTCGAGTAGCGTTTGGCCAGAACAATGTCACTTTGTTAGTGTCTAATATTTTTTTTATAGGCAAGCAATAATTACATTATAGGCAAGTATTTGATCTCGATCTCACCTGATGGTAAGTGACGATGAGATCTACGATGTAGCATACTTGCCTAGAAGGTACCTGTTCACTCTCGACTTGAAAACGCCCAGATTATTTCTTCAGGCATGTTATATTGGTACCTACAGTTGGCTTTGTTAAAATATTTAAAACTACAATTTTTACACCTTATAGAATATTTTAAATGTACAACTTGCTGTATCAAAATTTAATAAATTAACTCGCGTTATCACCACAATAAGTAGCCAGTCTGTTTTCGCCCTTATAACACAATTGAAGTTGGTAAGTTGACAATTTGTGAGTCAATTAAAAAATAATATGCATAGTCCCGCGACAACTTGCCAACTTGTCAAGTAGCAGACTTACTAGTCCCGCGACAACTTGCCAACTTGCCATGTAGCAGACTTACTAGTCCCGCGACATATTGCCAACTTGTCAAGTAGCAGACTTACTAGTCCCGCGACAACTCGCCAACTTGCCAAGTAGCAGACTTACTAGTCCCGCGACAACTTGCCAACTTGTCCAGTAGCAGACTTACTAGTCCCGCGACAACTTGCCAACTTGTCATGTTGCAGACTTACCAAGCAGCTTACTCGAGCCCCGAGACCCTACTTTACGACTGTGACTTATTTATATTTTCAGCCGGTCAATTTGTCTTGTCAACTTGTCATCCCGAATCGTGCGACTCGGGCGTTAGAATATCAGGTAACATAATTGTTCTAATGCTCAAAGCGCATGTTTGAATATCGAACGCAAAATGGCGGCGGCAGACAAGATGGCGGTCGGCGTTGTCATGTCAGCGCTGCACCTTAGAACGTCGTTCGGGTAAAGATTCGGAGGCAATGGCTCCTCGCCAACTTTGCAGTACTCATGTCTCGACTGTGAATAATATAAATAACAAATATTTATTGATAATAATTAGCTTATCTTCTTCTGCTTTTACAAAAAAATATGGCGTCATCGTTTTAACTATTTTGCCAGTGTCAAGAATCAAGTGATCATGTAACCCAGTGATTCCCAAAGTGGTCTATATCGACCCCTAGGGGTATTGACAACCTGCAAGGGGTCTACGTCAGCGAAAAAAAATTGGGGGGTCCATGAAATGAAAATGGGTGTCCACGATAGTGGATCTCAACACATACACTGATAGTACATATTTACTTACATCATACTATCTTATAATATCAAAACATATACATTATTTATAAAAGTACCTATGAAGTAAAAAAAATATTATATATGTTTATAAAATTGTGTAAGTTGTAGGATGTTGGTATTCGCTTTGTGGTCGCAATACATTTTGAACTTGTAAAAACCTGAGAGTCGCAGTCTCAGAGCTTCGCTACCTTGCACTGACTTGTTCAATTCGTCACTCTATAAAGGACGGAAATCAATATCAGGTAAGTAGGGGGTCTACCCAACACGGAAAAACATGGCAAGGGGTCTACGACACAAAAAAGTTTGGGGAACTCTGATGTAACCAATATTGCAATGCTCGCAAAAGTATTTAAAATACAATATTGTTTATACAACCGATAAATAAAATATTTTTATGATTATATCTCTATCTATTGGCATAAAAATATAGCTTTCAGAATGTGTATGACTTTAGACAAGTGCTGCGTTCTAGCGGCATAAAAAGATAGCTTTCAGAATGTGTATGACTTTAGACAAGTGCTGCGTTCTAGCGGCATAAAAAGATATCTTTCAGAATGTGTATGACTTTAGACAAGTACTGCGTTCTAGCGGCATAAAAAGATATCTTTCAGAATGTGTATGACTTTAGACAAGTACTGCGTTCTAGCGGCATAAAAAGATATCTTTCAGAATGTGTATGACTTTAGACAAGTGCTGCGTTCTAGCGGCATAAAAAGATATCTTTCAGAATGTGTATGACTTTAGACAAGTGCTGCGTTCTAGCGGCATAAAAAGATATCTTTCAGAATGTGTATGACTTTAGACAAGTACTGCGTTCTAGCGGCATAAAAAGATATCTTTCAGAATGTGTATGACTTTAGACAAGTACTGCGTTCTAGCGGCATAAAAAGATATCTTTCAGAATGTGTATGACTTTAGACAAGTGCTGCGTTCTAGCGGCATAAAAAGATATCTTTCAGAATGTGTATGACTTTAGACAAGTGCTGCGTTCTAGCGGCATAAAAAGACAATGTGTGTGTGTGTGTGTTTGAACAATAAAATGTTCCGTTCATTACAAGCCATACGAATTTGTCCATTATAAATGATTTCAGGTTGATGTTTTTGGATATATCGATGCAGTGTTATAAGTAGTGTTCGCGATTTGCAACCTTACGTCTCATAGATGCTCAATTTTCGTGTAAAAATTAAAAAACTAGCTTTCTGGGATACAGCGCCATCTACTAGAAAATGTTTGGAAACCAGACCGGCGCATTCACCTATCTGAAGTTTCTGGAGTCTGTTTCATACATTATCTACGAATAGGATGGCTCAGTTATATGTCATAGATTGATGATAATATCCCCAGTATTTCGGTTATGGTCGGCATTAGACAAGTGGAATAAAAAAACCGGTAAATGTCGGTCTTCACTTGTGTGTGAAGTGTGCTAAAGGAAAACATCGTGAGGAAACCTGCATGTCTGAGAGAACCGCTCGAAAGGTGTGTGAAGTCCGCCAACCCGCACTGGGCCAGCGTGGTGGACTATGGCCTAATCCCCCTCGCATTAAGGGGAGGCCCGTGCCCAGCAGTGGGACATTAAAAAGGACTGGCATTATTACTTGTAGATTTAGAACTGTATTCTACTTACAGCGAACTCCTCAGCGCACAGCTCTCTGCAGGGCGGGCAGACCACGCCGCCCTTGTGAAGCCAGCCTTTCTTGATGATCCTGACTTGCAGGACCTGCCCCGCGTGGAAGCAGGTGTACGAATAGTTGCCAACCTGAAAAATAAACATACGATTCAGTGTAAATACCGGTTCGAAAATTAACCGGTATTTGAGCCGAATCGCGTGGTTATACGTGAAAGAATATTTGCCAACGTAAATGATATAAAGGCGGTTCGATGTATTTAAACCGTTTTTTTTATTACGATAAATACGGTTCGAAAAATAAACCGGTATTAAAGCCACATCGATTGGAAAACATATATGCGAATAATTGGTAAACTTATAATGGAATAAAGATTTTGGTCATAAATAACGATTCGAAAAAAACTGGTAATCAACCCGGTTTATTATTCGATACGGTTTCACTATACTTCTAAGGTTGCACTTTCTACCAGTTTCCCCATATAAACATAAACCGGCGAGGGGCAGAAAAAGCTTGAAAAATATCAAAATGCATCGGCGGAGGTTCATATGTCAAAAAATTATCGATTTACCGGTAGGTACCGGTAAATCGATCGTAAAACCAGTTTTGTCTTACGTAACTCTACCAAAGCGGATCGTCAATTTTTTTAAATTATTTACTAAGATTATACTTTTTTAATTTTTGAGCGAAAAAAGAAATAAGATAAATACCACAATATGCAATCTTCCGCTCTCGCACTTGTATTTATAGCAACCCGAACCCCAATGCTGCCATTCTCTGATCTGAAAACAAAAACAAGACATGTACAATCCACACTATACTCTCGTCGAGAGCAAACGACTAATGCTTAAAACGTACGAGAGATGCCGAGAACGTACGCAAGATGCCGAGAACGTACGAGAAATGCCGAGAACGTACGAGAAATGCCGAGAACGTACGAGAAATGCCGAGAACGTACGAGAAATGCCGAGAACGTACGAGAAATGCCGAAGATGTGAGGTACACTACATCGTTTCAACGCGAGAAAGATGATAGATAAATTATTAAATAATAAATGTGATATTAAAAGAAATATATTATCTGAAAATGTATATAAGCTGTAACAATAATAGTGTAAAATATTTTAACAGTACCAACAGTAGGTTGTAAAGATAACAATCCCAAAGAAATAAATCAAATTATTAGACACGTCAAAAATTGCAACCTGTTCTGAGCGCACAGACATATGCTACTGGTTCGCCGTTCGTTTTATTCCTAAAATATTTTACACTATCAAAATAATTTAATTTTCTTCCAACTCCTCCTATTTTTATCTTTCGATTAATTTCGTGCGGGCTCCAAGACAATTAACTTTATCCCGGGCCTCGCCGAGGGTCAAAGCTCGGTGTCTTCATTGGACACCACTGTTGATCCTGGCTTACAGGAGAAGCAGTGGTGGGAGTGTGTGGCGGGCCGGGCCTAATCCCATAAAGTATCAAAATCATTGTTGTACATTCACATGTGTAATGAAGAAGTGAATTGTAGTTTAGTTTGTATATTTGTCCTGTACCTGTCTACACGACTTCTGCTCCCATACTCTGTCGCTGTGATCGAAGCACATCGAGTGACTGCCATAATTCTCCAAAGCGAAGTTTACATCAGCCTCTGTAACAATATTCATCTTAAATCACATATGTGGCTCCATCATAGATTACACCAGGGCCTCAAGTCTGCTAACACAATCGATTCATAATCGAACAGCAACCGCATAGTAAACGTCACTTTTGACAAATATTGTATGGGATATTTGGGGCTATCCATAAATTACGTCACACGTTTAGGGGGTGGGAGGGGGTCGACGAAGTGTGACATTGTGTGACAAGGGGCGGGGAGGGGTCCCAAATTTTGTGACATCACATTTTTTTCAAAATATAATATTTTATATCTAAGTATTACAACTGTTGATTTTATTGAAAAATAATTTAAATGGAAATAAAAACAATTTCGGAACACTGCTGTTTTAATTTCATAAATTTCTAAGTGTAAAATTACAAAATATGTGACATCACACTAGGTAAGGGGGGGTCTCTCAAATGTGACCAGTTGTGACAAGGACGGGGGAGGGGTCAAAAATTCATGAAATTCGTGTGACGTAATTTATGGATGGCCCCTTTGTCAAAAGTGACAGTTGCTATGCGGCTGCTGTTCGATTATGAATCGATTGTGTTAGCAGACTCGGGGCCCAGGGTTTTCCAAAGTGATCGATATCGGTTTCCCAAGGGTCGACATAAACGAGAACTGACTGAACTTTGGGGGTCGGCGAGGTCTAAAAATCGACCCCTATTAATTAACACAAGTTCTCATTTGAAACTCTCAAGATACTGTATAAGTTGTGTTACGTGTACCAACTTGTTATAAGAATGACTAATATTTTAGTAAGAAGTATTATTGTTGTACTTTTATCACACTCAAAAGGCAGTACATTGTTATGGGTGTGTGAGAACAATGTAGGAACGGCTAGGAAGGCACTTCAATATATAGTTTAGTGGAAAAGGGAAGATCTTCCAGCCAGGCGGGTGGTATGGCTGGCGGGGCGGCCGCTATGCCCCGACGGTTATTGTCGGGATCTTGTATATATGTTACGCGCTCCGAAAACTCTTATAGCGCGATTCAGGATTGTGATGACAATTGTCTATTGTTCTGAATGCGTCTGCAGCGCCATCTGTGTAGCTTGTTGTGCGGTTGAAGTGGTCGCTACAATAGCATTTCTGAAGACTATTTATTTCAGTATCTCAGAGATACTGACGGCCTGATTAGCGCAGTGGTAGTGACTCTGCTTTCTGCGCCGAGGGTCCCGGGTTCGAATGGTTCGGGTTCCTGGTAGGGACACAAGCTTTGTGTGATGAGCACGAATGTTTGTACCCGAGTCATGGATGTTTAATATGTATATAAGTATTAGGTATATACTGAATTCGCCCCCAGTCCATTGTACGGTACATATAACACATGCGTTGCTTAGTGTGGGACCGTATAGTTGGTGTGTTCGTATGGCGATATTTATTTATACTCGCACGTGTACTTACTAGGTGTGTTCTCCTCGTAGGAACACCGACTTCCTCGGACCAGTACGCTCTTGTGTCTCCAGGTGAACTCCTGCAGGTAGGGGCAGTAGTCCGCCAGCGACACCGAGCCGCCGTAGTGGGCCTCCTCGCCGGGCGGAATGTTCGGCAACACGTCGAAATGCTGGCGGAATAAAAAAAATCTATATTATAGTTTTTTTTTTTTTTTTTTTATTACATTATAGGCAAGTATTTGATCTCGATTTCACCTGATGGTAAGTGACGATGAGATCTACGATGGAGCATACTTGCCTACATAGCATAGTTGACAGTATTTAGACATTTTGTATGGAAAAAAAAATCTTTCAGTGTTTTTTTCATCATTTTTTTTGTCGTTACCAGAGTTAAGTTACGGCGTTGAAGAAGTCTTTTTTAAAATTATTTTAATTTCTAATCGGACAACCGTCCTCGACACTGGTAAATCTTAGACTAACTTATTCCTATCTTAAAGACTAACAATCGTATATAAAACTAATGGGACGTGGGTTACATGATCTCCTGGTCTACGTCATTACCCTGACGTAACTCCAGACAAAAAAAAATTACGAAAAAAAAAACACTGAAAGAT
Organism: Pheosia tremula; assembly: GCA_905333125.1. NCBI lineage: Eukaryota > Metazoa > Arthropoda > Insecta > Lepidoptera > Notodontidae > Pheosia > Pheosia tremula. Next base: position 2,738,057 of record HG995427.1, on the reverse strand, counting down.
TTTTTTTTCTTTACTTAATTTATTTTTCTCCAACCGCCACCTGTGAAATGCCGGCCCCGGCAAAGTGCTGCCCGGACAGCACCCTCCCCCCTCCCTCCCCCCCACCTGCTACGCCACTGCAGGGCCCTAATGGCTGATATGGTTTTTTTTGTAAATGCCATGTTTTTATACATGGTCAGCCAGTTTTCCTCCGACGTGGTGCTCGAAGCCCTTGTTTATGTTTTCATTTACTGCCGATTTATAGAATTTGTTGTATAGTCAAAGTCAAATCATTTATTTCGTATAGGCCTACGGGGGCACTTACAAATTGTCATTACATTTTTTTTTCTTAAGTCTACAACCGGATCGGAACGCGAGCTCAACTGAGAAGATCCGGCAAGAAACTCAGCGGGCTTGTCTTTTTTTAAATTCATTATTTTTACAAAATAAAATATAAAAGTAAGCATATATGTTTAATCAATGGTGTTTCTCTAGTTTATAATATTTTATGTTCCTTTCTATTGCGTGTGCTTCTACACAGTAGATTTTGAACTACACAAACAACACTTTTTGAAATACTGCGTCAAAGCAGTAAGTTATTATTTAGTCGTTTAAAAACCCAATTAAAACCCGTTCATAGGGTTACTAATAGCTGATATGGTTACCTGATAAGCCCTCGGCAGTATGTTGTCGTGTCGCACCAGGTTGCACAGCACGACGGCGGCGCGGCGCGGCGAACACTCGGTACGAAGCGGGTTTCCCTTGATCCGCTCACAGAACGGGGCAGGGTTCTTGCGTCTGCAGCAAGAGAGGGTTCTTGGTGGACAGGAGTTTGATACCGTTTGTAATGTATATACACTACTTATTTGTAAAACAATTTATACACATAATTGTTTATAATAATATAATATAATAATTTCAGCCCTTTTTTTTATGTCCCACTGCTGGGCACGGGCCTCCCCTCAATGCGAGGGGGGATTAGGCTATAGTCCACCACGCTGGCCCAGTGCGGGTTGGCAGACTTCACACAACTTTCGAGGGGTTCTCTCAGATATGCAGGTTTCCTCACGATGTTTTCCTTCACCGTTGAGCAAGTGATAATCTTGGTTGAAAATGAGATTCGCACATGAACAATCCCAGAGGTGCGAGCCGGGGTTTGAACCTGCGATCCTCGTTACCGAGGCAAGCGTTCTACCAACTTGGCTATCACTGCTTTGCATTGCATTGCATAATTGTTTACGAAGATATGAATATAAGTAATATTTATATATGTTTATATATATGTATATATATACTAGCTGCGCCCAGCGGTGTTACCTGCGATTAAAAAGTATGTCCTTTTACAAATTCACAGTTCCTGTATGCTATACCACAGGAATCGTGCATTTTTCGGGATAAAACAAAACTGACCCCTAAACTACCACCACCAAACATTATATCGATGCATTGCTCTGTGATAAATTAAAACAAATCTATCCCACGGGAGCCATACATTTTGCCGGGATAAAAAGTAGCCTATGTGCTATTCCATAATCTATATCTGTGCCAAATTTCATCCAGATCCGTTCAGCCGTAGGCACCTCAAATTTCGATTTCCTCCACTCGTGCACGTTTGTGAACACACAATGGTTAATATCGCGCTAATATTACACATTATTTATCAGAGAGACACATTGTTTGGAAAATAAAACAAAATTGACAACTTCACAGTTCAACTTCCCGCCGAAAAGAAAAAAACAAAATTGACACCTTCACTGTTCAACTTCCCGCCAAAAAATAAATCAAAATTGACAACTTCACAGTTCAACTTCCCGCCAAAAAAAAACAAAATTGACAACTTCACAGTTCCACTTCCCGCCAAAAAAAACAAAATTGACAACTTCACAGTTCAACTTCCCGCCAAAAAAAATCAAAATTGACAACTTCACAGTTCAACTTCCCGCCGAAAAAATAAAACAAAATTGACAACTTCACAGTTCAACTTCCCGCCAAAAAGCTATTCTTTGTCGATGGATCATTGTATACTTACTCTTCCAAATCCGTTCCATTAACGATGCTTGTAAATATAATTCACATATCAATTGAATAACTTTAAAATATATATATACCTATAGCAATTGTACAGGGGAATTCAGAAACTGTATACTAAACCATAAACATGCGCGCTTTTTTAGCGCATTTGTCGAAATTATGTTAAGGTGGAAGCTCAGGGTCAGGGCGCGAAATTCAAAATGTCAATGGTTTTTATTTTTTTAGGAAAAATTTGGACATCTGTACGATGTAATTTAGTGTTTTGCGATATTAGCATTCTGCATTGGATGTCTCGATGTATTAAGTTTGCTTAAAAAAGTACCTAATCTGATACAACACCATAAAGTTAGTAAAAGTAGCGGTTTTTACAAACTATAAAAAAATATTTTTTTTATTTATATTTTTTTAAATATGTATAATATTTTAAATTATTTTTTTTATATTTTTTTTTTATGGGACTAGGCCCGCCACACACTCCCACCACTGCTACTCCTGTCAGCCAGGATCTACAGTCGTGTCCCTGAAGACACCGAGGTCTGACCCTCGGCGAGTCCCGGGATACAGTTAATTGTCTTGGAACCCGCACTAAATTAATAGAAAGATAAAAATAGGAGGAGTTGGAAGAAATTATCCACTTCCCTCCATTGCAAAGCGGGAGACAGAAAAGATCTGGTAGACAAGTTTCCAAAGAAGCAAGACTTTTACAGCTGGACTAAGTCCAGGTGTAAGGCACCACGGAGAGTTTAAATACTAGTTGGTCCTAAACTTGTGAGCTGATTAAACTTGATTCCAGTAGTAGGTATGGCAAAAATACTGTAAAGAGAGGTCTTGGCTAGGCCTACGCCAATAAAAAAAAAACCTTGTCTATTATACAGGCTGTAAGTGGCTTCGTAATGAAAACAGGTGCCATGGATTCAACTCATGATTCTGGGCCCTAAGTCTGCTAACACAATCGATTCATAATCGAACAGCAAGCGCATAGTAACTGTCACTTTTGACAGATATCCCATAGATTATCTGTCAAAAGTGACCTTTACCACACAGGTACACAGGTCCTTTATTTTTTATTTTCCGTCGATCTTTTCATGAACTATACGTTTTTTTTTTCAATATCTTTATATTGATTTTAGCATGACATCATAAAAGAAGTATATCTCAGCGTTATTTTAAATAAAAAAACAAACATAATTACTAGTTTAGACTTGAAAACTGCAATGTAAATTAAAACTCGATACGGTCGAGCGCGCTCGTCACTCGCACGCGTCGGGTATCGCGCGGAGCGTTGCGTTGTGATCGCCTTGTTTACAATACATTGCGCGCTCAAAAATTACAACATTTTTACCCATGACTTTCGACATAAATGACTTCTATAACTATTCAGTGTAACCTTTACCCAAAGTTTTCATTACCGTGCTCCTTACATCCTGTAATTGTACTTACTCTAGAGTTGTATTATCCATAGTTTCGCTTGAAAAAGAATAACAATAATTACTTCACAGTGTCAACAGTTTTTTTTTCATTTTGCCATCCCCATAGGTCATTTGCCAGTGTCAAGTAATAGAAATTATTTCAGTTTTCGAGCATATGCACAGGCCCAAAGGCTAGGCCCAAGTCAAATACCCCCCCATCCCTCAATCAGTAAAGTGATGGTTACTTTACTGAAAGAAGTGTCAATATGTGTTCGCTATTTATTGCGTACCATAGACTCGTTCTTCGTCAAATACTGTATTTTTTTTATTCATACCCAGTACGATTCGGAAAGGCTATACTAACCTTTGGGCCTGTGCGCCTTTAGCGCATTCCGAATCATACTGGAGACAGCAATAGTGTGAGAGCGAGAGGTGAATATAGACAATTTATAATCCCATTAAGTAAGTGGCTTCGTAACGAAAACTGATATCATGGATTCAACTCGTGATTCTGGACCACCAGAGTTGGAATTTTCCGTCGATCTTTACATGAATAATACGCATTTTTTAATATTAAATACATAAAATATAAAGATAAAAAATAAAATTAAAATTAGGCATGCTTCAGAATGCACTCAGCTTTCCAAATCCCCACCACCATTGGCCGGCAGGGTGCCCAGAACGCTGGCTCATGTGTTGGCCAAAATATGTGCCAGCGTTCTGGTCACCAGATGTCTCCACCGGACGTTTGGTAAGCTCCCGGTAGATCCGATGGGCTCCCGGTCCCCACGGACCCAATGTCTCTACCCCAAACGCCTCAAATATATCCCTGCACCGAGGGAGTTATATATGCGGCGCTTGAGGCATTCCGCATTTTTTAATTGAGTTCAGTATGAAATCTTAATATAAGTCTATCTCAACGTCATTTTGAATAAAAAGAAAAAATAACTAATTTAGACCTAAACTTGCAATGTAAATTAAAACTCGTTACGCTCGAGTGCTCTCGTCACTCGCACGCATTGAGTATCGCGCGGAACGTCGTGTTCTGATCGCGTGGATTACCATACATTGCGCGGTCAAAAATTAAAAAAAAATGCAACCCTTAACTTTGGACATAAGTGATTTATATATTTTTATTATAGTCATTAAATGTAACCTTTACAAAAGTTTTCGTTACCAAGTCCCATACACCTTGTATAAACCATAGGCCATAGACCATAGGCCATAGACCATATGCCATAGACCATATGCCATAGACCATATGCCATAGGCCATAGGCCATAGACCATAGCCACCACGATTATAACCCGAGTATCCGGGTGTTACCTCAACCTTTGCGAGTTCAGCCACTGTTTGCAGGAGACCATCGCGAACCGGCAGCCGAGGCCTCTCCCCCAGTCGAGTGGGGCGGCGTGTTCGTAGTTCGCCCGATACCAGCCTGTGTCCTCCATCAGGGCGAAAGTTATTCGACTGAACACCGAGTTTTGGGTGTGTGTACCGGTCATCGCTTCGTTCTGTTGGGACAAGACACAGATCATACGTCAAATTCCTTATTATTTCTTTACGAAATGAGATGCGATGAAATAAAATGGATATGAATATGGCCTCACCCACAACTTAGCGGATATTTTGCCAATGTCAAGTAATTAATAGCAATAACACATTCATTATTAATCGGTAAATAAATACAATATAGGAATGTTGGCTATTCAGCGAGGAAATGCGGCCAGCATCTTGGGCACGCTACCGCATGGGCCAAATTTTTTACAGATTTTGTAGCTTTTCTATACTCTTTTTAAGTTATATTAGTATATAGGAATTAGGTTGAAAATAGTATTAGGTCTCCAAACAAAATGTCGACACGACTGACTGTTTACGAAACTAACAGAAGTTTAATTTGCCAACCTGATTCGGACAAATGGCATGTGATGAGCACGAATTTTTGAACCCGAGTCATGGATGTTTAATATCTATATAAGTATTTATATAATTAGTTCGCCCTCAGTCCATTGTACGGTACCCATACTACAAGCGTTGCTTAGAGTGGGACCGTATAGTTAGTGTGTTGGTCTGGCGATATTAATATTATTAGTTAACCTCAAAAAGCCTCTTCTCCCAGTGGGTGAGGGCAGTTCCATCTCCTCCCTGGTCCTCCAGCTCAGCGCCTTCTAAAGCTGAACAATTGAAGTGGTCTCGAACCTGCGATAGGAAATAATGTTAGAAGGGATTTAAACATGTCAAGAATTCTTGGGTAAAATTCTCAAAGTTCTTGCTAAAAATTCTCAATGATATTGTCGAGTATATACTGAGAGAATTCTCAAAGGTCTTGCAAGGAATTATCATTGCAATTGCCGAGAATTTATCGCAAGAATGCACAAAGTTCTTGCAAGCAATCCTCATTGTTATTGCCGAGAATTTACCGCAAGGGCTCCCAATGTTCCTGCTAGAAATCCTCAATGTTTTTTATGCCGGTACTTCACAGCAAAAGTTGTCATAGTTCGTGCCAAGAATTATCAAAGTTCCTGACAAGAATTTTCGACAAAGTGGGTGCAGAATAGTACACCTCTGCCTACCCCTTAGGGGACTATGGGCGTGATTGTGTTTGTACATATTTACGAGTAACTCTAAGCGCAAATTTTAACTTATATTTTAAAGAGGTAAACTTTGTCAATTTGGATGTAGGGGGTTATCTCCGGAACTGCTGATCCGATTTTGAAAATTCTTTAACTGATAGAAAGCTACATTATCCCCGAGTGCTATAGGCTAGGTTTCATAGAGCTACTGCAGGCGTAGCCGCGGACAAAAGCCTGTATATCAATGAAGTGATGGATAGTAAGAATTTGGAATTTTATTTTAAGAGCCCTGATGAAATATTCCTCACCTCCTTGACTACTCTTGGGGTGACGATCATGTTGAAGGTTCTCTCCATGTAGCCCCCCCTGATCATCCAGTTCTTCCTCGTGATGTTCTTCACCACGCGATCCGACCATTTGTGGATTTGTAACCTGTGAAATTGTACAGGTTGATGCAGTAAGGGCATATTGTGCCTTGAACCTTCTTAAGCGTATATTTTATCATTATATGCAGGCAGAATTTCGAAACTTAGGTCAATTAAAAAAATATATTCTCAAGACATCACAATTGTCAATTTATCTTCTTTAATTATTTCAACTTGTTTGGTTTATAATTGGAAAAGTTGACAAGCCGAGGGTCAGTGGTGGGTTCCTCTTTCCCCATTCGTTTTAAAGAGAAAAGGAATTTGGGTCTAAGAGGTTTAATTTAATATCCTTACTCTTCGTCCAAAGGTGGGTTGCCAGTATCCAGTCTTCTCTCCGTTAACGGCTCGCCATTTTCATCTCTGAAACACACAAAACAATGAAACCTAGCTGTACGGTCCCAATCAATGGACTGTAGAGTGCTATGCCATTTTTCAATCCAATCAGCCGAAAGACGTCCACTGCTGGACACAGGCCTCCCCCAACGACTCCCACACATCCCGGTCCTCCGCCACTCGCCTCCCCCGGCTTCCTGCGCCGCGTGTGATATCATCGCTCCACCTTGTAGGTGCCGTGCTACACTACGTCTTCTGATACGTGGTCGCCATTCTAGAACCATTCTACCCCAACGGCCATCAGTTCTCCATAAAAGGGTCTTAAACATCCAAGACTCGCGCCCATACAGGGAATCCAACCCAGGATCCTGGGTACGAAACAACTGTGGCAATCATGCAAGGAGTACAATGGGACCAGGTTTAAAGAGACGTACCTATAAAAAGCAAATAGCGAGACGCTAAATCCCAGCGCGTGCAGCATCTCATGTTTGACAGTTGAAAGAACAGACGGCAGATCTCGATCTCTCGTGGACAGCTCCCCGGGGCAGAAGTTGGCGTGCCCGGCCACCGGCCTGCAAGGGGATTGAGAGATGAGTGACGGCTGTTGAGGTTTGAATTTGAAGGGAATGAGACGGGTTACCCTAGGGAATTAGACGGGGAATTAGTTGGGTGATCGAAGGGAATGAGACGGGTGACCCAAGGGAATTAGGGGAATTGGGTTTCTAAAATAAAAGTAGCCTAAGTTACTCCTTGTTACATCAGGTATCTGCCAGTGAAAGTGCCGTCAAAATCGGTCCAGCCATTTCAGAGATTAGCCGGAATAAACAGACAGACAGACAGACAGACACACAGACAAAAATTGTAAAAAAAAATCTTTTGGTATATGTATCGTGTATACATCCAAATGCACTTAGTAAAAAGCGGTTATTTTAATATTACAAACAGACACTCCAATCGTTTTTATTTGTATGTATAAAGTGGTTGGCTCACCGATCTAAAGCTGATTCCTGTTGGCAATGCGACGCGTACGCAACCGTAAGCCCGCGTCGACATCGCTCTGTTTCAACTGCACTCACGTACAGAACGAAATCTGTATTCTCCACTCCTGAAGACTCCTCTTCCACTTGTGAGGATACTGTAAATAAGGAATTCCTAAGATGATCTATATCCCCAGGGGTCGAGATAAACGAATACTGGTTTTGGGGGTCGATGAGACGTCTAAAATTCGACCCCTAATTAACACAAGTTCCTATTTGAAACTTTCAAGATACTGTATAAGTTGTGTTACGTGTACCAACTTGTTATAAGAATGACTAATATTTTTGTAGGAAGTATTGTTGTACTTTTAAAAAACTCAACAAGTCGATAAGCGTGCACAAGTTCGTACAAGATGAAATTATTATTTTGTATCAATAGGAAAAAACCTAGAGTTAGGATTTTTAAAGTAATTTGGGTATGGGGGTCTGAGATATTAGTTCGTTTTGGAAAAGGGATCTTTTGTCCAAAATAATTTGGGAATTACTGCTGAAAGTTATGACATTTAGAGGCAAAAAACGTAATATTGGAATGACAGCCAAGATGGTAAACCGCTCGGCTTTTAAACTAGGTATACAGGTTTTAACCCCGGCTCGGACTTCTTGGATTTTCATGAGCAAATCCCAGAGGCAGGGGTGGAACCTGCGACGCTCGTTTCGAAGGCGAACATTCATATCTATCTATCACTGTCACCATGAAAATATTGCTGTTCTGAGCCAGCACTATACATCGTTCAGGGCCCCAAGTCTGCTAACAAAATCGATTCATAATCGAACAGCAACCGCGTAGTAACTGTCACTTTTGACAGATATTTTATGGGATAACTGTCAAAAGTGACAGTTATTATGCGGTTGCTGTTCGAATATGAATCGATTGTGTTAGCAGACTTGGGGCCCTGGCGTTTTAATGATGAGGTTTAAGTTGACTTAGTCTCCAATACACTCCATACCTGGCTCGTCATTCCCCTCGTTCAACGCATTCCCGCTGATCTCAGTGGCTGTCTCGTCGTCCAACATGACCTGTTGCCTGGGCAGCACCCTGCAGTTATGACCTGTGCTGTTGCAAACATAGCAGGGCTGGGGACCAAAAGAAAATATCGCTTAACAATCTGTCCATTGACACGCCATTTTCACATCATCATGTCACATCCAGTATTTTATTTATAACTAGCTGTTGCCCGCGACTTCGTCCGCGTGGTATTTAACAAAAACAACCGTTGACAATAGCCTGCTCGCCCATTCTGAGCCCGCGGGACGCATTGCAGGTTGCTATCAAACTTAATCAGGCGCTGCGCTGCAACATTGGTTTAAATTTTTTTTCGTGAGATCCTATTTTTTTTTCTAAAATAAAGGAGCCTAAGTTACTCCTTGTTACATCAGCTATCTGCCAGTGAAAGTCCCGTCCAAATCGGTCCAGCCATTTCAGAGATTAGCCGGAACAAACAGACAGACAGACAGACAGACAGACAGACAGACGGACAGACAGACAGACGGACAGACAGACAGACGGACAGACAGACAGACAGACAGACAAACATTGTAAAAAATGTTGTTTCGGTATAGGTAACGTGTATACATCCAAATGCACTTAGTAAGAAGCAGTTATTTTAATATTACAAACAGACACTCCAATTTTATAAATATGTATAGATGTGTATTTATTGAATGTGTTATTGCTATTAATTACTTGACAATTTCAAAATACCCGCTAAGTTGTGGGTGAGGCCATATTCATATTCATTTTTTTTCATCGCATCTCATTTCGTAAAGAAAGAAGTTTCTGTGCATTAACGATGGTATTGTCATAAATAAAACATATTGTTACGTGCGGGGGTAATCAAATGCCGATTACGTGAAAATTACTTTAATCGCTCTCCACACACAAGGCAAAAATAGTACACACTAATACACTAACTAGTTAACACTCAAATCACAATTCACCAAATCACTTAGAAACAGTAGTCCACAGTATTCGCTAGAGTCGCCGGTATAGTCTTCTTACTTCGCTTCCGAGAGATGTGTTCACTATCGCTTTCAAATAGAAACTGTCTCGTCGCTGGTCCTGCACACTATTTATAATCCGAAAATAGCGAGGGTGGATCTTTCCAGAAAGGTGTCGACAAAAACCCACAAAACAGAAATGTTCCATAAGGAAAATGAACCTTATGTACACGGTAATAAGGAGGGGCTAGAATGTTCTAGTGTACGTAGCTGCATTCGTGAAATCGGTATTATTCCGAGAACTCCCAGTTCCAGGAATTACATTGTCCTCGCATTTGTTTACTAATAATTTTAATAAAAATAATACGAGATATATTCTGGAAGCCGGTTGGAAGCCGGTTGCAACATTGTTGGCGATTCTAGATCTTTCTTCACAGATCGATAGGAGACCTTGGACCCGACAATGCGTTTTTGTTTCCAGAAGCTTCGATGTCTATTTCAAGAGTTATCGATACCTCTTTTATACGCATCGTAACAATATTTTACGGATTTTATCGCGTTTATTTTATATGTTCACGTTCCCGACGTTTCGGCTGCTTTACAGTAACCATGGTCACAGGATGACTGAGGTGGTTGACGTCCTAGTGTATCATAGTTTGAACTGGGGTACCCTCATATTTACTTGTAACTAGCTGTTGCCCGCGACTTCGTCCGCGTGGTATTTAACAAAGACAATCGTTGACAACAGCCTGCTCGCCCATTCTGAGCCCGCGGGACGCATTGCAGGTTGTTGCTATCAAACTTAATCAGACGCTGCGCTGCAACATTGGTTTTAATTTTTTTTCGTGAGATCCTATTTTTTTTTCTAAAATAAAAGTAGCCTAAGTTACTCCTTGTACATCAGCTATCTGCCAGAGAAATTCCCGTCAAAATCGGCCCAGCCATTTCAGAGATTACCCGGAACAGACAGACAGACAGACAGACAAAAATTGTAAAAAAAATTGTTTCGGTATAGGTAAAGTGTATACATCCAAATGCACTTAGTAAAAAGCGGTTATTTTAATATTACAAACAGACACTCCAATTTTATTTATATGTATAGATGTATAGATGAACGCGATAAAATCTGAAAAAATAGTTTTATTTAGATGTGTAGTATTCGCGTAAATGTAAGAAATCAATAGATTGTCTTGTCACCTAACTAACATGACATTGTTTTATTTATATACATATAGATTTCTTGTTCCCATTTTCCAACTTATCAATTTTAAGATTATAAATTCAAGTTTCACGGCTCTAAATATCCAAATAGTAGCTCAAATATATAACGCTTAAGAATTATAGTGTTATTAATATAAGGGGTACAGGGTACGGTAGGTTATAAAGGTCAAATTCGCGAAAAAATATTAAAAAAATAACACTACATAAGTCCGCGATGCAACTATACTGTCTCGCTCTCTCACAGAACAATCAAACACTGTATACACACACATGTTATACATAAACGTGATCGTTATCACTTGTTAACGCCTTTAAATATTTTACACAATTTTTATTACACTTTGTATACCGAGTTTGGGGTCGAGTGGATCGAGTCACCTTCGTCCGTAGGAGAATTAAATACCCTCGAGATACCCTACACGTGACCCTGGGTGGTGCCAACCAGGTGACAACTCTACTGGTGGTAGGCTTCGGCCGTGGCTAGTCACCACCCACTGAACAAAGCCATGTCGCCAAGCGGCCTAGCCGTGTTCCGGCATGATGTTCGCTGTTGCCATTCATGGATGGCGGGTCAGATCAGCTGCGCTGCATGTGCCTAGTGAATGTAGCGTCTCGATCTACTGCCGCCTTCCTACCTAGGCAAGTATGCTCCATCGTAGATCTCATCATCACTTACCATCAGGTGAGATCGAGATCAAATACTTGCCTATAATGTAATAAAAAAAATAAAAAACGTTTTCGATTTATGAACACCACTCAATTTACTGTCATGGACACATAACAATTCATATATAACTTTAGCGGAAAAGGGAAGATCTACCAGCCAGGCGGGTGGTATGCCTGGCGGGGCGCCATGCCCCGACGGGCTATTGTCGGGGTCTTGTATATATGTTACGTGCTCCGAAAACTCTCATAGCGCGTTTCAGGATTGTATCCAGAATTGTCGATTGTTCTGAATGCGTCTGCAGCGCCATCTGTGTAGCTTGTGGCGCAGTTGAAGGTCGCTACGTAACTATATTATTTATTTTCTCAATTTTAAAACGACGAATTAAAGTTTAGTACTTATACGAGTACATAAACTTTAGAAATAAAATCATGCCGATATATAGTTGAAAACATAAATAATGCAATAAAAAAATACAGTACTTGTGAGCGTTTTCATCATGTTGATATTCTATCGATTTCATACTATAGGTATGTACCTTTTTCCCATCTCAGAACCAGAATATTTTTTATTCATGTAATTGTAAACCATTAAGTGCAGTACTTATGAATTGTCGTTTAGAGGCGATTCCTCTCATATATCTGTGGGCGATACACATGTCGAATACTTTTTTGATTTGCATCGTTTCGCGTAGAATTGCATATTAATTGGGGTCCCGACACTAGTGACAGACAGTTTCTCGACTGACATCTCAGAGGAGTTCGGTGTTGCTGACTTCCTTAATTATCGACCAACTTGTTAGGTTTATAATTGGAAAGGTTGACAAGCCGAGGATCAGCGGTGGGTTCCTCTTCCCCCATTTGTGTAACTTGAACAGGAATACAAAATCGATTTAAATTTTCAGGCATTCTAGTATTTATGTTCCATACAACATGGTCCTTCGTTCTGCTCACAGCCAATGTGGACGATGTCAAGAGGATAGCCAGCAAGTTGGTACCCGAGGCTCTAGCCGAGAAAATCGTCGACTTCATAGCCAAAGCTTCTCAACATATGATCCCCAACGCGTCAGACGAAATATCAGATCAAGTGTCCGAAGAAAACAACGAATACAACAGAGCTAGACAAAAAAAAGAATTTGGCACACAAAATATAAACGATAATCTCTCTAAAGCATCCGACGAGGATAGAGAACGAGCAGATGTTGAAGAGCAAAGAGTTAAAATAATTGAAAACACTGAAAGAGTTAAGGTAAACGATGGTCAATACGTGATAAGTAAAGAAAATAAAGCAAGGTTCGATCCATCGAAAGATAATGAGAATGAACTGCCTAGTTACACGAGACCCAGTGGAGTTAATGGTGCTAATGCTAACAATTTGAACGTTGATTTAAATACTCAACCGGCAAGACAGTATTATGCTATAGAATCCAACGGGCAAGTTAATTCAAAATATATCCAAGGCAAATATAAAACTAAACCAAAATCCAGTTATGAAATGAAGGTTGCATCCACCATAGGTTACGCCGAAGAATATAATTCAGCTGAAAATGATAAAAGAGCAATAAAGAAACTTAAATCAAGGATCAGTCATAGTCGAACTCACAAAGTTACAACTGAAAATCAATTCGAAGTTACAGAGGCACGTGGAACTAGCACGAATTTAACTGATCGAATTCAACGAGCAATAAAGGATCTGACGACTAAGAGAATAAGGGATGAATTCGATCAATACGACAATATTAATTATCCTAAGCCCGATTTCATAGCGACGAGTGGACCTGTGGCTTTACCAAAGATTCCGAGTGATAAAATATGGATGGCCGACAACGAAGTCGGCAGAAGGAAGTCTTGGTTTTGAGTAAATTTTGGAATTTCTTTTTATTTTTATTTTTTAACAAACGTGAGATACGACTAAGTACTTCTATGAAGGTTTGTATTTACTTTTTTGTTGTATAGACAATTCTCTATTGATCTGAATGCGTCTGCAATGCTATCTGTGGGTATTTAGCAACTAGGTCTGAAAGGTATTTAGCAACATTCATCGAGTAGGTGGTGGGTGCATTGAGGTCAACCTTTGTGCAAGCGTTCGGACATGAGAGGCACGCCAGCAAGTTCGGCATTGACTGAGTGTTCAGGCTATAGGAACCCTGAAAATTAACTTGCCCAGGAGGCTGCAGCAGCTGAGCCGATTGCGAAGCTGGTCTGGGCATGGCAACTCTTTCGTTTATAGAATGAACTCAGATAATGGGGGCTCTTTGCCAACCACGGTGCTAGTGCTAAGCACGGTGTAGCTTGTTGTGCGGTTGAAGTGGTCGCTACAATTCTAAGTACAATTCTTACTTAGGTGAATTGTTGAGATGCAATTTTCTTTTATTATATTTACGCGAATACTACACATTGAAATAAAACTTATTTTAAATCAACCACATGAAATAATCTATACATATAAATAAAATTGGAGTGTCTGTTTGTAATATTAAAATAACCGCTTTTTACTAAGTGCATTTGGATGTATACACGTTACCTATACCGAAACAACATTTTTTACAATTTTTGTCTGTCTGTCTGTCTGTCTGTCCGTCCGTCCGTCTGTCTGTCTGTCTGTCTGTCTGTCTGTCTGTCTGTCTGTCTGTTTGTTCCGGCTAATCTCTGAAATGGCTGGACCGATTTTGACGGGAATTTCACTGGCAGATAGCTGATGTAACAAGGAGTAACATAGGCTACTTTTATTTTAGAAAAAAAAATTGGATCTCTCGAAAAAAAATTAAAACCAATGTTGCAGCGCTGCGCCTGATTAAAGTTTGATAGCAAAAATCTGCAATGCGTCCCGCGGGATCAGAACGCGAGCAGGCTGTTGCCAACGGCTGAGTCTTTGTTAAATACCACGCGGACGAAGTCGCGGGCAACAGCTAGTATAATAATAAAATCCTTGAAATTGTATATTCAATGGCAAAAGTGCAATCAAATTCCCTTTCAGATGGTGTTGAGAAAAGTTTATCAATTAACCCTTAGTCCTTTTCAACCACTTGCTTACTTAGGTAAGTAGGTAGCCTAGGTAGGCAGGCTAGGTAGATATGATACCCACCTATCCTATCTACTTAGCTTACCTACCTAGGCTAGGCTAGGAAGGTAGGCTTCCAAAAAGTACCTAATCCGATACAATACCATAAGGTTTGTAAAAACCGCTACTTTTACTAACTTTATGGTGTTGTATCGCTTTAGGTATTTTTTTAAGCAAACTTAATACATGGAGACATCCAATGCAGAATGCTAATATCGCAAAACACTAAATTACATCGTAAAGATGTCGAAACGAGTACATAAACTTTAGAAATAAAATCATGCCGATATATAGTTGAAAACATAAATAATGCAATAAAAAAATACAGTACTTGTGAGCGTTTTCATCATGTTGATATTCTATCGATTTCATACTATAGGTATGTACCTTTTTCCCATCTCAGAACCAGAATATTTTTTATTCATGTAATTGTAAACCATTAAGTGCAGTACTTATGAATTGTCGTTTAGAGGCGATTCCTCTCATATATCTGTGGGCGATACACATGTCGAATACTTTTTTGATTTGCATCGTTTCGCGTAGAATTGCATATTAATTGGGGTCCCGACACTAGTGACAGACAGTTTCTCGACTGACATCTCAGAGGAGTTCGGTGTTGCTGACTTCCTTAATTATCGACCAACTTGTTAGGTTTATAATTGGAAAGGTTGACAAGCCGAGGATCAGCGGTGGGTTCCTCTTCCCCCATTTGTGTAACTTGAACAGGAATACAAAATCGATTTAAATTTTCAGGCATTCTAGTATTTATGTTCCATACAACATGGTCCTTCGTTCTGCTCACAGCCAATGTGGACGATGTCAAGAGGATAGCCAGCAAGTTGGTACCCGAGGCTCTAGCCGAGAAAATCGTCGACTTCATAGCCAAAGCTTCTCAACATATGATCCCCAACGCGTCAGACGAAATATCAGATCAAGTGTCCGAAGAAAACAACGAATACAACAGAGCTAGACAAAAAAAAGAATTTGGCACACAAAATATAAACGATAATCTCTCTAAAGCATCCGACGAGGATAGAGAACGAGCAGATGTTGAAGAGCAAAGAGTTAAAATAATTGAAAACACTGAAAGAGTTAAGGTAAACGATGGTCAATACGTGATAAGTAAAGAAAATAAAGCAAGGTTCGATCCATCGAAAGATAATGAGAATGAACTGCCTAGTTACACGAGACCCAGTGGAGTTAATGGTGCTAATGCTAACAATTTGAACGTTGATTTAAATACTCAACCGGCAAGACAGTATTATGCTATAGAATCCAACGGGCAAGTTAATTCAAAATATATCCAAGGCAAATATAAAACTAAACCAAAATCCAGTTATGAAATGAAGGTTGCATCCACCATAGGTTACGCCGAAGAATATAATTCAGCTGAAAATGATAAAAGAGCAATAAAGAAACTTAAATCAAGGATCAGTCATAGTCGAACTCACAAAGTTACAACTGAAAATCAATTCGAAGTTACAGAGGCACGTGGAACTAGCACGAATTTAACTGATCGAATTCAACGAGCAATAAAGGATCTGACGACTAAGAGAATAAGGGATGAATTCGATCAATACGACAATATTAATTATCCTAAGCCCGATTTCATAGCGACGAGTGGACCTGTGGCTTTACCAAAGATTCCGAGTGATAAAATATGGATGGCCGACAACGAAGTCGGCAGAAGGAAGTCTTGGTTTTGAGTAAATTTTGGAATTTCTTTTTATTTTTATTTTTTAACAAACGTGAGATACGACTAAGTACTTCTATGAAGGTTTGTATTTACTTTTTTGTTGTATAGACAATTCTCTATTGATCTGAATGCGTCTGCAATGCTATCTGTGGGTATTTAGCAACTAGGTCTGAAAGGTATTTAGCAACATTCATCGAGTAGGTGGTGGGTGCATTGAGGTCAACCTTTGTGCAAGCGTTCGGACATGAGAGGCACGCCAGCAAGTTCGGCATTGACTGAGTGTTCAGGCTATAGGAACCCTGAAAATTAACTTGCCCAGGAGGCTGCAGCAGCTGAGCCGATTGCGAAGCTGGTCTGGGCATGGCAACTCTTTCGTTTATAGAATGAACTCAGATAATGGGGGCTCTTTGCCAACCACGGTGCTAGTGCTAAGCACGGTGTAGCTTGTTGTGCGGTTGAAGTGGTCGCTACAATTCTAAGTACAATTCTTACTTAGGTGAATTGTTGAGATGCAATTTTCTTTTATTATATTTACGCGAATACTACACATTGAAATAAAACTTATTTTAAATCAACCACATGAAATAATCTATACATATAAATAAAATTGGAGTGTCTGTTTGTAATATTAAAATAACCGCTTTTTACTAAGTGCATTTGGATGTATACACGTTACCTATACCGAAACAACATTTTTTACAATTTTTGTCTGTCTGTCTGTCTGTCTGTCCGTCCGTCCGTCTGTCTGTCTGTCTGTCTGTCTGTCTGTCTGTCTGTCTGTCTGTTTGTTCCGGCTAATCTCTGAAATGGCTGGACCGATTTTGACGGGAATTTCACTGGCAGATAGCTGATGTAACAAGGAGTAACATAGGCTACTTTTATTTTAGAAAAAAAAATTGGATCTCTCGAAAAAAAATTAAAACCAATGTTGCAGCGCTGCGCCTGATTAAAGTTTGATAGCAAAAATCTGCAATGCGTCCCGCGGGATCAGAACGCGAGCAGGCTGTTGCCAACGGCTGAGTCTTTGTTAAATACCACGCGGACGAAGTCGCGGGCAACAGCTAGTATAATAATAAAATCCTTGAAATTGTATATTCAATGGCAAAAGTGCAATCAAATTCCCTTTCAGATGGTGTTGAGAAAAGTTTATCAATTAACCCTTAGTCCTTTTCAACCACTTGCTTACTTAGGTAAGTAGGTAGCCTAGGTAGGCAGGCTAGGTAGATATGATACCCACCTATCCTATCTACTTAGCTTACCTACCTAGGCTAGGCTAGGAAGGTAGGCTTCCAAAAAGTACCTAATCCGATACAATACCATAAGGTTTGTAAAAACCGCTACTTTTACTAACTTTATGGTGTTGTATCGCTTTAGGTATTTTTTTAAGCAAACTTAATACATGGAGACATCCAATGCAGAATGCTAATATCGCAAAACACTAAATTACATCGTAAAGATGTCGAAATTTTTCGTAAAAAAATAAAAACCATTAACATTTTGAATTTCGCGCCCTGACCCTGAGCTTCCACCTTAAATTCGCAGATTCGCATCTATAGTTTATGGTTAGCCCACAGATAAGTTATATTAAAAGTGTATTGTCTATGACTTACATTTAAATGCTCGTCGGGCACTCGTACTTCTCCACACATAGTGTCCGAGTTACACGTGTCGATGCAGTGGGACCGGCCTCCTCGCACAAAGACCTGTCGCGTGGGACATTTCCTGTAACCAAATTAAAAAAATATCACCTAAGGCAATTAAGCCTCCACAGGAATTTTTGGCGGGAAATTATGTTATGTTCTTTACGTTCCCAACGTTTCTCCTGCTTTACAGCATCCATGGTCACGGGAGGACTGAGGTGGTTGACGTCCTAGTGTCATAGTTCGAACCGGGGTATATTTAGTTGTTGCTTGCGGTCCGATCTACGCAGAAAGTGCTCACAGTGTCTTGAGGTCTTGCAATGGTGCGCTTGGTTATGGATTTAATGATGTTAATTACTGGATCCCAAGTCGAATTCTCCATACAATATGTCTAAATAAGTAGACTATGAAGTATACGGTTAGCTTACGAACAATCTCACACTTGACGTGCTGAACTGTGGCATTTTGTGAAACGCCTAGCCGTTTTGTAAAAACGCGGATTTTAAAGTGCAGCTACGACGTATATTACAACAATCTAAGTACTTTATTAATTTGAGTCTAAAGATAATAAAAATATTTGTTGTAAAGTAATCTTATCATCGATACCATTGTTGATAACACACAAAATGGCGGAAGCAGTGTGAAAAATACGTAGTTCGTGCTGTGAAAACAAATTGTAATGAAATAGTGTTACAAAGTGATTATTTGATTTGTGTTTTAACCAAAGTATACATTATATATTTAACAAATTATCAAATTGAGTACATCTTAAGTGGTAAGTAACATTATTCTTAGAGATATTGGCGGCCTGATTAGCGCCGTTGGTAGTGAACCTGCTTTCTGTGCCGAGGGTCTCAGGCCCGAATCCTGGTAGGGAAAAACTTTGTGTGATGAGCACGAATGTTTGTACCCGAGTCATGGATGTTTAATATGTATATAAGTATTATATACTGAGTTCGCCCTTAGTCCATTGTACGGTACCCGTTATACAAGCGTTGCTTAATGTGCGACCGTATACTTGGTGTGTTCGTCTGGCGATATTTATATTTTTTACGATAGAAGCCAAGAATACTAAAACACTTATTTTGGATTTAGTGACTTCAAACATCATGTTGCACCATTTTTAATAATGGTTCATGTATACAGAGTGATTCAGAACAGGTATTCTAACTAACTATTGAACTTGCAATTCTTTGGCAAATTTGTAATCATTATGTATGTGACATCGGAATTTCCATGTGACAATTAAAAAGAAGCGAGGAAATGCGGCCAGCATCTTGGGCACGCTACCGCATGGGCCAAATTTTTTACACATTTTGTAGCTTTTCTATACTCTTTTTAAGTTATATTAGTTTGTAAATATTTCAGTTATTTTCTTTCTAATTGTTATCTAAATAAATTTTGTTTATTAAAAAACGTATTTATAATTTTATTTACTAAATATTTACAAACAGGAAAATAAAAAAAAACTTAAAAATAATATGAAAACAAACTATGTATTTTATTTACACAATATGTTCAACAGCACATAGGCTACTTTTTATAACGACTATAGTTCCCGTGGAATACATTTGTTTTAATCTATACATATAAATAAAATTGGAGTGTCTGTTTGTAATATTAAAATAACCGCTTTTTACTAAGTGCATTTGGATGTATACACGTTACCTATACCGAAACAACATTTTTTAAGTTTTTTGTCTGTCTGTCTGTCTGTCTGTCTGTCCGTCTGTCTGTCTGTCTGTCTGTCTGTCTGTCTGTCTGTTTGTTCCGGGTAATCTCTGAAATGGCTGGACCGATTTTGACGGGACTTTCACTGGCAGATAGCAGATATAACAAGGAGTAACTTAGGCTACTTTTATTTTAGATAAAAAAATAGGATCTCACGAAAAAAAATTAATACCAATGTTGCAGCGCAGCGCCTGATTAAGTTTGATAGCAATCTGCAATGCGTCCCGCGGGCTCAGAATGGGCGAGCAGGCTGTTGTCAACGGTTGTCTTTGTTAAATACCACGCGGACGAAGTCGCGGGCAACAGCTAGACTTTCATAAAGCAAAGGATCGACATGATTTTTTGCATAGGTAGTGGTAGTTTAGGGGTCACAAAATGACATAGGACTAATTTGCATTTGAAAAAAAATGCACGGTTCCTATGGGATAGCATACAGGAACCGTGTTTTAAAGGGTTTTGTAAAAGTTCGTGAAATAGATTTTTAGCGTATTTTTCTCAAGAAGGCTTGATTAAAAGGACATAGAGGAATAGGAAATACTAGGGTAACACCGCAGGGCGCGGCTAGTACTTTTATATGTTTTTGCTATATCCTCCAAGGTCACGATGCAAGCAGGCCACAGCAGGCCTTACCAGGGTTACCCCTACGTGAACCCCATGGTCACGGACGCTCCGTCCATCAGCCCTGAGACCGCGAGCCGATGGGCTAACCTACCACGAAGACCTATTGGTAGGGTGTGGAGACACTATGGCTCGCAGAACACCACCAGCAGTAGTCTTCAGGTAAAACTTATGATAGAGCATTCAAGAATTAAGGTGGAAGCGCTAGATCAAGCCGTGATACTTTAAAGTTCGACGGTTTCAAATATTTTTACGAAACACAATGTTCTGTAAGGCAATACGTCATATTAATTACCATGCAATTTGTTTTATAATTAACTGCTGCAGCTGTACCGGCAAACTTCGTATATCAGACTGGCAGTATTTGACGACCTAATTAGCGCAGTGGCAGTGACTCTGCTTTCTGCGCCGAGGGTCCCGGGTTCGAATCCTGGTAGGGACACAAGCTTTGTGTGATGAGCACGAATGTTTGTACCCGAGTCATGGATGTTTAATATGTATATAAGTATTATATACTGAGTTCGCCCTCAGTCCATTGTACGGTACCCATAACACAAGCGTTAAGCTTAAAGTGGGACCGTATAGTTGGTGTGTTCGTATGGCGATATTTATTTATTTTATCAGAATCAAATGTATGAGAAGATGAATTGCATTTATTACAATTTTGTTTGTAAATTTCTCCTATGTTTTAATGGTCATATCTGCTATTCTATTAATATATTTGTATACATCATTAATTTAAAAATTACTGCATCGCAAAGGTATTTTATATTTTCGCAAGAAATTAAAAAACATTTTTTTTTATTTGTCGTCCAGAACTGCCGCTTTGACCTTAAATAGGAACAGGCGGGCGCGAGCTTTCGGAAAACCCCATGTTAATGATCATGCGCATCCATCATCACGATCTTGACGATAATGATGATGGTATAATCTTTAAAAATATGCTGATGTCTAAAGAATATCCTCCTATTTCCAGAGCTCACTCTCCCCGGCAGTGGAGGAGGCTCGTCAGACGCTGCCACCGAAAGGAGACCCTGAAGATTCTCCGGTGGTATACATCGACCTTCCAGAGAGCAGCGGCAGTGATGTAGCCCAGAATGTGGAGAGACAGGAAAGTTTGGAGAGCGCTTTTGTTCAGGTAACACTTACGTCATTTTAGGGCTGTTCAATGATATTTTAGATTTGTTCACAGATATTTTCCGGTTGTTCAGACATATTTTCTGGTTGTTCAGAGATATTTTCGGATTATTTATTCAGAGATAATAAATAAATAAATATCGCCATACGAACACACCAACTATACGGTCCCACTTTAAGCTTAACGCTTGTGTTATGGGTACCGTACAATGGACTCAGGACGAACTCAGTATATAATACTTATATACGTATTAAACATCCATTACTCGGGTACAAACATTCGTGCTCATCACACAAAGCTTGTGTCCCTACCAGGATTCGAACCCGGGACCCTCGGCGCAGAAAGCAGAGTCACTACCACTGCGCTAATCAGACCGTCAAAGAAGAAAGAGATAATATCGGGTTGCTCAGAAATATTTTCGGGTTGTTCAGAGATATTATCTGGTTATTCAGAGATATTATCTAGTTGTTCAGAAATATTTTCTGGTTGTTCAGAAATATTTTCGGGTTGTTCAAAGATTGTATGAGGGTTATTCAAAGATATTGCAAACGACGGCTCGGTCTAGTGATGATATGAGCGAAGGCCGCTCAGCTCAACATACTATGAGGATGCGTGTTTGATTCCCGTCTAGACAAATTTCGGAAATGATCTATTCGCAATTAGGCCTTGTTGGTTAACTACTGGAATCGCTCCCAGTTCCTTGTACGGTACCGATAATACAAACGCTGCTCTATGATTGTACACCCTCATACCTGTAGCCTTAATGGGGAAGGCTCTGAAATAACCCCCTCACATTAAGGGGAAGCCCCTACCCAGCCGTGGGACCTTATACCAGCCCTTTATAATGTCCCACTGTTGGCCACGGGCCTTCCCTCAATGCGAAGGGAGAAGGGGGATTAGGCTATTGGCCACCACGCTGGCCCAGTGCGGGTTGGCGGACTTCACACATCTTCCGAGGGGTTCTCTCAGACATGCAGGTTTCCTCACGATGTTTTCCTTCTACCGCCGTGGGACCTACATAAAGGCTAATAAATAATATAAATTAACAGGACACGATCATGTTCGACCCATTCGAGAATCGGCGGATAGACGTCGCTAAACGAAGTGAGGACCTCGACTCCGAAAGGTCTTCCATGTCGGGGAGCTCGGCCACCAGCTTCCAAGCCACCCCAGGGTCCAGCAACGGACGGCCGTACACTATATACAGATACCCAGAGCCGCAAGTTCATCGGGATAGGACGACTTCACCGAACTCCTTGGAGATGAATAGGTTCCCGACACCGTGCCCAGCTACGGCTTCGAGCAGTAAGTTGTCTATTGATTTTTTATTTCTACGCGAATACTGCACATTGTAATAAAACTGTAGCGACCACTTCAACCGCACCACAAGCTACACAGATAATAATAATAATAATAATTTATTTAAAACTCTGTAAAAAGACAACATAATCAATGGGTACAATATTTTTTCTTAGGTATAGTTTGATTTAATGCATGTGCCTGAACTAGGAAAACCTGTGTTTCAGGCGAGAAGCGCAATTATATCTAGAATTAATCATATTAGCTAGCTATAAACATTACAAAGCATATACTTAATACTAATCTTTAGTTGGTAGAATTTATACTATATTATGTAAAATTGGATTAGGTAAGTATGGACTTACAATATATATATTATTTTAACACCGTCAATAACTTCTCTGTATCTTCGTAGGACAAACTTTGGATTCAGGATTATCTTACAACTATTGAAATTTAAGGAATATATATTTTCTATTGCATTTAGTCTATTGTAGAGCAAAGGTCCTAGGAAAATGTAAAATTTGGATGTGAAAGCATGTTTTAATCCTGTGCTTTGAGGGCAAACTATATCCTTCCGTCTCTTTTTGGTATATTCAATGGTGTAGGGAAGGGAGGCGTGCTGTTTGAGCACAATGCTCATTACGAATAGCTGTCGAACTGTTAAGACTTTACAAGATTTATAGAGAAGATTGGTAGGAAAAAGGAAAGGGCGGAAAGTAGATACTTTGAGAATTGCTCTCTGAGCTCTCTCGATGGTCAGTAGCAATGTTTTACCCACTCCACCCCATGAGGTAATACAGTAAGTCAATATTGATTGACACAGAGCAAAGTAAACTTGTC
The DNA here is from genome assembly GCA_905333125.1 of Pheosia tremula. Classification (NCBI taxonomy): domain Eukaryota; kingdom Metazoa; phylum Arthropoda; class Insecta; order Lepidoptera; family Notodontidae; genus Pheosia; species Pheosia tremula. Next base: position 2,714,422 of record HG995427.1, on the reverse strand, counting down.
TTATCATTGATGAGTCTCCAACATAGCGTAACTTTTTAAAGGCAAATATCAACTTACGAGTTCTATTAGTTAAAGCTTCAATATGTTGCTTGAACGAAAGAGTTTCATCTATTATGATACCCAAGTATTTTATTTTATTAGCACATTTAATGACGGGGCACCGGCAGGGGTTATCAGTGGGATCTCTACAAGAGTGAGCATGCAATACAGCAGATGGCGCTACAGACGCATTCAGAACAATAGACAATCATCATCACAATCCTGAATCGCGCTATAAGAGTTTTCGGAGCAAGTAACATATATACAAGATCCCGACAATAACCGTCGGGGCATAGCGGCCGCCCCGCCAGCCATACCACCCGCCTGGCTGGAAGATCTTCCCTTTGCCGCCAAAAAACTAATTTAACGGATTTTATCGCGTTTAGTATCCACGAAGACTGCAATTTGTGATCATGTGCAGGATCGCACCCGCCATTATATCGGATTTGATCAACCACAGATCCTCGCAAAAGAACACCGATTCCGACCAAGAATGATACGTGACGCTATTGAAATTAAAAAACATCCTAATTTCAATAGGGAAGATGGCTGGGTGCGACCACCGACTTGGGATCCAGTAGTTAATATTATTAAATCCAAAACCAAACGCACCATTGCAAGGTCTCAAGACACTGTGAGCACTTTCTGCATAGATCGGACCGCAAGCAAGTACTAAATATGAGGGTACCCCAGTTCAAACTGTGACACTAGGACGTTAAACGCCTCAGTCCTCCCGTGACCATGGACGCTGTAAAGCAGCCGAAACGTCGGGAACGTAAAACCATAAAATAAACGCGATAAAGTCCGATAAATTAGTTTTACTACTCGTACAATAAGTTGTCTTTTTGAAACTGGATTTGTGCCGCCACACTTTACCACCACTGTTACTCCTGTAAGCCGGGATCCACAGCGGTGACCAACGAAGACGTCCAGGTTTGGCCCTGGGCGAGTCCCGGGGACGAGGTGATTGTCTTGGAACCCGCAACGAAGTAGTAGACTATAAAGTATATGGTTAGGTTACGAATAAACTCGCGCTTGACGTACAGTTTATCACTGATAACACCGCACCATTTTATGGCTTGCAGGTTCAACGTACACCAATCCAAGGTCACCAGGAGTCCCTGACTTCCTCGCCAAGGAGACCCACGTCTACGGAGGCGACTCGAACGAGGGCTACCCCCCCTCAATATCAGGCGGCGAGTTCCCCGAGCCCCCACCAGCCTACACAGAGAGAGACGCCCTGGGAGGACCGAGCAGTACGAATATTGAGCAAAGACAGCCCGAAGCGGTATTAGAACAGCCGAGAACTATGGTTATAACACCAGGTAAGATATAATTGATCAGCCGTCCTGAGGATGCCTCGTTTAGAGGCGAAATACGTGTCGAATACTTTTTTTAGATTCGCTTCGTTTCGCAGAGAATTGTATTTTATTTGGGGTCCCGACACTCGTGATTGATCGTTTCTCGACTAACATCTTAGAGGATTTCGGTGTTGCTGGCTTCTTTAAGGTGGAAGCGCTAGGTCAGGCCGCGAAATTCAAAATGTCAATGGTTTTTTTTTTTACGAAAAATTTTAACACCTTTACGATTTAATTTAGTTTTTCGCGATATTGGCATTGTGCATTGGATGTGTCGATGTATTAAGTTTGCTTAAAAAAATGCCTAAAGCGATACAACACTCCAAAGTTAGTAAAAGTAGTGGACGATAACGCCCTCGTGGGCGCTGCAGGCCTAAAGGGCGTGTAGCGACCACTTCAACCGCACTACAAGCTACGCAGATGGCTCTGCAGACGCATTCAGAACAATAGACAATTGACGTCACAATCCTGAATCGCGCAATAAGAGTTTTCGGAGCAAGTAGCATATATACAAGATCCCGACAATAACCGTCGGGGCATAGCGGCCGCCCCGCCAGGCATACCACCCGCCTGGCTGGAAGACCTTCCCTTTTCCGCTAAAGGCGGTAAAAGACCCAGAAAAAAAATGGGGGCGTTGTGTAGAGGCTTAGAATAATTAATTTAATTTGAAGTTATAGTGGTTTTTAAGTAGGCGAAAAAATGGGGGCGCTAAAAAATAACTCATTCTCAAAGTGGGCAGTAGACAACATAAGTTTGGGAGGACCCCTGTCTTATAGCATATTCTTGTTGTCAGATGCTAGTATACCGATGGGGCTGCCCCACCACCAGCGCAAGTACGTGACGTGCCACCACTGCAGCCTCCGGGTCCACACGCTGGTCATAAAAGAGAATGGACTAATAACTCACATCATCGCATTCATAATGTTCTGCATTATGTACGTATACTAGTATAATATATATACCTACTTGATATTATCAAGAGAAAAGAGAGAGTTTGTTAGTTTGTATGTTTGTACTAGCTGTTACCCGCGACTTCGTCCGCGTGGTATTTTACAAAGACACAACCGTTGGCAACAGCCTGCTCGCGCGTTCTGAGCCCGCGCGACCAGCCTTTGTGATATTAAGTCCTTGGTGGGGGTTGGGGGAGGTTTTTTTCTAAAATAAAAGTAGCCTAAGTTACTCCTTGTTACATCAGCTATCTGCCAGTGAAAGTCCCGTCAAAATTGCTCTAGCCATTTCAGAGATTAGCCGGAATAAACAAACAGACAGACAGACTAAAATTGCAAAAAATGTTGTTTTGTGTGTATGTACCGTGTATACATCCAAATGCACTTAGTAAAAAGCGGTTATTTTAATATTACCAACAGACACTCAGATTTTATTTATTTGTATAGATGTAGAGCAGGGATTCCCAAACTATTTTGGGCAAGAGACCCCTTTTGCAAATGAACTGATCCCAAATAAATCAGTCAAATTATTAGAGACATTTAAAAATGACACCCCGTACTGAGCGCACGGCCTAACGCTACTGGGTTGCCTAGTTAAAAAAAAAACATCATTTACACAATTATTTTATATATATGACGGCTTGATTAGCGCAGTTGGTAGTGATCCTGCTCTCTGTGCCGAGGGTCCCGGGCTCGAATCCTGGTAGGGACCAGCTTTATGTGATGGATCATGAATGTTCAATATCTATATAAGTATTATATACTGAGTTCGCCCTCAGTCCACTGTACGGCACCCATAATACAAGCGTTGCTTAGTGTGGGACCGTATAGTTGGTGTGTTTGTCTGGCGATATTATATGACATCAACGGGACCTGTATAACTTGCTGACTGATCTGTCAAAACTATACTATTTGTGTTCTTCTTCTTCTAATTTAAGGGCTCGACCCTTGTCGGTGTAGCTGATGAAGCTCTTTCCATCTGTCTCTATCTAGAGCAGCTTCTTTCAACTCATTGATTTCTTATATTTACGCGAATACTACACATTGAAATAAAACTATTTTTTCGGATTTTATCGCGATAATTTTATGTTATTACGTTCCCGACGTTTCGGCTGCTTTACAGCGACCATGGTCACGGGAGGACTGAGGTGGTTGACGTCCTAGTGTCATAGTTTGACGGGGGTACCCTCATATTTAGTTGTTACTTCTTTCAACTTCCTATACGACATGACACCCATCCTTTCTTTTATCTGACTCATGTAGTTTATTCTTGGTCTTCCTCGTCCACGCTTTCCTTCGATCTTTCCCTCTATGATGTTCTTTATGAAGGTATCATGTCGTATGAGATGGCCTATCATCTTCCCCCTTCTATACTATTTTTGTTACACCTCGTATATTTCTGTTGCAGGGTACCGCTGGTGCTGCTGGTGTACTGCACAGACACCTTCAAGCATGAGAACCACTACTGTCCCAACTGCAATAAGCTGATAGGTTACGTGAAGCCAGTGCTTGGAACGAAAATGTATTACGTGGACTGATAAGTCAGCAGCTGCTAAAACACCCAAGTAATAAACGGCAAAATATAAAAAAAAGCTAACAAAAAAAATTGCTTATTTTGACAAGCCTATTAAATAAACTGTAAAAATATTTAGTTGTTGTTTGTCGTTCGGTGCGGTGCCATAAATAAAAGGTATATCAATTTAAAGACACGGTCAAAGTCGCGGACAATAGCTAGCCTATAATAAAAATAAATAAAATTGGAGTGTCTGTTTGTAATATTAAAATAACCGCTGTTTATTAAGTGCATTTTTTTTTTTTTTATTACATAATAGGCAAGTATTTGATCTCGATCTCACCTGATGGTAAGTGACGATGAGATCTACGATGGAGCATACTTGCCTAGGTAGGAAGGCGGCAGTAGATCGAGACGCTACATTCACTAGGCACATGCAGCGCAGCTGATCTGACCCGCCATCCATGAATGGCAACACCGAACATCATGCCGGAACACGGCTAGGCCGCTTGGCGACATGGCTTTGTTCAGTGGGTGGTGACTAGCCACGGCCGAAGCCTACCACCAGTAGAGTTGTCACCTGGTTGGCACCACCCAGGGTCGCGTGTAGGGTATCTCGAGGGTACTTAATTCTCCTACGGACGAAGGCGACTCGACCCCATGTATTTTTGCATGTATTTTTGCATTGGATGTATACACGGTACCTATACCAAAACAATTTTGTTACAATTTTTGTCTTTCTGTCTGTTTGTGTCGGCTAATCTCTGAAATGAATGGACCGATTTTGACGGGACTTTCACTGGCAGATTGCTGCTTTAACAAGGAGTAACTAAGGCTACTTACATTTTAAAGAAAAAAGCCCCCAACCCCCGCCAACGACTTAATATCACAAAGGCTGCCGGTCGCGCGGGCTATTGCTAACGGCTGTGTCATTGTTATACTCGTATACCACGCGGACGAAGTCGCGGGTAACAACTAGTTCTTAATAAAAGTAGTTCTAGTTCTAAAACTAGTTCTTAATAAAAGTCGTGATCACTCACCTATTAAGTTTGATTGGTCCGCCGGTTTTTCTAACTTTCAACGCTTGCTCCCAAAATTTCACAGCATCCGGCAATATTGTATTCTGAAAAACGTTATTATACAACATGTCTGTGAAACATGAAATAACGCAACACCTCAAAAAACAATAACAGTTTTAAATTCGGTATTAGAAATGAACAATATCAATTATTGATATAAAACTAATTTTAAGAATTTTATCGCGGTTTATTTTTGATTTTACGTTCCCGACGTTTCGGCTGCTTTACAGCAACCATGGTCACGGGAGGACTGAGGTGGTTGACGGCCTGGTGTCATAGTTTGACGGGGTACCCTCATATTTAGTTGTTACTTGCGGTCCGATCTACGCAGAAAGAGCTCACTGTGTCTTGAGGTCTTGCAATGGTATACGCTTGGTTTTGGACACCCGTCAAACTATGACACCAGGTCGTCAACCACCTCAGTCCTCCTGTGACCATGGTTGCTGTAAAGCAGCCGAAACGTCGGGAACGTAAAATCAAAAATAAACCGCGATAAAATTCTTAAAATTAGTTTTATTTCAATGTGTAGTATTCGCGTAAATATAAGAAATCAACAATATCAATTATTATGAGAGAGTGAGCCTCGCTATTCAGCGCGGAAACGCGGCCAGCCTGCTGGCCACTTTTGGCATCGACGACGATGTGGAGGCATTTTAGTGTATATAATTTTATTGTAATTTTATTTTTCATTCCTAATAATAAGTATTTTTTAGTTTTTTGTTTTTCCATGTACATAACTATTGTATATAATTTATTAAGTAAATAAAAATATTATTACATGCATATGTTGTTGATGGAACTTGGGGATACTTGGCGGAAATCCATTGTTAAACAAATGGGGGAAGAGGAACCCACCACTGACCCTCGGCTTGTCAACTCTTCCAATTATAGACCCAACAAGTTGATCGATAATTAAAGAAGCCAGCAACACCGAACTCCTCTAAGATGTTCGTCGAGAAACTTGAATGGATATTAACCATTGTGTGTTCATAAACTTGCGCGAGTTAATGTAATCGAAATTAAATAGTATAACTTGACTTTTCAAGTTCTCCCAAGATGTCCGGTAAATTTTCAGTAAAGTATCCACAGCTTTACTGATAGGGGGGGGTGGGGGATTCATTTCATCATCATCATCAACATTATCTTTAGTGTTATATAACCTATATAACAGTTACTTATCAAGAAATACACGACACTGGCTAAAAGGGCTTTATTTTGCAGTCGGAGGCCAAACAAAAAAGTTAAAAAAAATAACTTACGTTAATCATATCAAACTTGTCAGGTTCCAATCTGAAAAAAAAAAATACCTCATTTATTATGTACTAGCTGCACCCCACGGTGTTACCCGCGATTAAAAAGTATGAACAATTAAAATCAAATCTATCACACGGGAACCATACATTTAACCAGAATAAAAAGTACCCTATGTGCTATTCCAGACTATAATCTATCCTTGTGCCAAATTTCATCCAGATCCTTTCAACCGATCTGGCGTGATTGAGTAACAAACATCCATCCACATCACGTTTACTGGTGGTAGGCTTCGGCCGTGGCTAGTCACCACCCGCTGAATAAAGCCATGTCGCCAAGCGGCCTAGCCGTGTTCCGGCATGATCTTCGGTGTTGCCATTCATGGATGGCGGGTCAGATCAGCTGCGCTGCATGAGCCTAGTGCATGTAGCGTCTCGATCTACTGCCGCCTTCCTACCTAGGCAAGTATGCTCCATCGTAGATCTCATCGTCACTTATCATCAGGTGAGATCGAGATCAAATACTTGCCTATAAATGTATAAAAAAAAACCATCCAAACTTTCACATTTATAATATTAGTGGGATTACCGTAGAGGAAGAAATAATATAGACGATGTCGCGAACAACACATTGCAGCACAAGAAACCAAGCCGATTTATGTAGTACACATAAATTTGCGTATACTACACAAATCATATCGATTTCTTATATTTACGCGAATACTACACATTGCAATAAAACTAATTTTTATGGATTTTATCGCGTTTATACGTTGGTTATAGCGTGAGCACTTCCTGCGTAGATCGGACCACAAGCAACAATTAAATATGAGGGTACCCCGGTTCAAACTATGACACGAGGACGTCAACCACCTCAGTCCTCCCGCGACCATGGTTGCTGTAAAGCAGCCGAAACGTCGGGAACGTAAAATCAAAATATAAACGCGATGAAATCCTTAAAATTAGTTTTATTTCAAACTACACAAATCAGTTTGGTGTTATGTGCTTCAATATACAAGGTGTAACAAAAATAGTGTAAAATATTTTAAACAAAATTAACAACAATATTATAGCAACTCAGCGGCCTTGTTTTTTTTTTTGACAAAAATGCTTTTTTTAGTAACCTTGTTTTTACAAAACTAACATTTTGACATCATAAATCTTAATTGACACTAGATATTTGAGCGCACAAACCCAGGCTGCTTTATCATATTGTAGCGACCTCTTCAACAGCGCCACAAGCTACACAGATGGCGCTGCAGACACATTCAGAACAATTGACAATTCTACATACAATCCTGAAACGCGCTATGAGAGTTTTCGGAGCACGTATACAAGAACCCGACAAAAACCGTAGGGGCATAGCGGCCGCCCGCCAGCCGTACCACCCGCCTGGCGGGAAGATCTTCCCTTTTCCGCTAAACTATCATATTATATCTTTCTGTACCGACTAATAATGAAAACTAATTTATTCAAACCCACGTATTTGTATTGAATGTGCTTACAAATTGACTGATTACCTTAATTTAATTGAATTAGAATCTGTCTTGTCTAGACGTACAGACAAAAAAAAAATCCTTGTACCTTTGTGGAATACTAAAATTATTTGGCAATTATACAGGAATCCAAGTCTGCTAACACAATCGATTCATAATCGAACAGCAACCGCATAGTAACTGTCACTTTTGACAGATAGCCCATACAATATCTGTCAAAAGTGACCGTTACCATGCGGTTGCTGTTCGATTATGAATCAATTGTGTTAGCGGACTTGGGGCCCTGGGTGTAAGGGGCATGGTGACGAGAACTTTGTCTAAGAGTACTGTTTTGTTATTTACGGCCCTGGGTACTAGCCCTTTAGTGCCTAGCAGTAGTTTAACAGTTCATCAATATCAGTGTTGCCATTGATTGGCATCTTCTATACAATTTATACTGGAATATGGCCCATGATGTAGTCTCGGAAAGAGAATACGAAGTTGAAATGAAACTAATCTTACGGATTTTATCGCGTTTATTATACGTTCCCGACGTTTCGGCTGCTTTACAGCAACCATGGTCACGAGATGACAGTCCTCCCGTGACCATGGTTGCTGTAAAGCAGCCGAAACGTCGGGAACGTAAAAAACGTAAAATAAACGCGATAAAATCCGTAAGATTAGTTTTATTTCAATGTGTAGTATTCGCGTAAATATAAGAAATCAATAAGAATACAAAGTATTACGCGTAGCATATTATTATACCATGGAACGAAGAAAGTGTTGTATGTGCTGTCTCGCTCACCTGTACACGGAGTGATCGTACACTATGCTTATTCTCAATGGTTGGTCTATGCTCCTCTTTTTCACTATGTGTGGCGCTCCTAAGTGCACTCCTCGGATCACCTGCGAACGAAATAAAAATATAAATTTAAAAAAAAAATGGCCAAAAGTAGTGATAGCCTATTTGGTAGAACGCTCGCCTTGGTAACGAGGGCCTCAGGTTCAACCCCCGGCGAATCTTATTTTCAACCATGATTATCAATTGCTAAACGGTGAAGGAAAACATCGCGAAGGAACCTGCATGTCTGAGAGAACCCCTCGAAAGACGTGTGAAGTCCGCCTACCCGCACTGGGCCAGCGGGGTGGACTATGGCCTAATCCCCCTCGCATCGAGGGGAGGCTCGTTCCCAACAGTGGGACAATAAAATCTATACTAATATTATAAATGTGAAAGTTTGGATGGATGGATGGATGGATGTTTGTTACTCTTTCACGCCCGATCGGCAGAACGGATCTGGATGAAATTTGGCACAGAGATAGATTATAGTCTGGAATAGCATATAGGCTACTTTTTATCCCGGTAAAATGTATGGTTCCCGTGGGATAGATGTTTTAATTTTTCATACTTTTTATCGCGGGTAACACCGCCAGGCGCAGCTAGTAGCTAATATTATTATATTATCTTTCTCTCCACACGGGCTATACCTGCATCTTTGGAAGGCTTGCGCGGGGAATTCTGGGCGAAGTCAAGTAGGTATTCCCTATCTGAATCAGATGTCTGTATTTCAGGATCAAGACCTATTTTGAACAACACTATTTCGGTTTTATTTTTAAACTTAAGGTCCAATTTGAGGTTATGGAGAGACCCTGGCAACAATAACCTTCCGTGTGCAAGACCCAGATTGTTGCAATTAAAAAAATAGTTTTCCTGCACTACCAAACATAGAATATTGGTTGACAAAACAGACGTTATTTTAATGGCCGTGTACTGACTGGCCGCGTGACTGCCTCTTATTTTTTAACATGAAATAATGAACATTATTTCTTTTTTAAGGGGGAAGCTCAGGGTCAGGGCGCGAAATTCAAAATGTCAATGGTTTTTATTTTTTTACGAAAAATTTGCACACCTTTACGATGTAATTTAGTGATTTGCGATATTAGCATTCTCCATTGGATGTCTCGATGTATTAAGTTTGCTTAAAAAAATACCTAAAGCGATACAACACCATAAAGTTAGTAAAAGTAGCGGTTTTTACAACGCCTCGCGCGATAACCGACGCGTGCGAGAGACCAGCGCGCTCGAGCGTATCGAGTTGTAATATACATTGAATATCATTCAAAAGTTCACTAAAACCTTATATACTCTTCGGTTTTATAATATGTACCTAAAAATGCATACATAAATACACAACTATATTATTGTTATATCCTATTTGTATGCTATCATTGAAATTAATACTACAACAGAAATAGGATATAAGTATTCTAGAATAACATATTATGTAGAAGCTACTCTTTTCCTCGTAACACGGGCGAAGCCGCGAGCAAAACTAGTGTCCGAATAATAGTTACATTTTTCACGATCATCCATTTTAGTGTTGTAACACAAGTCTGTGGATATCAATGAATCATTTTTTTATAGATTCGTAAGTCAATAAAATTTTATTCACCGAACAAACCAATATTTTTATAATGTTAAGGTTTTATTTGAATTTAGTCGCGTTCCAAAGTCAACTGTGTAAGTATATTGACGTGCGATTGTTTTGGCGCGGAATTATATTAGTACTTTTTTTCTTTGTTTTTTGGCAGCTTGTGTATTTACTAAGAGCCAGTACTTAGAGCATTTTGGTCAAGCATCCGTATTGGTACATAGAGAAAAATGTGTGCGTGTGTTTTTTTTTAATTTGGCATCACCATAGCATATGCACAGGCCCAAAGGCTAGGCTCAAGTAAAATGCCCCCCCACCCCTCAATCAATAAAGTGATGGATACTTTACTGAAAGATTTTTTATGGTTTTTTTGTGAGAAACTGAAAAGCCAAGTTTCGTCACTCTGTTTCAATTATCCACAATCGTGCACTTTACCGAACCCATAATGGTTAATATTCCACTTGTATCACTCACTATAACTCGCAGAAACACTACATCTATACATATAAATAAAATTGGAGTGTCTGTTTGTAATATTAAAATAACCGCTTTTTACTAAGTGCATTTGGATGTATACACGTTACCTATACCGAAACGACATTTTTTAAAATTTTTGTCTGGCTTTCCGTCTGTCTATCTGTCTGTCTGTCTGTCTGTCTGTCTGTCTGTTTGTTCCGGCTAATCTCTGAAATGGCTGGACCGATTTTGACGGAACTTTCACTGGCAGATAGCTGATGTAACAGGGAGTAACTTAGGCTACTTTTATTTTAGAAAAAAAAATAGCATCTCACGAAAAAAAATTAATACCAATGTTGCAGCGCAGCGCCTGATTAAGTTTGATAGCAACCTGCAATGCGTCCCACGGGCTCAGAATGGGCGAGCAGGCTGTTGTCAACGGTTGTCTTTGTTAAATACCACGCGGACGAAGTCGCGGGCAACAGCTAGTTCTACATAATTTTACATCAATCAAATCACTGATCAATATCAATAATAGTCATATCCGAATACAGTAAATCTATTTAATTTTTCAGCTCCTACATTACTGAATGAAACAGATAAACCAATATCCAAGATAGCTAACACGAAATTAATTAGCATTCACCACAGATTACGCGAGACAAAAAAATATTTACAATATATCTGTTACTGATTTTCACGATATTGGGGTCGAGTCACCTTCGTCCGTAGGAGAATTAAGTACCCTCGAGATACCCTACACGTGACCCTGGGTGGTGCCAACCAGGTGACAACTCTACTGGTGGTAGGCTTCGGCCGTAGCTAGTCCCCACCCACTGAACAAAGCCATGTCGCCAAGCGGCCTAGCCGTGTTCCGACATGATGTTCGGTGTTGCCATTCATGGATGGCGGGTCAGATCAGTTGCGCTGCATGTGCCTAGTGAATGTAGCGTCTCGATCTACTGCCGCCTTCCTACCTAGGCAAGTATGCTCCATCGTAGATCTCATCGTCACTTACCATCAGGTGAGATCGAGATCAAATACTTGCCTATAATGAATAAAAAAAAAAAAACGATCTATCTGTTACAGGTAATATTTGGATGACAACTTACATTATACCTATCATACATAAAAAAGCAGATCCCGCTGCTATAATGAAAAGAATGGACAGTTTCACATTATTTAAACACGAAAAACATATTAAAACACCTGTAAGTGATTCCATAAACAATATAGACATATCTGACGACGTGTATAATGATTTTATTGACACAAGCGACGCTGAGAATGATTGTGGAACACAAGATATTGGAAATACTGATGATAGCGAATCAAAAACTGACAATGAATGTATACAAGTAGCTAATAATACCGCTGTTAATCGTTTCAAAAGTAATAATACAAGTCTTAACTTGAAACACACTGTGAAACATGGCGGCAGCAACGCCACAGATGACAACACAACGCTAGAATCAATTGAAGATTCACAAGAGAGAATACTATTCAAAATATTAAGACAACAGATGAATATAATAAAAAAAATTGTAAACGCAACGGCTAAGCAAAATGTTAATAATAAAAAGAACGAATTCGATGACTTAGTCAAACAGATGGAAGAAAATAAACGGTTGTACGCTAATTCAACGTTCACTGAAGTTACAGCGACCACAGTTAAAACTACTACACCTAACCCAAGAACTGTTTTGACGATTTTCGATGAGGTCAAAATGAGGAGGGCGTTGAAACGTGACCCATACGTGAAGAGAATCTTGAAAATGGCGAGCAGGAAGCGAGCTAATTATTTTAAGAAAGCGAATAAGTATAACGAAACGCAATTTTAATAAAAAAAAACATAAGATATGCTATTATAGGTGTATAATTCGTTATATCAGTGCCCGATAGATGTCGCTAATCCAAAATTAGCTCGCGATGTTAAGATGTTTTGGTCTTTCATGTACTCTCTAGTGATCATATTTAAAGTAATTTTCTGTATAGTAATATAAAATTTAAAAATTAGGAGCTTATATAATAACTAGCTGTTGCCCGCGACTTCGTCCGCGTGGTATTTAACAAAGACAACCGTTGACAACAGCCTGCTCGCCCATTCTGAGCCCGCGGGACCCATTGCAGGTTGTTGCTATCAAACTTAATCACGCGCTGCGCTGTAACATTGGTTTTAATTTTTTTTCGTGAGATTCTATTTTTTTTTCTAAAATAAAAGTATCCTAAGTTACTCCTTGTTACATCAGCTATCTGCCAGTGAAAGTCCCGTCAAAATCGGTCCGGCCATTTCAGAGATTAGCCGGAACAAACAGACAGACAGACAGACAAAAATTGTAAAAAATGTTGTTTCGGTATAGGTAACGTGTATACATCCAAATGCACTTAGTAAAAAGCGGTTATTTTAATATTACAAACAGACACTCCAATTTTATTTATATGTATGTATAGATAATAATACCAGCCCTTTTTAATGTCCCACTGCTGGGCACGGGCCTCCCCTCAATTCGATCGAAGGGGATTTGGCCGCTGTCGCGATGTTTTCCTTAACCGTTTAGCAAGTGATAATCGTGGTTGAAAATGAGATTCGCACATGAAATCCAGAAATCCCGAAGTTGCGGAGCCGGAGTTTGAACCTGCGATCCTCGTTACCGATGCAAGCGTTTTACCAACTTGGCTATCACTGCTTGGAGCTTATATAACCTGTATAAAATAGTCACGACACGAACCCTGCACCGTGAATCGACAACGTTAATCGATTATGTTTACATAATCCATCGATTATGCATCTTCGCATCACTAGGTAGCGCGATATTTTATTTTTAAACACGCAAGTCAAAGGTCACTCGACATTAATTAATTGTGGAATTAAGCAATATAGATATATGTATAAAACGACTTTCACGAATAAATAAGAGTTAGATAAATAATTACACATTGAAATAAAGCTTATTTTACAGATTTTATCGCGTTTATTTATGTTTTTACGTTCCCGACGTGTCGGCTGCTTTACAGCAACCATGGTCACGGGAGAACTGAGGTGGTTGACGGCCTAGTGTCATAGTTTATACTGAGGGTACCCTCATATGAAAACATAAAATAAACGCGATAAAATCTGTAAAATAGGTTTTATTTCAATGAGTAGTATTCGCGTAAATATAAGAAATCAATAAATAATTAGATTTCGTGCGATGTTCGTTAGCTTAGGCTGTCGACCATAAGGTTTTGGTGGCTGATTCGTAGCCCAGCCGTCCTGTCCTGAGTATGCTTCGTTTAGAGGCGAAAAACGTGTCGAATAGTTTTTAGATTCGCTTCGTTTCGCGGAGAATTGCATATTAATTGGGGTCCCGACTCTCGTGACAGACAGTTTCTAAGATATAATTTACATTATTCACAAGCTCTTTTAATGCCCCACTGCTGGGCACGGGTCTCCCCTCAATGCGAGGAGGATAAGGTCATAGTCCACCACGCTGGCTCAGCGAACTTCACACGTCTTTCGAGGGGTTCTCTCAGACATACAGGTTTCCTCGCGATGTTTTCATTCATCTTTTAGCAAGTGATAATCATGGTTGGAAATGAGAGTTCCAGTGCGAGCCGGGATTTGAACCTGCATTCCTGGTTACCGAGGCAAGCGTTCTACCAACTTGGCTATCACTGCAATTTACATTACTATGTGAAAATACGTGACGGATTGTCACGAAACGCTTGTTAAAAATAATATATCTTCATTTGCATAAACGAATAATTATTAATGTTTTCGCAGAGGCAACCTTGAAAAAATTTTAAAGCGATTGCTGGTTATTTAAATAATACTACGTGTTATGGTTATAATATTGCATGGGCCACATTTAACTGTCCTTTTAGGTGGAAGGTGGAAGCGCTAAGTTAGGCCGCGAAATTCTAAATCGCGACAGATTTTAATATTTTTTTTTAAGAATATTTTTAAATTATGTGTCGTATTTGGTTTGTTTGCGACCACGAGATATTGTAATGCATTTATTTATTTATTACATTAATTTCAAATTTAAAAATAATTCTGAAGTAAGTTAAACTAGCGGTTGGGGTATTTTTTACAAAAGAAAACTTAACACATCTACATCAAACTAAAGCGGCCATTACATTTTCCAATTTGCAGAGCGCTAGATGAGTTAGCGTGCTAAATTTGTATTGTGTAAAGGCAGTTTGATAGGTAGTGATCCAATCTAGAGCGATCGCATGGACTCTGCCGCACTAGCTCATCCCGTACACTAGCTAGTGCACCAAATTGCATGCTGTAAAGCGGATTAGCGTGCTAATTGCTAAACACTAACTATGCTCGGTCAGTCAGTCGGCGTGCGCTCCAACACGAGGACGTATTTTTGGTTTTAAACCAAAATTACGCAACCATCGACTAAGAACTACAAACTAGACTCGGAAGTGTATCTTCCTTTTTTTTATACATGGTGTAATCAATGCTAGTAGCTCTTCAAACTGTGAAGATCCCAATCTAAAAAAAATCTAAAATCAGATGGCTCCAATACGTTCACAATTTTCATATTTGACAGTTTTTTTCTCAAGAATAAATATTCTTTGACCCAACATTTTCTGCGTCTTTTTTTTATTTTATTATCATTAAACTCGAAATCGACATCATTGCTAAAGCAATGCCAACTTTCTGGTGTTTTGATGGTGCCATATTCGTGTAGCGCTCTTCGCAAGATGCGGTTTGGCCGACGATCACTACCGAAATGAAAGGAAGTTAGACTAACTAGCGTCGCTAGCTAGTCTAGTGTAATGTGTGAGCTCTTTTTATATCGCACTGCAGCACTAGATCTAGCGCTCTGCAAATTGGATAATTTAATGGACGCTTAAACCCCAATGCCAATGTCCCAAAAAAAAATGACAATCCCAATTTTTCGTCAAAAATTAAATAAGTTTTGTATAAAAAGCTAAGAATCTTTAAAGGTTTTTCAACTGGGTTTCTTGCAGTTGTATTTCTATGGCAGTCTCCTTTATTTTATACTAGCTGCGCCCGGCGGTGTTACCCGCGATAAAAAGTATGAAAAATTAAAACATCTATCCCACGGGAACCATACATTTTATCGGGATAAAAAGTAGCCTATGTGCTATTCCAGACTATAATCTATCTCTGTGCCAAATTTCATCCAGATCGGTTCAGCCGTTCGGGCGTGAAAGAGTAACAAACATCCATCCATCTATCCATCCATCCATCCATCCATCCAAACTTTCACACTTATAATATTAGTATAGATGTATTTTTTGGCTCCCCCTTTGCAATGGAGGGAAGCGGACAATTTCCTTGCAACTCCTCCTATTTTGCTTTAGGTTAATTTCGTTGCGGGTTCCAAGACGCCTTTGCGTTTTCGTTGGTCACCGCTAAGGATCCTGGCTTACAGTAGTAACAGTAGTATAGAAAAGGTGACACAGAAAAAAAAACACTTTTTTTATTATTGTCTTTTCCCATAGATCTATTACGTTTTGTTTTTTTATAATCACCGCATCAAACGAATACCGCGGTAATGACATTGAGTGAGCCACCGCACCGGCCCGGAACCGAACCGGGGATAATTCGATTAAACTCCGTAGATAATAGTTATACAATGTGAAAGTGTAAGAGGAAATCTTTCCTCTTCATCCATCAGCGGAGAGACGTCCACTGCTGGACATTGGCTTCCCCCGAGGACTTCCACTAATCCTGGTCCTCCGTCATTCGCATCCTTCACGACTCTGCCACCAGGGATGCCATAGATATGCGATGACGACCTGATTGGCCTGATTTCTGTGCCGAGGGTCTTGGATTCGAATTCTGGTAGGTGCAAACTTTGAGGGATAAGCACGAACGTTTTTACCCGAGTCATGGATGTTTAATATGTATATAAGTATTATATACTGAGTTCGCCCTCAGTCCATTGTACGGTACCCATAACACAAGCGTTGCTTAGTGGAGAAATTAAAAAAAAATGTTTCATACCATAGCTTTTTTGTTTATTCATTCTATGGTTTATAGTCTATGAACTTTACTCTAGTTTCGCGTAGTGTCATTCTTAAAAAGTCCAGCACGTAAAGTGCGCGATTATTCGTAAGCTACGTAGCGTACACTTTATAGTCTACCGTATTTAGACACATTGTATGGAGAATTGAAAGTTTGAAATACCGTCCGCTAGTGACGCTGTTCAATTCTCCATACGAAGTGTCTTAATACGGTAGACTATAAAGTATACGGTTAGCTTACGAATAATCTCGCACTTGACATACAGGCATACCAAATCTCGGGTACAGAAGATTCTACCAAGTCTGCTAACACAATCGATTCGATTCGATCCGAAATGAGATGCGATGAAACAAAATGGATATGAAAATGGCCTCACCCACAACTTAGCGTGTATTTTGCCAATGTCAAGTAATTAATAGCAATAAAATATTTAATAAATATACATTATAAATAAAATAATCGATGTGACATGATGATGTGAAAATAGCGTCGGATTAATCGAACAGCAACCGCATAGTAACTGTCACTTTCGACAGATATCCCATACAGTATCTGTCAAAAGTGACAGTTAAGCGGTTGCTGTTCGATCATGAATCGATTGTGTTAGCAGACTTGGGACCGTGGAAAAAACACATATAGTGGTCTCAACCACACAGCACAAGTTGTCTTTAAGTAGATAAAGGACAAAATGCATGAAGGTACAGTCGGCAGGTTAACGGAACTCTATACGGCAATGTTATTGACCTCTAAAATGTCACCGACATTTACTTGAGATAATACGATCCGTCGGTACTGTTAGCGACGCAAGTCTTAACTTAATCAAATAAAATAAAACTTAAAACGATATATTTGATTCGTTTCGCGGAAATATACACAGTCTGTTTCTCGACTAACATCTTAGAGGAGTTCGGTGCTGCTGGCTTCTTTAATTATCGATATTTTTTTTTCTTTATACATTATAGGCAAGTATTTGATATCGATCTCACCTGATGGTAAGTGACGATGAGATCTACGATGGAGCATACTTGCCTAGGTAGGAAGGCGGCAGTAGATCGAGACGCTACATTCACTAGGCACACGCAGCGCAGCTGATCTGACCCGCCATCCATGAATGGCAACACCGAACATCATGCCGGAACACGGCTAGGCCGCTTGGCGACATGGCTTTGTTCAGTGGGTGGTGACCAGCCACGGCCGAAGCCTACCACCAGTAGATCAAATTGTTTTCTTTTTTTTTTACTTAACGAACAAACTTATTTTACGCTCCCACACTAAGGGACGCTTGTATAATCGATTGTGTTAGCAGACTTGGGGCCCTGGTATATGGCTATAAACATTCTGTGAGTGACAGTACACCAGAAGCGGTTTTACTAAGGAAAACCGGTCGCCGTTCAAGACTTTATCTGTTTGCTTGTACTGCACTTGAGATGCAGAATATTATAACGCCAGCATTCTAAGAAGGGGTAGGTTGGATGATACACAAACAAGTTACGCACTAGCTAAGCAATGAATACCTGATTGGTAAAACGATCGCCTTAGACTTGAGAAAACGAAGACAAAAAAAATATGTCTACAAATTTGACGGCCTGATTAGCGCAGTTGGTAGTGACCCTGCTTTCTGTGCCGCGGGTCCCGGGTTCGAAACCTTGTAGGGATATACGTAGTGTGATGAGCACGAATGTTTGTACCCGAGTCATGGATGTTTAATATGTATATAAGTATTATATACTGAGTTCGCCCTCAGTCCATTGTATGGTACCCGTAATACAAGCGTTGCGTAGTGTGGGACCGTATAGTTGATGTTTTCGTCTGGCGATATTAATATTTTTTTTTTAGAAATATACAATGTAACATGATACATCTACTGTCTTATGTATGTGAGTGAACATAGAATGATTGATTCTTTAGTGCATTTGTGATCTTTACTTAAAGCCAGATGCACATTTCTTTTTTGTTGCCGTCATATTATTTTATTAATTTTAATATTTATATTGATTGAAAACAACTTAAATATTTACAAACAGGAAAATAAAACAAACAAAAAAAAAATTACATATATCGAAAAAATCGAAAAAAGTTCCGATTTTTTTTTTGGTCGCCAAAAACACAATTGTTAATACGATTTTTTTTTTTAATCGGCATATGTTGCGCTGTTTCAAGGCCTAGTATACTCTTTCCGAATCACATCAGAGAGCAAGTACACAGATTATTTGGTCTCTGATCACATAAATGATCCTAGATCTATGTCATAGATCCCCTTAAGCAGACATAAAGTATAGCACTTATTTCAATAGCTATTGTTGTCAAAAACTTGTTAAGTTATTACATATGTGAATAATTCGCGTCTCTGCGTGTTACATATTTATGTTTCTCGACGACAAATGGTTAGTTAAACCTAACTACCAACTACAGCGTTCTTTCTGAAGCATTTCAACTATTTAGAATTCCTTTGACAAACACATCAATATATACGTACACTAGGTGTCCCGGCGAACTTCGTACCGCCTCAGAATCGAATGTATGAGAAAATAACTTTATTGGTAGTCTATGAAAAATTTCAACAAATCCATCCCACGGGAACCATACATTTTACCGGGATAAAAAGTAGCCTATGTGCTATTCCAGACTATAATCTATCTCTGTGCTAAATTTCATCCAGATTCGTTCAGCCGTGAAAGAGTAACAAACATCCATCCATCCATCCATCTATCCATCCATCCAAACTTTCACATTTATAATATTAGTATAGATTATAAGAAAATGGCGGGTTTTGTACCTGCTAACTGGTTAATTAGAGGTAACATTAAGATGCTATATTTAAATTTGAGATGCTCGGCTATAGATCAGACAATAAGAGGACTTGCGGAAGGATCACTCAAAATAACCGGTGAATAAAATTCCGGTAAAAATCGGTTTATAAAATTCATGTAAAATCCGGTTTGCAAAATTCCGGTAGAACCGGTAAATAAAATTCCAGTAGAACCGGTTAATTAAATTCCGGTAAAACCCGGTTAATAAAATTCCGATTAGCACAGGTTAATTGACCAGCTTATACATTCAGCCAGTTTAACTAAGTAACCTGTAATCTATACCATTTCGGATATTGACTAGGTGCATTTAAGAAATCGTTAAAATAATTTACGATATTAACCGGTATTTATTAACATATTCAGAGTCCTACATGGCAAACGACCTCGAATTCGTTCAGGCCTGTCCCCGAAGTCACATATTTAACCATGAGTTCGGCACGATGAAAATTAATCTAATTACAGTTTAGTATGTAAATACCTTAACTATGACATACCATAGGGGAGGGATTCTCAAACTTGTGGCTCCACGAACCCCTGTTAAAGTTTCCAGATGACAGCGAACCTCTTAACTAATTACAGTGGACCCCCGGTAATTCGACAAACGTTATGCAGGGCAGTGACGAGCTATCCAATTTGTCAGATCATAGAATACCTAAGACCCTATAGTCCGGATTTTTTTACAAAATTCTACCTTGTAATCCGACAAATTACAGATCCAATTATAATATTCTTTACTAGCTGTTACCCGCGACTTCGTCCGCGTGGTATTTAACAAAGACACAACCGTTGGCAACAGCCTGCTCGCGCGTTCTGAGCCCGCGGGACGCATTGCAGGTTGTTGCTATCACATTTTAAGCAGGCGCAGCGCTGCAACATTGGTTTTAATTTTTTTTCGTGAGATCCTATTTTTTTTTCTAAAAAGTAAAAAGTAGCCTAAGTTACTCCTTGTTACATCAGCTATCTGCCAGTGAAAGTCCCGTCAAAATCGGTCCAGCCATTTCCGAGATTAGCTGGAACAAACAGACAGACAGACAGACGGACAAAATTTGTAAAAAATGTTGTTTTGGTATGGGTACCGTGTATACATCCAAATGCACTTAGTAAAAAGCGGTTATTTTAATATTACAAACAGACATTCCAATTTTATTTATTAGTATAGATATTATACTCTGAAGTACAAATTATACTTCATTATGTAAGTCGAATTGTAATTGTATGTATGTCGAAAACGAAACAATACCTTCCCGTCGAGTACAACACGTGCGCACGGCGCGTACAAGTTGTAACTTCAAGCATGCATTATCTACATTAGCGAAGACTGTCAAAAATATATACATATAAATAAAATTGGAGTGTCTGTTTGTAATATTAAAATAACCGCTTTTTACTAAATGCATTTGGATGTATACACGTTACCTATACCGAAACAACATTTTTAAAATTTTTGTCTGTCCGTCTGTCTGTCTGTCTGTCTGTTTGTTCCGGGTAATCTGTGAAATGGCTGGACCGATTTTGACGGGACTTTCACTGGCAGATAGCTGATGTAACAAGGAGTAGCTTAGGCTACTTTTATTTTAGAAAAAATAATAGGATAGAATATTGCCAAAAGAAATATCTTTTTAATATTAATGTGATGAGCGAGCTTGTTTTTTGTCGCAAATTGACTCAATTTTAGGAGTAATTTTGGACAATTTTAACCTTAATTATGCCTATTGATTTCTTATATTTACGCGAATACTACACATTGAAATAGAACTATTTTTTTAAGGATTTTATCGCGTTTATTGTAATCTTTATTACGCCACCATTACGTAAATCTTGTCGCGCACCTATCGTCCCCTACCGTCGAATGGCGAACCCCTAGGGGTTCTCGTACCAAACTTTGAGAAACCCTGCCATAAACCAACTAATTTCAATATTTTGTCACGTAACGCGTGTCTATGGAGGCCGACCTTCACGCTAACTCGTTTAGTTTATGAATAGCATCCAACAACGCTCTGGTTTTAAATAATTATCTATTTGTCTATGCTGTACAGGTTGTGCTAAATTTTAGTTGGCATAATGAAGATATTGTAACATTATTCACGAGTATTGGCAATATTGCGATGCAAACCACGCCAATCAATCTCGTGTCTAGAATTTTATATTAATACTAGCTGTTGCCCGCGACTTCGTCCGCGTGGTATTTAACAAAGACAACCGTTGACAACAGCCTGCTCGCCCATTCTGAGCCCGCGGGACGCATTGCAGGTTGTTGCTATCAAACTTAATCAGGCGCTGCAACATCGGTTTTAATTTTTTTCGTGAGATCCTATTTTTTTTTTCTAAAATAAAAGTAGCCTAAGTTACTCCTTGTTACATCAGCTATCTGCCCGTGTAAGTCCCATCAAAATCGGTCCAGCCATTTCAGAGAATAGCCGGAACAAACAGACAGACAGACAGACAGACTGACGGACAGACAGACAAAATTTGTAAAAAAATGTTGTTTCGGTATAGGTACCGTGTATACATCCAAATGCACTTAGTAAAAAGCGGTTATTTTAATATTACAAACAGACACTCCAATTTTATTTATATGTATAGATAAAACTTATTTTAAGGATGATGATGATGTAATAAATCCCGTATAGATAAAGGCAAATTAAAATAGGTATCCATAAAATTTGGGTAAAATTTAAATTGCTTTTTTGAATGGGTTCTTTTATGAACTCGAAACAATAACTGTCACTGACGACTGTCGTGTCAGCGAATATCATACTTTATTTATCAAAGAGCACATTTATTGGAAAATAAATCAAGATTGACAACTTCCCTCCATAATATCCTTTTGTACCCTTGTCAATGCGCTCACTCCACTATTTAAGGTGGAAGCGCACGGTCAGGGCGCGAAATTCAAAATGTCAATGGTTTTTATTTTTTTACGAAAAATTTGGACATCTTCACGATGTAAATTTGTGCTTTGCGATATTAGCATTCCGCATTGGATGTCTCGATGGAGTTTGCTTAAAAAAATACCTAATCCGATACAATACCCATAAGGTTTGTAAAAACCGCTACTTTTACTAACTTTATGGTGTTGTATCGCTTTAGGTATTTTTTAAGCAAACTTAATACATCGAGACCATCAATGCAGAATGCTAATATCGCAAAACACTTAATTACATCGTAAAGATGTCCAAATATTTCGTAAAAAAAAAAAAACCATTGACATTTTGAATTTCGCGCCAAGACCCTGAGCTTCCACCTTAAGAACTCTATGACTACCTCAGAGAAAGAAATAAAATAGAAAGATCGTCGCGAACAATGTATTGAAACAAAACTCAGCCAATCGTTGTACTTAGTACACGGATATTACTTACACATCATCACATTCACACCTGCTTTTTCTTTATTTACTTCTAAAGTAAGATTAATTCAGATAAAAACAATTTTAAGGATTTTATTGCGTTTATAAATAAATAATGTAAAACTTTATTTATTAAAAAGAAAATAACTGAAATATTTACAAACTAATATAACTTAAAAAGAGTATAGAAAAGCTATAAAATGTGTAAAAAAATTGGCCCATGCGGTAGCGTGCCCAAGATGCTGGCCGCATTTCCTCGCTGAATAGCCAAAGCTACTCGCTGAGCGAGGAAATAGCCAGCCCTTGGGTCGCCGGTTGCGTCGACCAATCTTCTAGAAAGATTGCGTTTATTATATGTTTTTCACGTTCCCGACGTTTCGGCTGCTTTACAGCAACCATGGTCACGGGTGGACTGAGGTGTTTGACGTCCTAGTGTCATAGTTTGAACTGGGGTACCCTCATATTAAGTCGTAGTTTGCGGTGCGATCTACGAAAGAAATCTGGCTGCATTTCCTCGCTGTATTATCAAGCTAATGTTTTGAGCGAGGAAAGAGCCAGCCCTCCTGTCACCTGTGGAGGCAATCAAATTAAAATTAGAATTGACATGTTTCAATTCAGTTTCAGACTCACTTGTGATATATGAGATGTGGATAAAGAATATCACCGCTGCTCTCACGAAAATAGACTGTCATAAAGTCACAGCGAACATCAATCTAGTTGTATTTTTTATTTCTATTACCATAAATTATAGAGGCAATCATCGATTATTAGCATATTAGCATCGGAATGATTGATCTATACTGTCAATGAGAGATTTGTCAAGTTAATTAAGGAAAAGTTTGTAGAGAGTAGTCGTAGTAAAATCCGTAAGACAAGTTTTATTCCAATGTGTAGTATTCGCGTAAGTATAAGAAATCAATTTGTAAATTAACATCGAATCACTAATCGAAATTATAAAAGATGCGCAAGCTTTGCGTGCAATGGCGCGTTTTAATCGATCGATTTTCTTTTTAGAGCGGCGCGCAAATCGCAATATAAATGCCGCGTGCTCAGTCGACCGACGCTAAGTACATCTTTTGTCCGCCATTTTGTAGGGTCCCGTATGGAAAGTAAACTTTTTTTTTTTTTTTTTATTACATTATAGGCAAGTATTTGATCTCGATCTCACCTGATGGTAAGTGACGATGAGATCTACGATGGAGCACACTTGCCTAGGTAGGAAGGCGGCAGTAGATCGAGACGCTACATTCACTAGGCACATGCAGCGCAGCTGATCTGACCCGCCATCCATGAATGGCAACACCGAACATCATGCCGGAACACGGCTAGGCCGCTTGGCGACTTGGCTTTGTTCGGTGGGTGGTGACTAGCCACGGCCGAAGCCTACCACCAGTAAAACTGAAAGCTGTGATTAGTAAAACCATCTAACGTCCTTCTGCTAGACACACCCCTTGTCTCAATGCGAGAGGAGTTCAGTAGATGATCGCAAAATCTATACTAATATTATAAATGTGAAAGTTTGGATGGATGGATAGATGGATGGATGTTTGTTACTCTTTCACGCCCGAACGGCTGAACGGATCTGGATGAAATTTGGCACAGAGATAGATTATAGTCTGGAATAGCACATAGGCTACTTTTTATCCCGGTAAAATGTATGGTTCCCGTGGGATAGATGTTTTAGTTTTTTATACTTTTTATCGCGGTTAACACCGCCGGGCGCAGCTAGTGGTTAATAATAATAAAAAACCGCAAGGCAGCTTGTGGCGAGCAGTTGGTGAGTAGCGACACCACGGACCCGAGTGCCCGTGAGAGTCGGTCAGGGCCCCCACCTCGGCGTGTCTTCGTCGGCTGAGTGGGGACCGGCGGGGGCCCGCAGGACTCTCAGCTCTGTCTTGCCTTAATTGGCTGTCCAGGGAGGGGTCGGTAGAGCTATATGCTCCAGGCGTGGAAGTGTTAAAGAGCATAACGCCGCGAGTAACCACGGAGAAAGCAAAGCACACCTCTCTACACCCCTGAGCCGCTCGCGTCAGTGTTGCCCCTTATCGTCTTATATGACGGCCTTTTTAAGGGGCCCACCTAAAGAGCGGCGAGTCGCCACCTGCCAATAGTAATTCGATAAAAGCTGATTATGACAGGTTTCCGCAACCCTTCCAATATTCCCTTACCATGACCATCCAATCCTCAATCCATAGTCCCAGTTATCTTTCCATGTTCCTGCAATAGTTCCTCCGCCTGCTGAGGTCGATTCGCTGTTTATGCTATCATTTTCAGCAGTTGACCCCAGTAGGTCGCTATCATTTATCATTATCAAAAAGGTCATCTACGTGTTTATCAAAATTTTTACCTTTTAAAATAGATACAGAACCCATTTAACAAATAAAAAAAAAAACAACGTCTATGGACATGATTTTCTTTATGCAAATGCCAACAAAGGTATTCCAGTTCGTCCAGCCTATTGTGTTTATTATTTAAGTCTGGCAATAACAAGAAACTTATTTTATTGATCACTCAATGAAAAAAAGTTGTACGGTTTTATTAAATGTAGGCATTGTGTATAAGTTATCAAAGGAATTCTAAATAAACCTTGTATTCCTATAGACAAAACTCAATATTAAAGTATTACTTACTTACCGAGTTCGATATTAGTGACAGTTTATTTAATATTATTAATTAGCACTGGTTAACCTATTGCGCGAAATAACTAAACGACATAAACAAAAAGAAAAAGAAACCAAAATAAAGAAAATAATTTAAAAAATGTACCCAAGTGTAATTTTGTAAAAAAATATGCTTTTTTTTAATAAATAAAGTGTAATATTAGTGGGATATTAACCATTGTGTGTTTATAAATGTGTACGAGCGAAGGAAATTGAAATAAAATAATATAACTTGACTTTCATGTTCAGCCAAAATGTCCGGTAATATTTTAAAGTATCCACAGCTTTACAGGTAGGAGTAGGGGATTAATTTCATCATCATCAACAACATTATCATTATCATCAGGGGTGCATATGATTCAATAACAATTATCAAGAATTACTCGACACTGGCATAAATGGCACTATTTTGTAGCCGATATCCAACCTAAAAAAAGAAGAAAGAGAAATCTGATTATTTTTTTGGCATCAAAATTTTGTTCGCAACGCTCTATGTTCTTTCTTCCTCTGAGTCTTACAAAAAAACAGACCTATAATTTAGCCCTGACTTCATTCTTCATTCTGTTCAACGCCGTATAACGAAAACGAGCAATCTGCACATCACATCCTCTGGGAGTGCAATCTCTGGCAAAACGAACGGAACATTATGCTTAATAGTCTGCAAGTAACTTCTGGAGTTGTATACTACACAGACCTTGTGGAAACCGGGGATAACTTCCGTGCGTTCAAGCGTTTTTGCCATACCTACTACTGGAATCAAGTTTAATGAGCTCACAAGTTTAGGACCAATTAGTATTTAAACTCTCCGTGGTGCTTTACACCTGGAATTAGTCCAGCTGTAATAGTCTTACTTCTGTGGACATTTGTCTACCAGATCTTTTTGTCTCCCGCTTTGCAATGGAGGGAAGTGGATAATTTTCTTCCAACTCCTCCTATTTTTATCTTTCTATTAATTTCGTGCGGGTTCCAAGACAATTAACTGTATCCCGGGACTCGCCGAGGGTCAGACCTCGGTGTCTTCAGGGACACGACTGTAGATCCTGGCTTACAGGAGTAGCAGTGGTGGGAGTGTGTGGCGGGCCTAGTCCCATAAAAAAGAACCCTGACTTCATAGGACTTAACTTATTAACTCTCGCAAAATACTTCTGCTTAGCCTTCACGTGATATTTATTTAATGGTTCAGAAAACCAGAGAGAGATGAAAATACACGATAGCCAACGCACGCACAATGTGAAATCCCAATCCAATTGAAACGACGATACACAGCAACCAATCAACCAACATAAACTTAACAGACGACTTTAAACAGTAATTCATAATGTTACAGTCTAATTTTCAATGTGCACATCAACTGCATAATAGTTTATTGAGTAACATCGTGCACAACAGCAACATGTCAAACGCTATTCAAGCGACTCCAAATTCAAAGTGGTAGAAATTAAAGTCTAATTTTCATTGGGCGTTATAGGCACCAACGGTCTTTGGCGGGAAAGTTTACGAATGTCAATGGTAATTCTGCAATATTTTTCGCAACGATAATATTTATTTTGTTTTGTTAAATATGGCTTCCTGGTGTGTTAATAATAATTACTTTCTTACGATTTTATTATTGAAATATCCCACATATATCTAGCAAGTAGTTAGTATTTACTGAATCTAGCAAGTAACTAATATATCTAGCAGGTACTTAGTACCTAAAACTGAAACTCAAACTCAACCTAAAAAGTTTTTTTTTTCCTGTTCTAAATATTTAGATGAATAATATTGAATAGTTTTGAAAAGTAAATAAATATAAAACTAACCTTAACCTAAAATGTTAATATGTAATATCGATCAATTAACCTAATAGGTATTGCTCAATTTAATTATTTTTTTCATAAAAATACTGTTTTGATTTACGAACCGAAACCTCAGAGTAACCTTAAAAAACAACATAAGTAAGCGAATAAAAAGAATGAATAATAGAGAATATTCATTTTATGTAGAATGAAACGACCAAGTGAACTGTTTTATACAAAACACGGTAAATAATACCCAAAATTCGCCATGTTGTTATTTGATTTCTACAAACTTTTCTCCGAGTATTTGATTTCGCAAAAATTTCTCCAAGAGCCAATTTTTTTCCCAGAATTGCGAAAAAAATACCCAGCCTAAAGTAAGTTGGTCACTTGCATAGATATTAAACATCCATGACTCGAGAATCCACAGACATTCGTGCTCATCACAGAAAGCAAGGTACCTACCAACCGTGCCAACCAAATCGTATTTTTATGTACGAACATTGACCGTTTCTGCAATACAAAACACAGACCCCGTTATAAATACACAACAATAATATAAACCAACAATTTGATTGATTGATTATTTATTGTTATATTTTCGCAAACCACGTGTCGGCAAGCTGCCCCGGTTCACTGAATTACGAAGGTTGAGTTACCAAACGCCGCGCGCCGCCATTGGAAAACACGCAGCATAGACAATGGAGTTCCGAAATATTAGAGCATGGTACATACCTACATCCATATAATTATTATTGTTTTTAAACGCCATCCGTGCGAATGTATTGCAATTAACATTGTCATTTTAGTGATAGTTGGGTAATAATGAAGTTGGAGTATGCGAATTGTGCGTAAATATGGAAGGACATTGTTTTTGTTGTAGAGGTTAGATGCTCACTAACAACACTGGCAGGTGGAACCGACATGTTTTGTATAAACAATTTAAAGTATATCGGTTCCAATAAGTTGATATTACATACGCTATATTTGACTTGTTAATCAATTTTTATTATTTAAAAAGTGACTGTTGATTCTTGAACGTGTCTTTAGTTGGCAAATTCAAAAAAGGAACGGACTATTTAGCGGGAAGTTGTACATTTTCTTTCAATTGTCAAAAATGTGTTTATTGATTTATAAATCTACTATATAAAAATAAGTCGGGTTTTCCTTCCTGACGCTATAACTCCAGAACGCACGAACCGATTTCCACGGTTTTGCATTCGTTGGAAAGGTCTCGGGCTCCGTGAGGTTTATAGCAAAGAAAATTCATTCATCTGGTGGCGAAACGGAGTTCGCCAGGTTTGCTAGTAATGTATAATATTGGTGTGATATTAACCATTATGTGTTCATAAACGTGCACGAGTGAAGAAAGATAAATTTAAATATTACCTATGCGTAACTTGACTTTTTGAGTTGGCAAACAAGTATCAATTGTTTCAGAATCAGAATATATATTTATTTATTCATGTAAACCATTAACAAAATGCTAAGCTACAACATTACCGCCCGCTCGGAATGCCGTTACTATGGAGAAGAACGAGCAAGAAACTCAATGGTTGCTCTTTTAAAAAGGATCTTTTACATTTTAAGCAGTACATTGTTGTAGGTATGTGAGAACAATGTAGGACCGGCTAATCAGACTATCTTCTTCTTCTTTCTTTACGAAATGAGATGCGATGAATATGGCCTCGCCCACAACATAGCGGGTATTTTATATATAATATATAATAACACATTCAATAAATACACAATATAAATAAAATAATGGATGTGACATGATGATATGAAAATGGCGTGTCTAGGCAGACTTTAGAAGCTGGTCAAATTTAATTTCTTTTGTCAATTAATCTATCAAAGTAAAATGAAACTGTTAGTAGCACTGACGTCTATAATATACATGTATATATAGAGGTCCGTGGTTGGTACTCATTACAAGTTAACAATACACAACCTACCTATTAAAATCCTACAACAATACTATGGTGGATATATAATATGTTTCTAAATCATCCTTTCTGTATTGTTACAATATCGATATCCTTCTCGCTCATTTAGACAATAAACTTCTATCCTTGTCTTTGACATTTGATCGGTAGCGACGCGTTCTATGGTTAAGCAATCACTAATAGGGCTGGCACCTACAGCTTCGTAATAAAAAAATAAGATTATTTTTTAATCGGCTTTTTGGCGGGAAGTTGAACCGTAAAGTTGTAAATTTTGTTTTATTTTCCAAAATAAACGTGTGTCTTTGATAAATACTGTGTCATATTCGTGGGATATTAACCATTGTGTGTTCATAAACGTGCACGAGTGAAGAAAATTGAAATAAAATAGTATAACTTGACTTTTCAAGTTCTTCCAAGGTGTCCAGAAAAAAATCAGTGAAGTATTTACTCCACAGCTTTACTGATAGGGGTAGGGGATTCATTTCATTCTAATTTTTATCAAGAACTAGCTGTTACCCGCGACTTCGTCCGCGTGGTATTTAACAAAGACTCAACCGTTGGCAACAGCCTGCTCGCGCGTTCTGAGCCCGCGGGACGCATTGCAGATTGTTGCCATCAAACTTAATCAGGCGCAGCGCTGCAACATTGGTTTTAATTTTTTTCGAGAGATCCTATTTTTTTTATAAAATAAAAGTAGCCTATGTTACACCTTGTTACATCAGGTATTTTTAATTTCAATGGCCTCACGTATCATCTTAGCTCGGAATCGGTGTTCTTTTGCGACGAACTGTGGTTTATCAAATCTGATATAATGGCGGGTGCTATCGATAATAGCGATAAAATCCGGAAAAAAATAGTTTTATTTCAATGTACAATTGCTTATTAAGCAGCCACTTACTACTAACCCGACCACGGAATCAAATTTGAGACCTCGCAAACGGCAGCTTCGCTCGCGACTACCATCATTTATTTTCAGTTACTGACAGCCCTACAGTGTACGTCACGATATTGCTGTGGTGTGTCTAATCTTTTTAAAATATTAGCATATTAATAATGTGTTTGTTATTCACGTATGTCACATATATTCTTATTTCGAGTCGAGTATCCAACCCACTTCTTCTTTTTTAAGGTTGGTTACAAAATTGAGCCATTTCGCCAATGTCGAGTATTTCTTGATTATTATTATAAAATCATAAGAACCCTTGATGATGATGATGAAATGAATCCCCCTATCAGTAAAGCTGTGTATTTTAATGAAAATTTGATGGACATCTTGGGTGAACTTGAAGAGTCAAGCTATACTATTTCATATTAATTTCCTTTACCAGTGCACATATATAAAAATCCCATTAATATTACACATTATGTACCAAAGAAACGCATTTTTTGGCAAATAAAACAAAATTGACAACTGCACGGTTCAACTTCCCGCCAAAAAGTCCCACAAATGCAACCAACATTATTCCATATCATTCAAAGAAACCAATTTTCTAGAAAAAAACAACAGTAACAACTTCACTTTTTAAATTTCCCGCCAAAAAGTCCAAATAAAGTTCACTACCTTTCTCCAGTCGCTTCTTTTTTTAAATTTCCCGCTATGGAAAGCAAACTTTTAAAGCCAAGTAGGCCACAACAAAGTCACATTGACAGATACAAGTACAATATTATGTCAGACATGCATATTCCGAATTACATTTAAATATTTCGACCGGTTCGTGTTGTTTTCTATCTGTTTATAAATAATTCATTTATACAGCTGCTGTTACATAAGTCATTTAAGTAGTTTTATTACGTTTTCTTGTTCGATACATACCTACAAACCTCCCTCCCTCCTTTTACTAGTATCACCTTGGAGGGGAATACTATTAGTAGTATTTCTTAACATGATTAGTTTATTTTTAAGAATGACTATGGCTGAATTCAACGGCTAATGCAACAAAAAAAAAGTAAATTAGTATCTTCATTGCTTCAATGTTATATAGCATAGACAATAGAACGTCTCTTTAGAAAAGTATTTTAATTTATGTACCCAATGCCTCATGTACACAAGGCAGTGATTATGTAAATATATAACTTACCAGATTTGTAAGTAACTAATAATAATTAAAGTTAATGCACTTAACTGTGATAATGTTTAATTATTAAACCGTGCTTCGAAGTTCATTATACCCGCGGAATGGCCTATTCAAAATATCACAAAGAATAATTGTAAAATTTTCACACAATTTGCTATATTCCGCACATTACATCTATAATACAGGGGCTCAATTCTGCTAATTTACTAACGCTTCAGTGGAGTGTCGATAGCGTTGTTTTTTTTTATACATTATAGGCAAGTATATATTGAGATCAAATATTTTCAGAATCGGATAAATAAATCCGGAGATTAACCCCCTACATCCAACCTCACAAACTTTACCCCTTCCTTTGTAATATTATTAAACAGTTAATAAGTACCTATATACTCGACTGGCAAAAGTGGTTAAACGTTACAGCCACTACGCAACAAAATATTTCAGTAAAGTATCCATCACATTACTGATTGTGGGATGGGTTGGTATTTTACTTGGGCCTAGCATTTGGGCCTGTGCATATACTCAAAAACTGAAACAATTTATATTACTTGACCCTGGCAAAATACCTACGGAGATGCCAAATTAAAAGAGAACAATAATGTTTTATCAAACCGTTCCCGCGCTTTTTAATACGCTATCTTCAAACTATCTGCCTAACCTCAAATACCGGTGTCATTACATAATCCGTAACGTGGGGTCCATCTTGTATCGCCGCGCTAGTGAAAGTGCACACTACTAGTTGTAATTGATGTAATACGCGTTGTACAATATGGAGGTTAGACTCGTTAAAGTCGCGGCAGCCAATGAGAGCATTCGTGACATTTGGGGTCGAGTCACCTTCGTCCGTAGGAGAATTAAATACCCTCGAGATAACCTACACGTGACCCTGGGTGGTGCCAACTAGGTGACAACTCTACTGGTGGTAGGCTTCGGCCGTGGTTAGTCACCACCCACTGAACAAAGCCATATCGCCAAGCGGCCTAGCTGTGTTCCGGCATGATGTTCGGTGTTGCCATTCATGGATGGCAGGTCAGATCAGCTGCGCTGCATGTGCCTAGTGAATGTAGCGTCTCGATCTACTGCCGCCTACCTACCTAGGCAAGTATGCTCCGTCGTAGATCTCATCGTCACTTACCATCAGGTGAGATCGAGATCAAATACTTGCCTATAATGTAATAAAAAAAATAAAACAAAAAAAAAACTATGTTGACCTCAGCTACATAAAGAAGCTGACCTAGGTAACTAGACTTAATAAATATTGTTCAAAAGTGGGTTTATTTTGCATCTAAAACAACACAATCTCGCCTGTAATCCCCGTCGGGTAGGAAGAGTACGAAAAATGTGAAGTTGTCACTTTTGTTGTATTTTCCAAATAAACAAATGTGTTTCCTTGATATATAAATGTTTAATAATAGTAGGTTATTCACCGTTTTGTAGCCGATTCAGAATCAGAATCAGAATATTTTGGTATACATGTAAACCATTAAGTACAGTACTTATGAATCGTCAAAAAAGTTACAAAATGCTAAGCTACAATTTTGCCACCCGTTCGGAATGCCGTTCCAATGGAGAAGAACAGGCAAAAAAACTCCATAGTTGCTAATTTAAAAAAGATCTTTTACATTTTTGAGCAGTACATTATTATGGGTATTTGAGAACGATGTAGGAACGGCTAGGCAGACTATAGCAGATGGTCAAAAACAAATTACTAACTCTTAAATATATAATTAAAATTGAATGGCTACATGTTTCCCTCATATACAAATTTTGTAATGACAAAACAAAACAAACTATTAAAAACTCTACTAGCACACGCCATCAGACTCGAGAGTGACCATAGTCCACCACGCTGGCCCAGTGCGGGTTGGCGGACTTCACACGTCTTTTGAGGAGTTCTCTTACATGGAGGTTTCCTCACGATGTTTTCCTTCACCGTTTAGCAAGTGATAATCATGGTTGAAAATGAGATTCGTACATGAAATCCAGAAATCCCAGAGTTTAAACCTGCGATCCTCGTTACCGAGGCAAGCGTTCTATCATGGCCATCACTGCCTAATAAGAACTCTACTAGCAGGTACTACATACGCCATCAGCATGAAGACTTGAGAGTGTTAATAGTTCAGAATCAGAATATTTTTTATTCACGTAAACCATTATTGTACAGTACTTATAAATCGTCAAGTTACAAAAACATTATGCTACTGCTTTACCACCCGTTCGGAATGCCGTTCCTATGGAGAAGAACGGGCAAGAAACTCCATGGTTGCTCTTTTTTTTTTGATAGATCTTTTACATTATTGAGCAATACATTGTTATAGGTATGTGAGAACTGTAGCGACTTCTTCAACCGCACTACAAGCTACGCAGATGACACTACAGACGCATTCAGAACAATAGACAAGTGACAATGTGACAGTGGTCACAATCCTGAATCGCGCTATCAGAGTTTTCGGTGCAAGTAACATATATACAAGATCCCGACAATAACCGTTGGGGCATAGCGGCCGCCCCGCCAGGCATACCACCCGCCTGGCTGGAAGATCTTCCCTTTTCCGCTAAAGAACAATGTAGGAACGGCTAATCAGACTTTAGCAGCAAGTCAAAAAAACAAAAAGTTCAACCAATCACCCAAAAGATCGCACCAATACCACATCACACGCACGCTCGCTTTTTTCGTCACAATTACGTAGCCATGTCTTCAATTCTCACGGAATCCCATTCAACAAGTAACAGTTCATAGCGATCGTTAACGGTTACGCAACGCTTTCGTTCGATAGAAATTCACTCGCGGCTTCGCATCGAGACGCCGTCGCCGAGAGGACTTCTGAGAAAAAACAATGTGGAATAGAAATGTTTTGTGGCGCCTGTGGTGTCGCCTCGCGAATCAATTTTGGCGATTTCGTTGATTAGTCCTTGATGATTTTGGAATGTGATAATTTAAAATCTTTGAACGAGTTTATAATTTCGACGGCCTGATTAGCGCAGTGGTAGTGACGCTGCTTTCTGAGCCGATGGTCCTGGGTTCGAATCCTGGTAGGGACACAAGCTTTGTGTGATGAGCACGAATGTTTGCACCCGAGTCATGGATGTTTAATATGTATATATGTATTATATACTGAGTTCGCCCATTCCATTGTACGGTAGCCATAACACAAGCGTTAAGCTTAAAGTGGGACCGCATAGTTGGTGTGTTCGTATGGCGATATTTATTTTATTTATTTATAATTGAGTTGTTGACACCTCGTGTCTGTAATGATTTATGTAGACACCTAATGGCGCCAGTAATCCTCGAAGAGGTAGACAGAGATAGCTCCAGCACATTTCGCTAATTGTATTTGGCCCCAATGTGATAGGAGGCGAGCTGCTACCATATATAGGACATGAGGAGGATTTAGGTCATAACTGACTGTCACTTTTGACAGATATCCCATACAATATGTGTCAAAAGTGACAGTTACTATGCGGTTGCTGTTCGATTATGAATCGATTGTGTTAGCAGACTTGGGGACCTGTATAATTGAATATATTATGGTATAATATAGAATATAAAATACTAAGATTTTTCATGTTTGTATGTACGCAAAAAGGTCATGTTAAAACTGTTAATAATCTCGCACTTGACTCACTGAAATACCTAGATGAAACGCTCAAATATACTTAATAAAGAATGCATTTATCCGTTTGACAAAAATATACTTAGTAGCTTTAAAAAAAAACGCTAACACATGACGAAATCAAATTTAGCGCATGATTGATTGATTATAAAAAATGGCGCGATCTTGAAATCCTTCGGTTGTTATTTTTTATTTTATGTTTGTATTGTGCTTGGGTGATTTACAATGGTATTTAGAGTTTTACGTATAGTCAATTGATGTCACATCCATTATTTTATTGATAACTAGCTGTTGCCCGCGACTTCGTCCGCGTGGTATTTAACAAAGACTCAGCCGTTGGCAAGAGCCTGCTCGCGTTCTGATCCCGCGGGACGCATTGCAGATTGTTGCTATCAAACTTTAATCAGGCGCAGCGCTGCAACATTGGTTTTAATTTTTTTTCGAGAGATCCATTTTTTTTTCTAAAATAAAAGTAGCCTAAGTTACTCCTTGTTACATCAGCTATCTGCCAGTGAAATTCCCGTCAAAATCGGTCCAGCCATTTCAGAGATTACCCGGAACAAACAGACAGACAGACAGACAGACAGACAGACAGACAGACAGACAGACAGACAAACAGACAGACAGACGGACAGACAGACAGACAGACAGACAAAAATTGTAAAAAATGTTGTTTCGGTATAGGTAACGTGTATACATCCAAATGCACTTAGTAAAAAGCGGTTATTTTAATATTACAAACAGACACTCCAATTTCATTTATATGTATAGATGTGTATTTATTGAATTTAATAATGCTATTAATTACTTGACACTGGCTAAATACCCGCTAAGTTGCGGGTGAGGCCATATTCATATTATCCATTTTATTTCATCGCATTTCATTTCGTAAAGAAAGAAGAAGAAAGTATAGTCAATTTAATAAGTACATTTAATTTCTTCTTTCTTCTTGTTTTAGGTTAGCAATCGGCGACAAAATAATATAATTTTTGCCAGGGTCGAGAATTTCTTCTTAATTATTATAAAATGATAAGTGATGATAATTACGATGTCGGTAACGATGATGATGATGAAATGAATCCCCTACCTACAAGTACCTATCAGTAAAGCTGTGGATATTGAACTAAATATTTGCCGGACATCTTGGGAAAACTTGAAAAGTCAAGCTATACTATTTCATTTTAATATCCTACACCAGTGCCGATTTATGAACACACAATGGTTAATAACCCACTAATATTACAGATACATAATACATATATCAAAGAAACACATATTTTGGAAAATAAAACAAAATTGACAACTTCCCTGCTCTACTTCCCGCCAAAAAGCCTCCATTTTTAGTTTATCAATTGATTTAACTTTGAAGTGAATTGCCGGGTAATAAGAGTTCATGGTGAGCTCCCCGAATAGGACGAATAAAGCCGTCTTGCTTTTTTCTTTGTGGTCTAAAACTGCCAGTATTTCTGTTTTTTTTTCTCAACGCCAACGGATCATTTACGCAAATAAAAATCATATTTCTAGAAATCACTTGACTACAGTAATACGCTACATTATGCCAATTTGTACATCCTGTATTCGCCTAATTTACGTAGGTGTACGAATCGGACGCTTCCGTAAGAATTGTAGGTCTTTCAGTGCCTGGCTTGAAAAATAAAAATAAATACATTATTACAAACACAAAGAGATCTTCCAGCTTCGATGTCCATGTGATTCCAAGAATCGCCTTTTTATAACTCCTAACTAAGGTCTTACAATAAAACTGGGACTGCGGTTTGGGTACCAACTAAATAAAATTTTATTTGGAAATCCAACTTGTTGATTAATTACCGTTCGATCCCCTCAAACTGGTTTTGCTTGCGCGAACGCAGGTATGGGAGACGACGCATCGGCGCGAGATCTTATCGAAAATCAACAGCACTCAACATTTTATAAGGTCCTCTGCAAATGGTGATTGCACTAATGTATACACAGCCGTGGGATTCGTTTTACAAATAAACATTTAGCTGCCCATATTGATTTCTTATATTTACGCGAATATTACACATTGAACTGAAACTAATTTTAAGGATTTTATCGCGATTTTATTTCGATTTTACGTTCCTGACGTTCCGGCTGCTTTACAGCAACCATGGTCACGGGAGGACTGAGATGGTTGACGTCCTGGTGTCATAGTTTGAGACGGGGTACCCTCATATTTCATACCCTCAAGCAGCCGAAACGTTAACGGGAACGTTAACCCTTAATAGCCTAGTTTCAATTTTGATACCAATCTTTTAAACCGAATGTTCACATTACTATTAGTTTTTTTTTATAGGTTGGCTGTACGTATTTTGCTGTTGTATAATATTCTTTCCAACGAAATTAAAAAAAAACAAATGTCATTGTTATTAAACACAGTAATATTAAAAATAAATCACTTTCGTAAATCAGGCTACTAAGGGTTAAATCGAAATAAAATCGCGATAAAATCCTTAAAATTTGTTACATTTCAATTTGGCTGCCCATTAAAACTTTTAACCGATAATAATTATAGAGTCCTTAGAATATCGTTATTCCGCTAAAGAATACCAACCAATACACAAAGTAAACATTTGGCTCTTGGAGAAATTTTGGCGAAATGAAATACTTGGAGAAAAGTTTGGAGAAATCAAAAAAAAATCATGAAGAGTCATCAGAGTTCAACTGTAGGCTGTAACTGTATACATTTTCATTTATGTATTTGAGTGCATTTAACGAACGCACCCGTTTAAAACAGTTCACTTGGTCGTTTCATTCTACATAAAATGCACATACTCTGAGAATATTGTAGTAGTAGTAGTTTTCTAAGAATATTGTTTATTCTTTTGATTCACTCACATTTTTTTTTTTGTAACGGTAATCAGCTGTTTCGGTTCAGAAATTAGAACAATATGTTGAAGAAAAAAATGCCAAAAAGCTAATAATATCGAATTATCTATTAGGTTAATTAATCGATATTATCAACTTTTTGTTTTTGGGTAACGCTTAAGCAAATTGTATCATTTAGAAGAAAAATAATCTTAAATTTGGGTACAAATAGAAAAGCGATAGTGTGATTTAAATCAATCAACCCACCTAGAAGTGTTCCATTAAGTTACAACAGACAATTTTATGTGTTTTCTGTGTATGTCAGAGTAATTTTGTATATATTCAGTTGCCTTCGTCCTACCTACCTTTAATTAGATTATACGGTAGGCTTAACACTAACAGAAAATTCATAACAGACTACTTACATAGGTACCTATCTATAAGCTACGAATTAGCAAAAAAATATAATAAATAAACATTTTGCGTTTCTACACGGAATACTTCACTTTGTCTTGTTGGGTTTATAAAAAAAAACAAGTCAGCTTCTAACTTTCACAGCGCTCTACTTTTTCTATCACTTTTATATATAGCGCAAATATAGCAGAAGTAGGAATCAATATAGTGAAACAGTATTTACCATTCAAAGAATACATATTTAATGTAAACAGCATCAAACATTCCAACTGAACTACAACCAACATAACCTCAAAGAATCACTGGAAAATATCAATGGCAAAACGATTTTCAGGCAAATCTACTCACATCATCTGCTTTCGGATGTTCGTGCGTGCAGTGTTCATGTTCGTGACTTATTGTATCAGAATAAACACTGTTCAAAAACATTAACATCACAAAACCAAACACAGCACACTTGTTCGAGCGCATCTTCGCTAATTAAAGATATATTTCACTCACTGGAATCAATAAAAACGGTTTGTTTACATTTTTTTATCTACTAAAAGTTATTTACAGGTGTTCACCATACGAAAATCGCTACGTAACTAAGTGTAAAATAATGAATGAAACAGATCAACGAGTATGAAGTGAGACGCGAGCTACAGCTGATGTCAGTGGCCATTTTTATTATTTTAGCGACATCTCTTTCTGGCGTACGTAACATAGCAAAGCAAGAGAGGGAGAAACTACCGAGGGTGTATCATCATAATTGAATTGATTTATCTTACATTTTACTAATCATTCCGTACATAAGGAAGGTAATTCTGGTATTCTATAATCCATACTCCTAACATAGATTTACTATGTTCGTAGCCTATCTATGCCTCCTATGTATAATACCTACACAAAACTAAGGTAACATAGAAAAAATTGTTCATTAGTTTCTTTGGCATATAAATGTGTAATATTAGCAGGATATTAACCATGGCGTGTTCATAAACGTGCGCAAGTGAAGGAAATAGAAATAAAATAGTATAACTTAAGGTGGAAGCTCAGGGTCAGGGCGCGAAATTCAAAATGGTTTTTATTTTTTGACGACAAATTTTTCGTAAAAAAATAAAAACCATGACATTTTGAATTTCGCGCCCTGACCCTGAGCTTCCCCCTTAACTTTGCAAGTTATCCCAAGATGTCCGGTAAATTTGGAGTAAAGTAACTATAGCTTTATTGATAGGGGTAGGGGAATTATTTCATGATCATCATCATTATCATCAGGGCGACATACAGTTATTATCAATGATGAAATAGTATTATATCTCTAAACAAGAGCAACCATGGAGTTTTTGCCCGTTCTTCTCCATAGGAACGGCATTCTGAACGGGTGGTAAAGTAGTAGCATAATATTTTGTAACATTTGACGATTCATAAGTACTGTACATAATGGTCTACGTGAATAACAAATATTCTGATTCTGGTATCGAAATTCTGTCTTCACATAGGTAAATGATTATGAATGTTCCAGGCCGTACATTTCTGAACATCCATGACTCGGGTGCAAACATTCGCATTCATCACAGCTTGCCCCTACCGGGATGCGAACCCGACCCTGGCCTGTGCCAATCGGGACATCACGATTCTACTAACAACATGTTAACTGTCAACTATTAACAAATAGTTTTAACTAATTATTTATTTAGCGCGCGTCTCTATGAACAAGGTGTCATTTTGTATTTACATACCATCGATGTCTATCAAGCAGATTGAAGGACGTAGATAAGTCTCTTGCGCTTAGAAATGTCATCACAAAAGGCTGCTCACTCCTGCTACAGTCTACTGAGTTTACCATGTCGAAACGACGCAGCGCAACATAATTCTGTCTCGTTCCTCTTGCTAATTGTTTTCTTCTTTTTGGGGTCTAGTCACCTTCGTCCGTAGGAGAATGTCCATGTCCGTGTTCCGGCATGATGTTTGGTGTTGCCATTCATGGATGGCGGGTCAGATCAGCT
Source organism: Pheosia tremula (assembly GCA_905333125.1). NCBI lineage: Eukaryota > Metazoa > Arthropoda > Insecta > Lepidoptera > Notodontidae > Pheosia > Pheosia tremula. Next base: position 2,674,421 of record HG995427.1, on the reverse strand, counting down.
GCGCTGCATGTGCCTAGTGAATGTAGCGTCTCGATCAACTGCCGCCTTCCTACCTAGGCAAGTATGCTCCATCGTAGATCTCATCATCACTTACCATCAGGTGAGATCGAGATCAAATACTTGCCTATAACGTAATAAAAAAAAATGCTATCTCGTTTACGCTGCCATTGTGACGTTAAGTGTGTGCAACCCAAGTACGATATATTAAATCGTATACGCGAACGTCAGGTGGGACATTACTGATAACGAATCAGTCCTAGCATCATATCACATATCATATCACATCATATTACATATCTACGTAATTTTTCATCAATGGATTCATGTATGTATCACATTCGGTTTATGTAATAATACGTGCAAGCCTTGTTCAATGTGCAGTACATTATGTGCCTTACGTACCTATGTGAAAGTTCATTATGGTTGTAACACACATACGTAACGCATTGACACTGTAGCGACTACTTCAACCACACCACAAGCTACGCAGATGGCACTACAGACGCATTCAGAATTGTGACGTCACTTGTCTATTGTTCTGAATGCGTCTGTAGTGCCATCTGCGTAGCTTGTGGAGTGGTTGAAGTAGTCGCTTTGTGAAGCTTTCGCTTTTGTATTGAGCTATTTTAAACTAGGTTGCCTATGGCTGACTTATATTTGACGTCACGATTGAAAGGGTTGGTAGTGAACCTGCTTACCGTACAGAAAGTACCGGGATCGAATTCCAGTCGCTCCAGAGCTCGACCGAAATTCGAAAACTAAACAAAAAAATATACTAGCTGCCGCCCGCCTGGTACCTGATGAAACATAGCCTAACTACCCTCGGGGATAATTTAGTCTATCTACTGTCAATGAAAGAATTTTCAGAATCGGACCAGTCGTACTGGAGATTATCCCTACATTCAAACTCACAAAATAACTAACTTTATATTATTAGGAGCTATAGGTTTGCTTTAAATTTAGGAACTGCCAATAAAAGGTTAAAAGGAACGGTAAATAAAAACAAAAACAGACTAACATTTTTTTTTAATTAAAAAAATAACCAACCTCTACACAGAATAGATGTTTTTACAATAAACATATTATCTATTTTAATATCAGTTCAATACCCGTCAATGTATATTATACATAAGCTTAATAATAATATGTAAAAAAAACACACGAAAAAAAATTAAGCACTAAACAATTGGGTTCTTGTAAAGTTTTCATTAAAATTGGGAACTAGAAACTAGAAATAATCATTTTTAATTGACTTCAAAAAGAAGGAGGTTCTCAATTCGAATGTATTTTTTTTTATTTTTTGTTGCCTCAGAACTCTGTCATTTAAGAACCGATTTAGAAATTTATTTTTTTGGTCACATTGGTCGTATTTTTTTTCAAAATTTAGATCTGATGATGGGATCCGTGAGAAATTGAGATACAGCGATTTGGTATTTTCATCAACAAGTCAAGCATTACAGACTTCGCATTCGTTCATTATTTGATTATGTTACACAATACAGATTCCGAGATTTTATATTTAGTACTGTTTTTTAAACCAGCTGCTAAAGTCTGCCTAGCCGTTCCTACATTGTTCTCACACACCCATAACAATGTACTGCTCAAAAATGCAAAATATCTTTTTAAAACGAGCAACCATGGAGTTTCTCGCCCGTTCTTCTCCATAGGAACGGGTGGTAAAGTAGTAGCTTAGCATTTTGTAACTTTTGACGATTCATAAGTACTGTACTTAATGGTTTTCATGAATAAAAAATATTCTGATTCTAATTCAAGATCAGATTAATTTTTATTACATCGCACATGTAATCCCAAAGTTCCGAGCCGGGGTTTGAACCTCGTTCCCAATTTGCGCATTCGACTTCCACACTAAGCTATTACTATCCTTTCTATTATGAATCTAATAAAAATTTAAACAAAACGATTTGTATGTTTGTAGTTTATTTTTTAAACCGCCATTTTTTCTACTTTATAATCTGCATCTCCGCATAGTTTCTGGAAGAAGTCTTTGGACCACTGGCACCTCTTGCTTACACAGTGTGGACACCTGGAAATAAGCATTACACACGAGATATTAATGCTTATCATAAAAAAAAACTTCTTATAACTCGCTTGTCATAATTATTACTACTCATAATTGGCTTGTCATAATCATAACTTCTCATAATTCCCTTGTCATAATGATCACTACTCAAAGATGGACATCCATATTCTTTTATTAGCTTACATCAAATATGATAATTTGTATTGCCATAATTTCACTACTCATAATCCGCTTGTCATAATTTTATCCTCTTAGAACTCGCTTCACGTTATGATTGCTACTCAAAATAATGGACATCCAATGTCTTTTATTAACTTAAGATGTCATAATTTTCGTTGTCATAAATAATTTTTCATAATGATCACTACACATGCAGATGAAAATTAAGGGTACACAGAACATGGATTTTTAAGCCGAACCGAACACCGAACATTATTCGGTTCAGCGCTTACCGAAGCGAATATTCGGTCCAATTTACTTTGTGCGATGAGCACGAATGTTTGCACCCGAGTCATGGATGTTTAATATGTATATAAGTATTATATACTGAGTTCGCCCCCAGTCCATTGTACGGTAGCCATAACACAAGCGTTAAGCTTAAAGTGGGACCGTATAGTTGGTGTGTTGGTATGGCGATATTTATTTATTATTATTAAGATTTCATACCTGGTTAGGAACTGTTTGGATAGCCGGGGCCCGTTGCACATGTGGCCGGCGACCACGTCCGCTAGCGCCGCTATGAACGTAGGATGGTCATTCGGCGCCGCCGCCCTCTCTATCTGAATGACACCAGCCTGAAAACAAGAATGTTTCATAATTAATCTGATCTGCCCACTACTAATCACAATTTTTCTATTCATGTAAACCAGCGCCCCAAGTCTGGTAACACAATCGATTCATAATCGAACAGCAACCGCATAGTAACTGTCACTTTTGACGGATATTGTTTCGATTATGAATCGATTGTGTTAGCAGACTTGGGGCCCTGATACCTCAGACCCATCCCATACCCATAGCCGAATTCCTTTAAAAATCCCATCTCTAGTTTTTATTCCTATTGATACAAAATAATAATTTCCTCTTGTACGAACATGTGCACGGTTATCGGCTTGTTGAGCTTTTTAAAAAGTACAACAATGATACTTCCTACTAAAACATTAATCATTCTTATAACAAGTTGGAGATACCCTACACGTGACCCTGGGTGGTGCCAACCAGGTGACAACTCTACTGGTGGTAGGCTTCGGCCGTGGCTAGTCACCACCCACTGAACAAAGCCATGTCGCCAAGCGGCCTAGCCGTATTCCGGCATGATGTTCGGTGTTGCCATTCATGGATGGCGGGTCAGATCAGCTGCGCTGCATGTGCCTAGTGAATGTAGCGTCTCGATCTACTGCCGCCTTCCTACCTAGGCAAGTATGCTCCATCGTAGATCTCATCGTCACTTACCATCAGGTGAGATCGAGATCAAATACTTGCCTATAATGTTATAAAAAAAAGGCCCGTGCCCAGCAGTGGGACATTAAAAAAGGCCTGGAATTATTATTATAGAGAGACCATATATCACCTCTTTAGCGACTTCCTCACAATACTCAATGTCCAATTCGTGCAGTGTTTCTATATGTTCGTTTACAAACGCTATAGGAACGAGGATTAAATGTTTTCTGCCTTGCTTCACGTACGCCTGTAAATTAAAATTAACTGTTAAATAACAACAATGTCCTGTTAAAAACAACAACATTACTGTTCAACAATAATCCTTTGCTGTAAATAACAAAGTTACTAACAACATTAACGTTAAACAACAATAATGCCTTGTTATAAATAACAATTTTACTGTTAAAAAATAATATTTTTGTTAAAATAACAACATATTTGGCCAAAACAAAACAATCCTGTGCTGTAAATAAAAAAGTTACTCACAACATTAATGTTAAACAACAACAATACCTTGTTATAAATAACAACAGAACTGTTAAAAATAACAACAATATTGTTAAACAACAACAATCCCGTTAAAATAACAACATTATTGTTAAACAACAACAATCCCCTGTTTTAAAATAAAAACATAATTGTAAAAAATAACAACATCAATGCTAACCAACAAATTCATAAAAGCTTTAATGTATTTCATTGAATAGTATCTTACAATAGCTAGCTATAATAATATTTACCTTGATCGCGTCATCTGTATAAGGCTGTAACCATGGCAACGGCCCCACTTTGGATTGCCAAACCAATCTGTAAGGGTTTTTAGTATCCAGCTGGTTCATAGTCGCCGCGACTGTAGCGGCCACCTCGTGCGGGTAGGTGTCGCCACGAGACACTGCCTGGAATAAAAAAGAATATAACCATAGAAAGCTGTTAAAGAACAGAGTTCAGAATGTGAACCACAAAAATGGTTTTACTGGTGGTAGGCTTCGGCCGTGGCTAGTCACCACCCACTGAACAAAGCCATGTCGCCAAGCGGCCTAGCCGTGTTCCGGCATGATGTTCGGTGTTGCCATTCATGGATGGCGGGTCAGATCAGCTGCGCTGCATGTGCCTAGTGAATGTAGCGTCTCGATCTACTGCCGCCTTCCTACCTAGGCAAGTATGCTCCATCGTAGATCTCATCGTCACTTACCATCAGGTGAGATCGAGATCAAATACTTGCCTACAATGTAATAAAAAAAAATCAGAATATTTTTTTATGTAGGAACGCCTAATAAGACTAAGTATAAAATTACAGTTAATGGCTACATGGTTCCCACATTAACAAATTATTTATGTAATAAAATAAATGTATACAGAATAGGCAAAGAAATAAATGCTACTTCCAATTAATTTACGAATTCTGGGATTCGATCGGACCGCAAGCAACAACTAAATATGAGGGTACCCCATTTCTAACTATGACACTAGGACGTCAAGCACCTCAGTCCTCCCGCGACCATGTTTGCTGTAAAGCAACCGAAAGGTCGGGATCGTAAAATCATAAAATAAAGGCGATAATATTCCAAAAAAAATGTTCCATTTTAAGGGTTAATTAATCCCACTAATATTATAAATGTGAAAGTTTGGATGGATGGGTGTTTGTAACTCAATCACGCCAGAACGGCTGAACGGATCTGGATGAAATTTGGCACAGACTTAGATTATAGTCTGCAATAGCACATAGGCTACTATTTATCTCGGTAATATGTAGGGTTCCCGTGGGATAGATTTGTTTAAATTTTCATAGAATACCAATAAATTCATTTTCTCATACATTTGATTCTGAGGCGGTACGAAGTTCGCCGGGACAGCTAGTCTATACTATTATATAAATGTGAAAGTTTGGATGGATGGATGGATGAATGTTTGTTACTCTTTCACGTCAGAACGGCTGAACGGATCTGGATGAAATTTGGCACAGACTTAGATTATAGTCAGGAATAGCAAGTAAGCTACTTTTTATCCCGGTAATATGTATGGTTCCCGTGGGATAGATGTTTTAATTTTTCATACTTTTTATCGCGGGTAACACCGCCGGGCGCAGCTAGTAATTATAATATTCCTTACCTTCAATGGCAGACTGTGCGCCGTGAACAACACAAGCACATCATCCCTCAACTTGGGGTCGAATAAGTCCAGTTTCTCCTGGATCCTCTCGGCGAACACCTTCGCCAACAGAGGATGAGTCGGCCAACGTTCTATCATGCTGAACTTTATACTCGCCGGTATGTTTCTGTGAAAGATTTATTCAAAATGACATCATAAAACACCTAATTGACGGCCTGATTAGCGCAGTGGTACTCTGCTTTCTGCGCCGAGGGTCCCGGGTTCGAATCCTGGTAGGGACACAAGCTTTGTGCGATGAGCACGAATGTTTGTGCCCGAGTCATGGATGTTTAATATGTATATAAGTATTATATACTGAGTTCGCCCCCAGTCCATTGTACGGTACCCATAACACAAGCGTTAAGCTTAAACTGGGACCGTATAATTGGTGTGTTCGTATGGCGATATTTAAAAAAAAAAAAAACACTGGATATATATTTTGCTAACATCGATTAAGAATAACTTTATGTATCTTGTTGACGTGTCCTGGCCCTTGGTACAATCAGTCCAAGCTGCAGTCGTCTCTCTCGCGCTCTAATTAGGCAGGTTTGAGAGAGTGCGACAGCAACATATTTCTGTAATACCTACTCTTCCAATATCTTCAAATGTTCTTCCTCATAGAAACGGCATTCCGAACGGGTGGTGAAGTAGTAGCATAGTATTTTGTAACTTTTGACGATTCATCTATACATATAAATAAAATTGGAGTGTCTGTTTGTAATATTAAAATAACCGCTTTTTACAAAGTGCATTTGGATGTATACACGTTACCTTTACCGAAACAACATTTTTTACAATTTTTGTCTGTCTGTCTGTCTGTTTGTTCCGGCTAATCTCTGAAATGGCTGGACCGATTTTGACGGGACATTCACTGGCAGATAGCTGATGTAACTAGGAGTAACTTAGGCTACTTTTATTTTAGAAAAAAATTAGAACTGACGAAAAAAAATTAAAACCAATGTTGCAGCGCAGCGCCTGATTAAGTTTGATAGCAACAACCTGCAATGCGTCCCGCGGGCTCAGAATGGGCGAGCAGGCTGTTGCCAACGGTTTTCTTTGTTAAATACCACGCGGACGAAGTCGCGGGCAACAGCTAGTAAGTACTGTAACTAATGGTCTACGTGAATAATAAATATTCTGATTCTGATTCTGTCTTGCTGGTGGCGTTTCCTCAAAAATATTTTTTTTTTAGTATAATTATGTACTGCCGAAGCAAGTACCCTCTTTAAGATTAACTTTTACCTGTATTCATAAAAGTCCGCAATGGCGTTGAGACTGGAGCCCGTGGTGGCGCAGCTGTACTGGGGGTACTGGGAGAATATCACAGCCCTCTCCACACCATCCCTGGAACACAGACAATGATCAATGGTGGTACGGTCCCACACTAAGCAACGCTTGTATTATGAGTACAGTACAATGGACGGGGGGCAATCTCAGTATATCATTACCACTGGGATTTCTTAACCCTTAATAGCCTAGTTTCAATTTTGATACCAATCTTTTAAACCGAATGTTCACATTACTATTAGTTTCTTTTATAGGTTGGCTGTACGTATTTTACTGTTGTATAATATTCTTTCCAACGAAATTAAAAAAAAAAATCAAATTCATTTGTCATTATTATTAAACACAGTAATATTAAAAAAAATCACTTTCGTAAATCAGGCTACTAAGGGTTAAGTAATATTGCTACACAAGCACATCCACTGTACGGTCCCACACTATGCAACACTTAAATAAATAAATAATAAATACCGCCATACGAACACACCAACTATACGGTCCCACTTTAAGCTTAACGCCTGTGTTATGGGTACCGTACAATGGACTGAGGGCGAACTCAGTATATAATACTTATATACATATTACCTGACAATGTTTTCCTTAATATTACACTTGTATATATTAAGGAAAACATTGTCAGGAAACATACATGTCTGCGAGAACCCCTCAGATAAGGTGTGAAGTATGCTAACCCGCACTGAACCAGCATGGTTGACTATGGCCTTATCTCCAGGTAACCAATATGTCTGGGAGAACCCCTCACAAGAGGTGTGAAGTATGCCAACCGGTACTGAGCCAGCGTGGTGGACTATGGCCTAATCCCCCCTTGAATTTGGGGGAAGCCCGTGCACAACAGTGGGACATTTAAAAGGGCTTATAATCTATACAGATAAATAAAATTGGAGTGTCTGTTTGTAATATTAAAGTAACCGCTTAAAAAACATTTTTTTTTAAAATTTTTGTCTGCCTGTCTGTCTGTTTGTTCCGGCTAATCTCTGAAATGGCTGGACCGATTTTGACGGGACTTTCACTGGCAGATAGCTGATGTGACAAGGAGTAACTTAGGCTACTTTTATTTTAGACTAGCTGTTACCCGCGACTTCATCCGCTTTTTGTTAAATACCACGCGGACGAAGTCGCGGGCAACAGCTAGTATTACTAATATAAGCCCCTGGTGGCAGATCCCAGTGGCCTCAGAAGACAAATGGAGTGTTGACTCACTTCTCTATCTGTGTGAACGCGTCCTCCGTGAACGGCGGCACATATCTGAAGGCGACGTAGTGTTTGTGTGGCGCCGACGCCGGCAGCATCTGGTCCAGCGCTCGCGTCAACAATTCACCTGTCAAGACGATCCGAGAATATGTTGAATCATTTGGAAACGGACACTGCATTCTGCATTGGATGTCTCGATGTATTAAGTTTGCTTAAAAATTACCTAAAGCAATACAACACTCCAAAGTTAGTAAGAGTAGCGGTCTTATATACCTTGGAGTATTGTATACGCTTTAGGTATTTTTTTACGGTTTGTTAACTTTGCAGATGTCAAGATAATTTTTTTTTTTCGTTTAATGTCCTATGTGTTGTTCCTAATTTTTATTTTTTTTTAGCTAAGTCCTGGAGTCATAAACATATCTCACCCTGAGTGTTAGTCCACTTGAGTATGGGCGAGCCGCCACCTATCTCCGAGTACTTCTTCTTGACCTCGTCGGTGCGTCGTGAAGCGATCCAGGGCCCCAGCCTGCTCTGGACCGGCAGCTGGATCATATCCCGGTCTGTCATGATGCGATGGAGATATTCGCCCACCTGAGATGGAAGTGGAACAGTCCCATTGTGATTCAATTCTCTTACAATGTCATTTAGCGGTAAAGGGAAGATCAGGCGGGTGGTATGGCTGGCGGGGCGGCCGCTATGCCCCGACGGTTATTGTCGGGATCTTGTATATATGTTACTTGCTCTGAAAACTGCTATAGCGCGATTCAGGATTGTGATGACAATTCTCTATTGCTCTGAATGCGTCTGCAGTGTCACGTCACCTGTGTAACTTGTTGTGCGGTTGAAGTGGTTGCTACAGTAATAATTTTTTTATAAGTCTCCTGCTATTTTTTTATTCAGCCCTGAGGTATTCCACATTGCATGGTAAAGAAAAACGTAACGGCGCGTTACATGGAGGGGGAGGGGGGGGGTCAAAAATCTCCAAAAACTGCGTTACGTAATACTTGAACGCTCCCTAACACAAAGATTGCCATTACCAAGTCAACTGTGCTTATTGGGTTGTCAAATTTCTCACTTGGTCAGTGGTCTCTGGTCCTCCCATGTTCAGCATGATGATGGCTGTTTTTGGCTTCTTCTGTGTTTCCGCTGTGCTGTAGGCAGCCAGTCGTGGCAGGCGGGAGACGCTTTTGCGACCTGTCGTAAGTACATAATACATTCTTTAAGCTATTTTACACCTTTCTTTTAACGAAGATAACACTTAACGATAGAAAGAGAGGCACCTTGTAAGTGAACTTTATTTTAGACACGCAGCAATGACCAAGCTGAAATGCACTTTATTCCATCGTAGCAAGTCCCTATTTATCGAAATATAAATATATCTCCAGACGAACACACCAACTATACGGTCCCACACTAAGCAACGCTTTTATTATGGGCACCGTACAATGGACTGAGGGCGAACTCAGTATATAATACTTATATAGATATTAAACATCCATGACTCGGGTACAAACATTTGTGCTCATCACACAAAGTTAGTCCCTACCAGGATTCGAACCCGGGACCCGTAGCACGGAAAGCAGGCTCACTACCTACTGAGGTAATCAGGTCGTCTAAGTCTGAAATGTCATTGCAGATTGATCCTTCTGTGCCTGTAATATGGTATTCTGTGCTACTAGCTTGTGCCTGTGGCTACGTCCACAAAAACATTGACTTCGCTCTACTGCTCGGCCCTCAATAGCCCCACACTGCTCTACTATAGGTAGGATAGGTATATGTGGAACCAAAAGCCATTTTATCATGAAAACCACATTGAAATCGGCCGGCAGGTCATGCAATTAACGTAGTATAAACAAAATTCTTAAGAATATGTTATACAACATGTAGTATTTAAACAGCTGCTAATTTTACTGGTTAGACAAATATTTTTTGCTTAATCACTTTAAGTTAATCAAAATTACGTAAAAATATAATGTAGTTATGGACTTACATATTGATGAAATCATATTTTTTGTTTAAACTTCAACAAAATAGGAATGCTTCGAATAAATTACTCAGTTGCCTTACGATTAATTTAAACGCAGTAATTTTAATAAATAAATGCTCGATAATATACCGGAATATTGACAAAATACTGAGTGAATAAATGTACGACAAATAAACTATGAATGAATGATTGGATGAATGAATTTAAGTCCACTAAAGAGAAGTTCATAAATAGACAACCATTGCTAACTTCAAGCCGGATCATAAAATACTTATAAAAAGTTACGGTTTTAGTATATACCACTATAATCATAAAATTAATTTATTTTACATTGCACAATTGTATACTAAGATTGAGTGGGCTTATATATTAATAACTATACTACCACACGTACTGGCAAGCTGAATGAAAAGTGATATTTAAGTATAATGTAAGAAAACCTTAACTAAGTGCATGCATATAAAGCGAGAGGAGGATCTAAGAAAGGGATATGAATGAGGTTGAAGTGGACAGGAGTTTGGCGGTAAAGCTGAATGAATGAAGGAAAAATACTACAAAGAAGATACTGCGCATACCCTGGATAATAGGAAAGGATTAGGCAGATGATGGACGAAAACCGTAAACATATTTTGTCTTTTTAGCTTACTTCATCTATATTTTGTAGTATAGTAAATTTATTTGCTGTGCGTTTCACTTCTACTCTTCTACCGCTAGGCTCCAAAGGGCTAGCATCCAGGCCGTAAACCAAATTAAAAAAAATACATTCTCTCATTAAAAAATATAAGATTTCGTCTATGGTAGGTGTATTTACATCTATCAAAGTCAAAGTAGTATTTTTGTGATTGTGAAAGTAAATTATAATATTAATTTTATAAACAAATCATCGTTGGATCATCATAGAAAACGAAAATGACTTGTCGTAACGCTTCGCATGCCGGCAGCTGGTATACTGAAAACGGTATGTCCTATGTACCCCCATTTATTTCGCAATATTGAACACACACACAAAAGATACATTATTCACAGTTTTAATATATTAATAAAATAATAGTTGTGTCGGTAATTTCGTGTTAAAAAATATTAGGAAAAGGTTAAATTCTCGACTCTGTATGAAAGTCAAAAGGTTGATGACCCCAATACTCAGAGCCTAAAATTAAAATTCTTTTGTGCCATTGAGATGAGTCGCAAATACTTGTATCTTTGTTATGTATACAAAGAACTTAAAAATAAATGTGTAAAAGTAAGAAATAAACCAATTGAGTTAACTCGTAAATAATGTAAAGTCGTAGGTATGTTCCACAGAATAAATATGTTTTTGAATAAAGATAATTTTATTTTTGTTTGCATGCGTGAGTTGAGTGATTTCTATTCATTCAACATTTTTCTTTCTTTTCATAGATAGATGGATAAATTTCTATTGTATCTATTTTAATTATTCATAAACGAACGAAATAGCATTTTTAAGGAAAAAATATATACTTTTGTGGATCTTTCGGCCTAAACCTTTTTAAACCCAGTTTCTGAACGTACGTCGTACCAACCGGAAAATAAAATAAACATCTGTTGCCATGACATGAAACCGATTTCAAATAAACGTCAAATCGGACAACCAATATTTTTCTTTGTGAATCGCAGAAAATGTCCGATAAAAAGAAATCAAGTTTACCTACGTCGAGAACATTAAAAAATCGGCCATCAACAGTAAGTGCGGCTGCTACATCGCGCGGGAAAATCAACAAAGAGAAGAACGTTCCGCGTTCGAAACTCAATACAACCGTTTGTGATGCCGACGCTACGATGTTAAAAAACGAATATTTGCCCGATTTTGATACTGAAAATCGTCAAATCGCTTATGGCAAGTTTCTAAGGGACATGCTCGGCGAATGTATATCGGATGAGAAGATAGAACGAGAGGAAACATACATAGACCTGCAGATGTCTCAGCTGGCTGATCGGTTCGATAAAACTATGGATTTGCTGTCGAAAACTAATGCTAGGTTGAAGGATATATCGTTTGTAACGGAGCAGAAGAGGTTAGTAAACAATTGAGAGTAGTTTTATCACGTAGGACCAATCTACCACTAGGTAAATGCACTCCACCTACCCCTTAGAGATTTATGTATTTTATTATGTTAACAACCTGACTAGCATTGTTGGTAGCTACCCTGCTTTCTGTACCGAGGGTCCCAGTACCTATGAGCGAGGTTTATGTGATGAGACGATGTGACAAGATGAGTCAATGTCTACAAATAGTAATAATTGTATACTCAAGTCATAATGCAAGTGTTGCATAGTTTGGGACTGTACTGTTGGTGTTTATCTGACATTGAAATGAGAGGTTAAATATGACCTTAGAAGGAGAGCAGAGAACAAAGACTGTTGCCTGGTCTTGACTTGTTAATATATAATAATAGTAACTTACAAATTGACAGCCAAAGTTACTTAAAACAGCTGAAGTATATGGTATATCCACTTTGCACCAATGTGAGATTTAGGGGAGTGGCATTGGTGACAGGTAGATTCCATCTTCACAGACATGTAGCTCCTATCAGATGAGGCATGGTTCTTCATTACTTGCTTTTAAAAACAAAAACTCTGCTAGCAGAGTTATTCTAACCTGTCTGTTTTATCTTCCAGATTAATTGATTTAAAAAACAAAAATTGCGATGACTTCTACGACTTTACTGATAAATCAAAGTCAGAACAATTACTCAAGGACTTAGCAGCCAAGGAGCAGGCTCATCTTGACCGCATTGAATTAAAAAATATAGATTTTGGCTATGACAAGCAGTCGGGCCATAAACAACTGTTGGATGCTGTGACCGACGCGATTGACGGCTTGGAGCAGATTAAAAAACATTCCAACCTCGATCTATCTAAGTTCAAAGAGTACGAGAAATCCCAGACCAGCGTCAGAGACATTGAAAAGGATGTGTTAGATTTTCAGAACTTAAAAAAAGATTTTGATTCGAAATTTCCGCAATTCAGCGAGAAGTTACTGAAGGAGGCTTCCGAGAAGATTGCTCAGATGATTGATGATGATGATGATTGATTTATTTATTTAATTATATTGTCTTGTTACGGCAAAGAAAGTTCAGGCTGTAGTCCACCACCCTGGCCCAGTGCTGGTTTCTTCACTTCGCCATCATACAGCTAGTGATAATCATTACAATTGAAAACAAGATTCACACATGGTAATTAAAAAATCCATAATATCAGCTGATGCCCGATCAGCGGGCCTATTATAGTAACTCTGATTCAATCATTTCGATTTCTATCAGATGATTGAAACAGACTTACAGATACAATAATGTTGCAAATCTGTTTCAATAAGTTTTTGTATTTCTATAGACTAATTGTAAGTCGATAGAAATATAAGAAATGATTGAAACGGTTACATAATATGGCTGCTGATCAACTTGTTTCTAAAGAGAGGATTGGGAAATGAAATTAGCCAACATTGCCATTAAACCATGCCCATCTATGCCATATAGAATCATGGAACTACAATGATACAAAGATCCTGTAAACATTACTTTATGATTTAGCTTTAATTTTGTATTGTTATACGCAAAAATACTTTAAATAAATGTATACCATTGTTCACGTAGTTTTATTATTTAAATTCGCTACGCGATAGAATCAGAAATGAGATCTGTGCACGAACTAAAGTAACCGACATAGCTCAAAGAATTTTAAAGTTGAAGTGGCAGTGGGCGGCACATAGCTCGCAGAACCGATGGCCGGTGGGGCAGAAAGGTTCTAGAATGGCGACCACAAATCGGAAGACGTAGTGTGGGACGGCCCCCACAAGGTGGAGCGATGATATCACACGCGGCGCAGGAAGCCGGGGGACGCGAGTGGCGGAGGACCGGGGCCTTAAGTCTGCTAACACAATCGAGTCATAATCGAATAGCAACCGCATAGTAACTGCCACTTGACAGATATTGTATGGGATTTGTTACTATGCGGTTGCTGTTCGATTATGAATCGATTGTGCTAGCGGACTTGGGGCCCTGGGTGTGTGGAAATCATTGGGGGAGGCCTGTGTGCAGCAATGGACGACTTTGGGCTGATAGACGGGGCTCTATTTAAATTGTATGCTTATAAGGAAAGTAAAAAAATATTCTATTCCATAGCCATACTTATAAATCTTTTCACAGGCAGCGAGTTGTCTCGTCAATTGGATCTGTGGCTATCGAAAGCAGACCTGACCCATGGCCCGGCGAGAGCCATCATTGCGCCGTGAGTATCTCAGACAATGTAGCGTGGACTCGGCTCCCTAAAGAGTACCAGCTCTGGTAACGCCTTGCAGACTAAGCGTCATATACAAACACTCTTAACGGTAAAGGGAAGATCTTCCAGTCAGGCACGTGGTATGCCTGGCGGGGCGGCCGCTATGCCCCGACGGTTATTGTCGGGATCTTGTATATATGTTGCGTGCTCCGAAAACTCTTATAGCGCGATTCAGGATTGTGTTGAGAGTTGTCAATTGTTCTGAATGCGTCTGCAGCGCCATCTGTGTAGCTTGTGACGCGGTTGTGAAGTGGTCGCAGACTTGAGGCCCAGGCCACTGACGCACGGACTATTATTTTCAGCCACGCTGGTTACTCCTACTGCGGCGCTTGCGCAGCGTTCGCTTACAGACAAGTCAGTCCAGTGGTTGTGTAAGTATTACCCCATAACTAGCTGTTTCCCTCGACTTTGTCCACATAGAACTATAGAACATAATAATTATCCACATAATTGAGATGAAACAAATTTTTCGGATTTTATCGCGTTTATTTTATGTTTTTTTACGTTCCCGACGATGAGTAGTTAGCAGTAGTAGACGATTAGTTTCATTTCAATGTGTAGTATTCGCGTAAATATAAGATATTGATTTCTTATATTTACGCGAATACTACACATTGAAATAAAACTATTTTTTAAGGATTTTATCGCGTTTATTTTTCGTTTTTACGTTCCCGACGTTTCGGCTGCTTTACAGCAACCATGGTCACGGGAGGACTGAGGTGGTTGACGTCCTGGTGTCATAGTTAGAAACGGGCTACCCTCATATTTAATTGTTGATTGTGGTCCGATCTACGCAGAAAGTGCTCACAGTATCTTAAGGTCTTGAATAAACGCGATAAAATCCTTAAAAAATAGTTTTATTTCAATAAATATAAGATATCAATATGTATCCACATAATATTTTCTATACATACTTTGAATCTTTTTCTTTAGTCTCTTAGTGGTGGTGGTATTACCAAGAATCCTTTCTAAACGACCACCTAGGGGCAGAAGAACCCGCGTGCCACATTTCAGGTCCCAAGATCTCATGGTCTTGAGATTCGCGCGCAAGTAATCTATATAAAGTAACTTTTTAAGTAAACTTTTAAATAATATAGCCTTCGGCTCGTGCTCAAAGTCCAAGTCAAATCATTAATTTCGTATACGCCTACGGGGGCACTTGCAATTGTCATTTACATAATTTTTTTCTGCAATCCAACCTCGATTGCAATGACCAACCCAGCTCAATTATATCACAATTTACACAAAATAATGTGTGGGTACAAATAATATTGTATGAAGTGTATATTAGGTTTTTAATCTCATCTCTCTCGCAGTAAACGCATCTTCATCCTCGGCCCATCTCACCATGTGAGGCTCGGAGGCTGCGCCCTCTCGTCTCTCGACAAGTACCAAACACCTTTGTACGACCTGATCATAGACAAACAGAGTGAGTTTTATATAATAATAAAAATCTGCCCTTTTTAATTTCCCACCGTTGGGCACGAGCCTCCCCTCAATGTGAGGGGGATCAGGCCATAGTCCACCACGCTGGCCCAGTGCGGGTTGGCGGACTACACACGTCTTTCAAGGGGTTTTCAGACATGCACGATTCCTCGCGATGTTTTCCTTCACCGTTTAGCAAGTGATAATCGTGGTTGAAAATGAGATTCGCACATGAAAATCCGGAAATCCCAGAGGTGCGAGCCGGGGTTTGAACCTGAGATCCTAGTTACCGAGGCAAGAGTTCTACTAACTTGGTTATCACTGCTTTTGTGCGGTACCCATAATACTCGTACAAGCGTTTTTAAGTTTTTGACCGTACAGCTTGGTGTGTTCGTCTGGCGATATTTGTCTATACATCTATACAAATAAATAAAATTGGAGTGTCTGTTTGTAATGTTAAAATAACCGTTTTTAGTGCATTTGGATGTATACACGGTACAGAGCCCAAAACATTTTTTTTACTATTTCTGTCGGTCTGTCTGTGTGTTTCGGCTAATCTCTGAAATAGCTGGACCGATTTTGACGGGACTTACACTGGCAGATAGCTGACGTAACAAGGAGTAACTTGGCTACTTTTATTTTAGAAAAACTTTTTTTATTAAATACCACGCGGGCAAAGCCGCGGGTAACAGCTAGTTTATTAATCATATATTCAATGTTTGTCCAGTATATGCGGAGTTGGAGGCGACCCGTCAGTTCGAATGGATGGACGTTCAAACAGACGAAGACGAACATTCGATAGAAATGCACCTGCCTTATATAGCCAAAGTAATGGAAGAGTAAGTATTGATATAAAACTTGTTTTACACATTTTTTTATTACATTATAGGCAAGTATTTGATCTCGATCTCAGCTGATGGTAAGTGACGATGAGATCTACGATGGAGCATACTTGCCTAGGTAGGAAGGCGGCAGTAGATCGAGACGCTACATTCACTAGGCACATGCAGCGCAGCTGATCTGACCCGCCATCCATGAATGGCAACACCGAACATCATGCCGGAACACGGCTAGGCCGCTTGGCGACATGGCTTTGTTCAGTGGGTGGTGACTAGCCACGGCCGAAGCCTACCACCAGTAGAGTTGTCACCTGGTTGGCACCACCCAGGGTCACGTAGGGTATCTCGAGGGTATTTAATTCTCGTACGGACGAAGGTGACTCGACCCCCTTTTATTTGGACGTTCCCGACGTTTCGGCTGCTTTACAGCGACCATAGTCGCGGGAGGACTGAGGTGGTTGACGTCCTAGTGTCATAGTTTGAACCGGGGTACCCTCGTATTTAGTTATTGTTCGCGGTCCGATCTTCGCAGAACGTGCTCACAGTGTCTTGAGGTCTTGCAATGGTGCGCTTGGGTTTTTTGATTTAATGATATTAATTACTGGATTCCGAGTCGGTGGTAGAACCCAGCCATCTTCCCTATTGAAATTAGGATGGTTTTTAATTTCAATTACCTTCAATGGGATTGATAAAAAACTAAGGCGGTTTGTTTAGTACACGTGATAACAAATACGTATTAGATTACATTAGTATTTACCCCCTCTCTAATTCCCTGTCGTGTTGGACGCTCCCCCCCCCCCCATACGGTGGGCCAATGATATCACTCACGTTTCAGGAAGCCGGGCGATGCGAGAGGCCGAGGACCGGGATGTGTGGAAGTTGGGGGAGGATCATGCCAAGCCAATAATATATTTGTTTTTTTGGATGTTTTTCTTTAATGCGGTTTCTCTCATTCCAGATATAAAACTGGCTTCACAATAATCCCAATTTTAGTCGGATCTTTGACTCCGGAGAAGGAAGCCAAGTATGGGTCCATTCTAGCTCCGTACCTCGCGGACCCCCAGAACCTGGTGGTCGTATCGTCGGACTTCTGCCATTGGGGGTCCAGGTTCAGGTACACGTGGCGCGATCAGAGCAGGGGACAAATTTACCAGAGCATTGAGTGGTTGGATAAACAGGTTTGTTCATAATCACGAATAATTGTAGGTTGCAACCACTAATTGTACGTTTTCACAACTAACTGTGGGTTGTCTTGACTAATTGTTGGTTGTCACAACTAATTGTACGTTGTCATGCCAAATTTTTGGTTGTCACTATAAATTATGGCTGTCACAACTAATTGTGGGTTGTCACAACTTACTTCGGGTTGTCATTGACTAATTGTTGGTTGTTACGACTTATAGTGGGTTTTCACAACTTATAATGGGTTGTCTCAACTTATTGTGAAACCAAGATTTATTTTGATACAACCTGATACATTATTTTTTCAGGGAATGGATATTATCGAGAAAATGGATCCGCGTGCGTTCACAGATTATCTCAACAAGTATGGCAACACTATATGCGGCAGACACCCCATAGGAGTGTTGATGCAGGTCAGATATAAATGCATACGAGGCTACCACTTCGAAATAATCAATGTGGATCCTGGCTGACAGGAGTTATAGGGTCTGTGTGCGGCGGTCTAAGACCCATATAAAAAAATACACAGCCTCTATAAACGGTAACATTTCGAAACCGGTTTTGGTGCTAAACGGAAATTATTTCGGTTACCGGTTTGTAGTCGGTTAATGGGAATGAAATAACTGTGACATTTAAATTTGCGTTGACTTTTTACTGCCGGTTAATTCGTGATAGTGAACCGGTTATAATTAGAACTGTAACGAATTGATTTATGAATGATGATGTAATAACCGATTTTTTTACCAGTATACCGGTTGAGAGGCATGTACCAGCGTATAGAGCTCTGAACCGGTTAACCGGTAAATATTTCGGTTCGTAAAAAAAAATTGGCTGATAAAAAAATGCTTAGCAGATGGATAACCAAGTCTGGGCTAATTTAAATTGATGCTATATATATTTACAGGCAATAGCGAAGCTGAGTTCTCACTCCAATGCGCCGGGAATGTCGCTGAAATTCCTGAAGTACGCTCAATCGTCGCAGTGTATGAACACGCAGGACTCGTCCGTGTCGTACGCGAGCGCGTCGCTCGTGTTCGAGTAGATGTCGAGACGTGTTTTACCGGTAAATAGTTACGGTTTTTATGGACAGGTTGTTTCATAGGAATGTATCGAGACGTGTTTATCCGGTAAATAGTTACGGTTTTTATGTACAGGCTGTTTCAAAGAATTGTGAAATTATATTAAACAGCTGTGCCTAATCGTAACTTTAAAAAAAAAACGGAAAACCGGTAACATCTGCATGATAAATATTTCGCGTTGTACTTATCGTAGTGGCAATTCGTGAAATTAATGTCAAAAATGTGCAAAAATCGTTATTTTTTTTAATGATTGGTTCTTTGTCCGCTGTATATGCACGTGTGTAAGTAAACACTATTTCGTATTTTTTGAAACAGCCTGTATATCAATTTTTGTC
This sequence comes from Pheosia tremula, assembly GCA_905333125.1. NCBI lineage: Eukaryota > Metazoa > Arthropoda > Insecta > Lepidoptera > Notodontidae > Pheosia > Pheosia tremula. Next base: position 2,655,156 of record HG995427.1, on the reverse strand, counting down.
TCCAACATAACATAGTTTTAAAGGAAAATATATAATATCAGTAATTATTTAAACAAACCAATATTAGCTTTGTATACTAAGTTTAATCGTTTTATACATTTTTTGTCTAATTCTAAGCAAGCTGTGAAGTTGAAAATGTTGAAAAAAAAATTTTTTTTTATAAAAAAAAAATAATTTATTATCGTAGGTACTTACCTATTTGATGAGCAAAGAATCGAATGTAGCTAGCGGGGACCCAAATCTGCTAATTTAAATATAATGACATACGATTGCCATTCCAGCGACACACTATTGAGGTTCCATTACGACTGCGACCGATTGGCCATTCTGCTAAAACTTTAATGTCGTCTCGATGGAGTGTCAATGGTTGTGTGTCGACTGCTAGAAACGTCAGATAACGAGTAGAACACCATTACTTAGCTACATTATATTGATACGCGACTGAAGTACAGAATACGAAATAGTTCAATGGCAGTTGAATGGCTGGTCAGTGGAAAGCCGCTGGTCTTGCAAACTAGTAGACTACCAAATGTCTAAAATCATTCGATCGACACGCTATCGACACTCCACTGAAGCGTTTGTATATTAGCAGAATTGAGCCCCTGGGTTCATATATGTATCGACATTGATAGCTATGAATGGCTAAAGCGAGACATCAAACCACCAAAGGCATGTGAAAGAAAGAAACAGATTATTTATCTTCTTTCCGTCTTTTTTTCATAGAGAACTGTCTTGAGATAATTATGACGTCATTGCGTGCCGATTATGCGTCGATAGTGTTACAAAACTTGGTGTATATTACTTGCAACATATCATATGCGCTACCGGTTCGACTCCCGACTCAGCACAAATATTAAAAAAACTCTATACGGCTTTTATAGCTGACCCTATACATCTCTCAACGTTTCTAGAGATATATAAATGCAATAATAATAAAAAAAAAATATTAATTAGTAATTTTTGTCTGCAAAGGAACTGAAAATATTTGAAAACGTATCCTGCAGGGTCAGAGTTTTGTAAAAAAATAATAATAATAAGTAATGTAGTGTCTTAAATTTTTTTATTAAAATTAGTGTATATAAGGTGTGACGAAAATAGTGTAAAATATTTTGACAGGTCAATCAGTGAGTTATATGGATCGCGTTGATGTATACAATAATTGTGTAAATGATTTTTTTTTAATCATGGCGACCCAGTAGCTTTTGTCCGTGCGCTCAGCGCCCCAAGTCTGCTAACACAATCGATTCATAGTCGAACAGCAACCGCATAGTGACTGTCACTTTTGACACATATCCCATACAGTGTCTGTCAAAAGTGACAGTTACCATGCGGTTGCCGTTCGATTGTGAATCGATTGTGTTAGCAGACTTGGGGCCCTGTACGGGTTGTCACTTTTAAATGTCTAATAATTTAATGTATTTCTTTGGGCATGTTATATTTAAAACCTACTGTTGGCGCTGTTGCAATATTTTAGACTATTATTGTTACACCTTACACAAATAGCTACACATGTAAATCTTACTGTAGATTATAAGCTATCATTTTACTTGTTACTAATGAGAAAAAAGTTAAAAAAAGTCAAAGAAAAAAAATAGTGTATTTGGTCACGGGTTAGCGATAACCTAGAGTTACTAGAAGCTTATTTTATCGACAAAAAATCTAAATTGAGTCTGAGATTTTGAGATTGCTGTCGAATAGTGCTCTGTGGGGTCGATGCTATCTTTTGTATTTCTATTTAGATAACTAGTGTATGTAGAAGAATCATATAATTTGTGAAATTCTGGACAGGGAAGTCTCTATTCGAAGGAGGAGAATGACCAGCCTATTTTCATGTTTTTTGTCGATGAAATGTTGTCTCGTTCTTGAAGATCATCGCTAGTCAGCGATCAAACGGATTGGGCCCCAAGTCTGCTGACACAATCGATTCATAATCGACCAGCAACCGCATAGTAACCGTCACTTTTGACAGATACCCCATACAATATCTGTCAAAAGTGACGGTTACTACGCGGTTGCTGTTCGATTATGAATCGATTGTGTTAGCAGACTTGGGGCCCTGTGCAGATACCGACACTTGTTGTGAGCACGTATATAAAGCGACTCTTGCGCAAGTGCGGCTCGCGTCGGTGTCTCTACCTTTATATAGAGTGTAAATTCCTCCACCCTTTCATTAGTGGGGGGGGGTTGTGTGGGTACGCTTCGATTCGGTCTCAAAAGCATTTATTTTGTAAATTTCGCCGCTAAATAAAATAAATACACTTAGTTTGCTAACAATTTTGTTTCATTTCTTAACCAACTTTGACAGTATCCATGGTACAATAATATGCGAAGATAGATATTCTCTACCCGTTACGGATAGGTCACTTGATTGGTCCGAGACTACGTCAGCGGTCATCTTCGAACTGGGCCCCAAGTCTGCTAACGCAATCGATTCATAATCGAACACCAACCGCATAGTAACTGTCACTTTTGACAGATACTGTATGGGATATATGTCAAAAGTGACAGCTACTATGCGGTTGCTGTTCGATTATGAATCGATTGTGTTAGCAGACTTGGGGCCCTGATTCGTTGTTGATGGTATTGAAGATGTCAATCAATGGCAACACTGATCGTTACGTAGTCTTGGGCCATCGTCAGCTTATGATTATACCATGATTATCCATATAATGTTTGTAAAATCTATTGAGGGGTATTACCCTCGGCGCAGACAGCAGGGTCACAGCCAACTGAGCTGATCAGCTCGTCTTTATATTCTAAGCCATGTCGCCAAGCGGCCTAGCCGTGTTCCGGCATGATGTTCGGTGTTGCCATTCATGGATGGCGGGTCAGATCAGCTGTGCTGCATGTGCCTAGTGAATGTAGCGTCTCGATCTACTGCCGCCTTCCTACCTAGGCAAGTATGCTACATCGTAGATGTCATCGTCACTTACCATCAGGTGCGATCGAGATCAAATACTTGCCTATAATGTATAAAAAAAAAATACTAGCTGCGCCCCGCGGTGTTACCCGCGATTAAAAAGTATGAAAAATCAAAACATCTATCCCACGGGAACCATACATTTCACCGGGATAAAAATAGCCTATGTGCTATTCCAGACTATAATCTATCTCTGTGCCAAATTTCGTCCAGATCGGTTCAGCCGTTCGGGCGTGAAAGAGTAACAAACATCCATCCATCTATCCATCCATCCATCCATCCATCCAAACTTTCACACTTATAATATTAGTATAGAAGTATAGATTAGTGGGAAGTCGGATTAAAACTCTTTCAAGACACTAGATCATTTTAATGACCTATTAATGTTCAACTGTAGATACACTCCATGTAGTAAGATGGCAAGCCCTTCCTCTACACATTGCTATCAAGTCTTGATCAAGATTCTTGTCTTGATTCAAGACACCTTTGTCTTGTGAGAAGCAGATAATATAAGAATCCTTAGAATCTCAAGTAATTAACGGTAATTACGATTCAAACATATTCTCAATCATGTGTTCAAGCTTGTAATAGGTATCTACTGTTCTGCTGTCTCAACGCAATATCAGAACATGTCTTCGATTTCCTCGGAACTTTGAGCGAATACTTTTATCGGCATTACGTAACAGAATCCACAGTACGCGATCAATAAGAATAGTATGCTAAGAGCAACGTGAGCCACGGTTTTTACGATAACCTCGTGGGACACCACTAGAAAGTCCGGTTTTTTGTCGCAAATCGTCGATTGAATCATCGGTTTTTTGGGCCGCGTCGTTTTCTTCTTGATTGTCTTTTTAGGTGTTATTTTGATGTGGTTTTTAGTTATATATTCACCGTCTATGTCGAGTTTGTACCACGATTTGTGTTTCTCGCATGCTATTTGTTGATTTTTCCTAGATTTGGAGTCCATGAAATTGTGTATTTTTAGATTGTATTCTAGATTAATACATTGATATAATATGTCTATGAATTCGGATATATGTAAATTATAATTCTGTCACCACTTGCAATTTTTATGATCTACATTCTAGATTTTATGACAGAATTTTATTTTGTCATAGAGTAAATCGACCCTAAGTCACAGAACACATGCCTCACTAAGATTTTCTGACGACGCGCGACGCCATTTTCATATCATCATGTCACATCCATTATTTGATTTATAATGTGTATTTATTGAATGTTTTATTGCTATTAATTACTTGACATTGGCAAAATACCCGCTAAGTTGTGAGTGAGGCCGTATTCATATCCATTTTATTTCATCGCATCTCATTTCGTAAAGAAAGAAGAAGAAGATTTTATGATAGAAGTCATTTGGCTCATAGAGTATTTAAATCAAATTAAAACCACAGGGCAGGGACACGCCATTTTTATATCATACGGATCCTTTGCTCTATGGAAAAATTTAGACAAATATATCCCACGGGAACCATACATTTTACCGGGATAAGAAGTAGCCTATGTGCTATTCCAGACTATAATATTAGCATTCTACATTGAATATTTTTATGTATGTAGTTTGCTTAAAAAAATACCTAAAGCGATACAACACCATAAAGTTAGTAAAACGTAGCGGTTTTTACAAACCTTATGGTATTGTATCGGATTAGGTACTTTTTTAAGCAAACTTAATACATCCAGACATCCAATGCAGAATGCTAATATCGCAAAACACTAAATTACATCGTAAAGATGTCCAAATTTTTCGTAAAAAAATAAAAACCATTGACATTTTGAATTTCGCGCCCTGACCCTGAGCTTTCCCCTTAAGTTGTAAATATTAAAAGTTTGCTGTGTTGCACTTTTATATATGTTTTCCTTTGTGTTGTATTTGTCATTGTGTCATTCTTTGTAGAATAGCTCGAGTTCCCCCGGACTCGGGCGGTATGCGTAAATGCATTTCCCAGAGAAAACAAAAAAAAGGTAGGAATTAAATGATTCGTTTTCGATTACAAAATTGTTTATTTACAAATATTTACAAGTGCATTCATAAAATACAATTCGCTCACAACGCGACCATTCAAATGACTACGCAAGCAGGGCCCCGAAACTCGTAAACCTAAGAACGGGTTTAAATAAGGTTTATATTCGGGCAAGTTAAACACAAAGCCCATTCTAAAGGGTTACCCATATCATTAAACATTTAATAGACATATTGTTTACCCCAGGATACTCTTGAGAAACCCCTTCATAAGGGAATATTACAATATTAAGCCATTAGTTCAATGGGTAATTAACATTTTTGTGATTCCCGTGAAGGGGTTACCCATTGAACGACTTCTCCGGGCCCTGTGTATAAGGTTGGTTATGAAAAGACACTGGCACGGATTAGTAGTCAGCCGCGGTGTTGGCGAGGTAATCCCTCCTTCCGATATTCGATGCCTGCTTGTTCTGGACCGCCTCCAGTTTTGGACATTCTGTAAGACAAGAGGAGATTCAGTAAGACCACGGAACAGCAGATAAGCGCTGAGGTTGGTAGGTTGGCCGTCGACTTTTGGAACCACGGTGTGGTATTACTTGAACGATTCAATCAAGTAACGTACGTAACGCAATTTTTGGAGGCTTTCGACCCCCCCCCCCCCCCCCCCGCGCCCCCATAAAACGTCAAATCTCTACGCGACCGTTTTGAAGGGTCATCCCGCTCCTGTAACGCATGGTAACGTTTCAGAAGACCCCCCCCCCAAATTCGTTACGTAATACTTGAACGCTCCCTAATCGATAAGGATCGATTATTTAATAATCTAAGGATCGATTATTAATGATCTAAGGATCGATTATTTAATAATCTAAGGATCGATTATTGATAATCTAAGGATCGATTATTTAATAATCTAAGGATCGATTATTAATGATCTAAGGATCGATTATTAATAATCGATGAAATATACTAGCAGGTAGGTGTTTACCAGTGATCCTATGTCCCAGACCGCCGCAGTACGAGCAACCTTGCCCATCCGGTACCGGTACATCCGGTTCCCCGATCATCTCCAGCAAGAACGATGGTACCTGTAACAACACTTCGCTGAAACACAACTGCAAAACCGCGACCATGGTAGCTGTAAAGCAGCCGAAACGTCGGGAACGAAAAAAACATATAATAAACGCGATAAAATCCGTAATTTCTCTATCTCTCTATCTCTATTCTACTGGTGGTAGGCTTCGGCCGTGGCTAGTCACCACCCACTGAATAAAGCCATGTCGCCAAGTGGCCTAGCCGTGTTCCGGCATGATGTTCGGTGTTGCCATTCATGGATGGCGGGTCAGATCAGCTGCGCTGCATGTGCCTAGTGAATGTAGCGTCTCGATCTACTGCCGCCTTCCTACCTAGGCAAGTATGCTCCATCGTGGATCTCATCGTCACTTACCATCAGGTGAGATCGAGATCAAATACGCGCCTATAATGTAATAAAAAAAAAAAAGTAATATTAATTTTATTTCAATGTCTAGTATTCGCGTAAATATAAGAAAACGACTGCAAAAGACACAGGATCAGACCGTTTTTAACCGATTTGAAAATGGAGAAGGTTATTGATTTATTTTACTTAAATAAGTGGGGGAAGAGGAACCCACCACTGACCCTCGGCTTGTCAACTTTTCCAATTATAAACCGAACAAGTTGATCGATAATTAAAGAAGCCAGCAACACCGAACTCCGTAGTTGTCGAGTCGATGTTAGTCGAGAAACTATCTGTCACGAGTGTCGGGACCCCAAATAAAATGCTAATAATTTTTAAGATCGATAAAGTTACCGGTTTATTTTTGTTAAAACCGGTAAGTTTAACCGATACATTTACGACTTGCGTGTTCACCTTCTGTCACTCTTGCGATCTATAACGTTACCGGTTTTTTGTAGAATCTGTTTTTTATAAAACCGCTAAGTTTAACTGATACATTTACAGCGTGGGTTTTCACCTCCTGTAACAAAATTACCGGTACCGGTTTTTTTTTGTAAAAACCGGTAAAGAAAAAAAAACCGGTAAGTTCAACCGAAACACTCACCTTCTGGCCCGCCTCGCGCAGCAGGTGCGCCAGGTCGCGCAGCACGCTGTCGTCGGCGGCGCGGCCCAGCAGCGTGGTGGCCACGCCCTCCCCCCCCGCCCTCCCCGTCCTGCCGATGCGGTGCACGTAGTTCTCGATGTCCTCCGGCATGTCGTAGTTGATCACGTGCTGGATGTTCGCGAAGTCCAGCCCTGGGGCACGCGGAACGAGATCACATTTATACCGTAACATACACATTTAAGAGAAAAAGAGAAGAAGCTAGTTATATATATATAAAAGATTGTGTGTGTCTGGCTTTGTGTATGAATATGTGTGTGTGTGTGTGTGTGTGTGTGCGTGTGTGTGTGTGTGTGTATGCGTGTGTGTGTGTGTTGTAAATATAAACAAACCATTACAAGGAACATTATTTAATAAACTAATTGGAACGGTCACAAAATACACAGAGTTGACGCCGCGAGTGACATATATATATTTTATTTGACAGTTTATAACAATATTTCGTTTCCACCAGCCAGCGTTGGTGGTGAGTGTATGTGTGTATCTTAGGGGTCGAGTCACCTTCGTCCGTAGGAGAATTAAATACCCTCGAGATTCCCTACACGTGACCCTGGGTGGTGCCAACTAACTGAACAAAGCCATGTCGCCAAGCGGCCTAGCCGTGTTCCGGCATGATGTTCGGTGTTGCCATTCATGGATGGCGGGTCAGATCAGCTGCGCTGCATGTGCCTAGTGAATGTAGCGTCTCGATCTACTGCCGCCTTCCTACCTAGGCAAGTATGCTCCATCGTAGATCTCATCGTCACTTACCATCAGGTGAGATCGAGATCAAATACTTGCCTATAATGTAATAAAAAAAATATATATATATATATATATATATATATATACATGTGTATGTGAGAGTGTGTGTATGGGATGTCTGTGTCGGGTGTGTATAAGTGTATTTAGGTGTGTGATATGTAGATGCGTGAAGGGGTGTGTAAGCATTATCTATGTAAGTTATATAGGATGATTTTTCTCATGTGAAACTGTAGCGAATAACGAAAAATACTTAAGACTCTCGAGACAGATTTTCATCAACCAACTAAAACAGCATCATTGGCTATTTGAAAAAGTAATTTAACCAACGTTCAACTAAATTAAAGTTTAATTTAATTCCATTCAATCGCGGGTAACACCGCGGGGCGCAGCTAGTCTCCCATCATATTTAATAATAAAAAAAATCCTTCCACGTTGGCAAAAGACCTACCCAAAGATAGGTGAGACCAGACTATAAAATAAAGGTACCTTTGCTGGCCACGTCGGTAGCTACCAGCACATCTTTATCTCCTCGCCGGAAGGCCTCCACGGCGCGGGACCTCTCCTCCTGGTCCTTGCCGCCATGGATGGCCACGGCTTCAACACCTGCATCACGACGATCACTCAGTACGAGTTATTTATCTGCCTATCCCATCCATCCAAACCCCCCGGGTTTTCAGCGTCCTGGTGGGATTTGAAACTATCCGATGTCGGTGTCGCTCCCGACGGAGCCATTTCGAAAAAACTATCTGGTATTGTCATCAAGATACATCGAAGATAACTTCGGAAGTTTTCGATTCCGTTTCCGATATCGATTTCGAGTGGTTTAAAATAGGACTGGAGAACTCTTTGGTTTCCCTGGATGATAACAATATCATGATACAGCCACATCGTGACCAGCTGCTAAAGTCTGTCTAGCCGTTCCTACATTGTTCTTATCTTCTACATTGTTTAATGGTGGTAGGCTTCGGCCGTGGCTAGGCACCACCCACTGAACAAAGCCATGTCGCCAAGCGGCCTAGCCGTGTTCCGGCATGATGTTCGGTGTTGCCATTCATGGATGGCGGGTCAGATCAGCTGCGCTGCATGTGCCTAGTGAATGTAGCGTCTCGATCTACTGCCGCCTTCCTACCTAGGCAAGTATGCTCCATCGTGGATCTCATCGTCACTTACCATCAGGTGAGATCGAGATCAAATACTTGCCTATAATGTAATAAAAAAAAATACCCATTACAATGTATTTTTATATACAATAACATACTGCTCAAAAATGTAAAAGATCTTTTTAAAAACAGCATGCTGCAAGCGTGATTCAGAAAGGGTATTTTTTGGGACTAGGCTCGCCACACACTCCCACCACTGCTACTCCTGTAAGCCAGGATCTACAGTGGTGTCCCATGATGACACCGAGGTGTGACCCTCGGCGAGTCCCGGGATACAGTTAATTGTCTTGGAACCCGCACGAGATTAATCGAAAGATAAAAATAGGAGGAGTTGGGAGTAAGCGAAAGGGTATACTAAACCTGGAACCTGGGCCCTTAGTATACTCAGTTCCTGGGAAACACACGACTTGGGATGTTTTGTTCCGTCCACACGCTATATGAGTGTGCGAGTCACATACCCTTGAGCAGCAGGTACTCGTGGATGGCGTCGACATCCTGCTTCCGCTCGGCGAACACCAGCACCGGCGGCGGCGTCTTCTGCAGGCACTGCAGCAGGTGCACCGTGCGAAGCTCCGCCTGCACACACACACACGCATATACACACACACACACACAATTATATAAATAACTAGCTATTACCCGCGACTTCGTCCGCATGGTATTTAACAAAAAAGTAAAGTAAAATAAACGTAGCCTAAGTTACTCCTTGTTACATCAGCTATCTGCCAGTGAAAGTCCCGTCAAAATCGGTCCAGCCATTGCAGAGATTAACCGAAACAAACAGACAGACAACGGAAGACCAGCGCTGGTTGTTCTACAATCAGCACATGCTGAGTTGGGGCCAATTTGTGTCAAACATTTGGATATTACCCAAACTTGTAGTCCCATATGGGACCTATGTTCAAATGTAGATTATTTATGATCAAATGTGTTTGCACAAATAAATATATTTCTTTCTTTCTTTCTTTCTTTCTTTCTTTCTTTCTTTCTTTCTTTCTAGACAGACAGACAAAAATGTTTTGGTATATGTACCATGTGTATACATCCAAATGCACTTAGTGAATAGCGGTTATTTTAATATTACAAACAGACACTCCAATTTTATTTATTTGTATGTATAGATAAAAGGTGATTTGTAAATGTGGGAACCATGTAGCCATTAACTGTAATTTTATACATAGTTAGTGCTTTTTTTGACCAGCTGCTAAAGTCTGCCTAGCCGTTCCCACATTGTTCTCACACACCCATAACAATGTACTGCTCAAAAATGTTAAAAAGAGCAACCAAGGAGTTTCTCGCCCGTTCTTCTCCATAGGAACGGCATTCCGAACGGGCGGTGAAGTTGTAGCATATTTTGTAACTTGACGATTCATAAATACTGTACTTAATGGTCTACGCGATACTCTGATTCTGAATGGTTTTGCGTATTCGTAGACAGTTACGAGTACCTACCTACCTAGTACCTAGTACCTAGTAGTACCTACTAGACTTAATGGTCTACGTGAATAAGAAATATTCTGATTGTGATTCTACCTTCACCGGCTCCAACTCCTGGCGCACGTTGAGGGAGGCTGCTCCAGCTCGACCCACGTTCACGGTCACCGGCTTCACCAGAGCTGACCTGATGAATTATTATAATAAGGATATCTCGCCAGACGAACACACTAACCGGGGCACAATTCTGCTAATTTAAATTCAATAACATACAATTGCCGTTCCAGCGACACACTGTTGAGGTTCCATTACGACTGCAACAGATTGGCCATTCTGCTAAAACTTTAATGTCGTCTCGATGGAGTCTCATTTCAGTGTCGATGGTTGTGTGTCGACTGCTAGCAACGTCAGATAACGAGTAGAACACCATTACTTAGCTACATTATATTGATACGCGACTGAAGTACAGAATACGAAATAGTTCAATGGCAGTTGAATGGCTGGTCGGTGGAAAGCCGCTGGTCTTAAACAAACTAGTAGACTACCAAATGTCTAAAATCATTCAATCGACATGCTATCGACACTCCACTGAAGCGGTTGTATATTAGCAGAATTGAGCCCCTGGGCGGTCCCACACTAAGCTACGCTTGTGTTACGGGTACCGTACAATGGACTGAGGGCGAACTCAGTATATAATACTTATATACATATTAAACATCCATGACTCGGGTACAAACATTCGTGCTCATCACACAAAGTTTGTCCCTACCAGGATTCGAACCCGGGACCCTCGGCGCAGAAAGCAGAGTCACTACCAACTGCGCTAATCAGGCCGCCAAATGAGTGTAGTAGTCGCGTAAATATAAGAAATCAATATTAATTTTGGCTTGTACCTGGCGAAATTCTGTATCTTCTTGGGCATAGTCGCGCTGAACAGTAGCGTTTGCCTTTGTCCCGCGAAGTACGAGAAGATGGTTCTGACATCCTCCTCGAAGCCCATGTCTATCATCCGGTCAGCTTCGTCCATGCACAGGTACCGGCACACGTTCAAACGCACCTGGACATAGCAATAGCAATCGTTCAATAGCCTAAGTTACTCCTTGTTACATCACCTATCTGCCAGTGAAAGTCCCGTGAAAATCCGTCCAGCCATTTCAGAGATTACCCGGAACAAACAGACAGACAGACAGACGGACCGACAGAAATACAGACAATTTAAAAAAAAAAGTTGTTTTGGTATAGGTACCGTGTATACATCCAAATGCACTTAGTAAAAAGCGGTTATTTTAATATCACAAACAGACACTCCAATTTTATTTATTTGTATGTATATAGATATATGGTCAGTATACCATTTTCTTATCCAGCATGTCCATGAGTCTGCCGGGGGTGGCCACCATGATGTGAACTCCTCGTTGCACCACCTCCATACTTTCAGACACCGCAACACCTTGGGGTAACATTTGCACAGTTCCTCGAGTCTGCCAACACAATCGATTCATAATCGAACAGCAACCGCATAGTAACTGTCACTTTTGACACATATCCCATACAATATCTGTCAAAAGTGACAATTGCTATGCGGTTGCTGTACAATTATGATTCAATTGTGTTACAGAATCCCACTAATATTATAAATGTGAAAGTTTGGATGGATGGATGGATGTTTGTTACTCAATCACGCCAGAAGGGCTGAACGGATCTGAATGAAATTTGGCACAGATATAGATTCTAGTCTGGAATAGCACATAGGCTACTTTTTATCCCGGTAAAATGTATCGTTCCCGTGGGATAGATTTGTTTCAATTTTTCATAAAGCAAAGGATCGACATGATTTTTTGCGCGGGTAACACCGCCGGGCGCAGCTAGTAATAGATATAAGCTGATTATTGCAGTTGTCCACAATCCTTCCAATCCCCATCCCATCCAATCCTCAATCCATAGTCCCAATTATCTTTCCATATTCCTGCAATAGTTCCTCCGCCTGCTGAGGTCAATTCGCTGTTTATGCTATCATTTTCAGCAGCCGACCCCAGCAGGTGGCTAACATAACATTAAAATTCTCAAAAAGGCCCTCTACGTGTTGCACCCATGTCCCCGCGCAAGCCTTACAAAGATCCGGGTATAGCCCGTGTGGAGAGAGATATGGCCAAATGTCCCAAACTAAAAATAACATTGAAATAAAACAATTTTTCACGGATTTTATCGCGTTTCTTATTCTTTTTTACGTTCCCGACGTTTCGGCTGCTTTACAGCAACCATGGTCACGGGAGGACTGAGGTGGTTGACGTCCTAGTGTCATAGTTAGAACCGGGGTACCCTCATATTTAGTTGTTGCTTGCGGTCCGATCTACGCAGAAAGTGCTGTGTCTGGAGGTCTTGCAATGGAGCAGTCCTCCCGTGACCATGGTTGCTGTAAAGCAGCCGAAACGTCGGGAATGTAAAAAAGTATAATAAACGCGATAAAATCCGTAAAATTAGTTTTATTTCAATGTATAGTATTCGCGTAAATATAAGAAACCAATACAAAAATTATATTATAATGTTAATGGCTACATACCTCCGATAGCCAAACAGCTTCTGATCTCCGGGTGGCCGCACATCTTGAGGTGTTTCACAAAGTGTTGGATAATGTCGTGGGTCTGCTTCGCCAGCTCCCGGGACGGGCATATTATCAGACCGTAGGGGCCCTCGTTCCTATTGGAATATGGATAAAATATCATGTAATACTATTGATAGCAGTGATAGCTAAGTCGGTAGAACGCTTGCCTCGGTAACGAGGATCGTAGGTTCTAACCCCCCGGCTCGCACCTCTGTGATTTCTGGATTATCACTTGCTAAACGGTGAAGGAAAACATCGCGAGGAAACCTGCATGTCTGAGAGAACCCCTCGAAAGACGTGTGAAGTCCGCCAACCCGCTCTGGGCCAGCGTAGTGGACTATTGCCAAATCCCCCTCACAGTGAGGGGAGGCCCGTGCCCAACAGTCCAGCACCTTTGAGTTATCCCAACTACCTCCATGATCCACAAGAAACATGTATCTTTAAATGACCCCCATTGAACAAATGAGCCCCTCTAAAAAGATATACCTTTAAGTGACCAGTATTACCTCCATGACCCCACTAGACAGATATACTCTTGAGTGACCCCCAACTACCTCCAAATGACCCCCACTAAAAAGACATCTTTAAGTGACCATGACTACCTCTATGATCCCCACAAGTTATATATACCTTCAAGTGACCCCGACTAGAAACATGTACCTTTAAATGACCCTAACTACCTTAAAATGACCCCCACTGGAATCATATACCTTTACATTACCCCCAACTACCTCCAAATGACCCCACCACTAAAAAGACATATCTTTAAGTGACCATTACTACCTCCATGACCCCCACAAGACATATAAACCCTCAATGTGATCCTCACTAGACAGATATACCATTGAGTGACCCCCAACTACCTCCAAATATCCCCACAAAAAAAAAACTTTTAAGTGGCCAGTACTACCTCCGTGACCCCACTAGACATATAAACCCTTAAAGTGACCCCCACTAGACAGATATATCTTTGAGTGACCCCCAACTACCTCCAAATGACCCCACCACAAAAAAAAACATACCTTTAAATGACCCCAACTACCCCCAAATGACCCCCACTAAAAATCATACTTTTAAGTGACCATTACTACCTCCATGACCCCCACAAGACATATAAACCTTCAAGTGACCCCCACAAGAAACTTGTACCTTGTAAGTGACTCAGATGCACCCCTAACTGGGCCCCAATATTGTATTGTATGGGATATCTGTCAAAAGTGACAGTTATTATGCGGTTGCTGTTCGATTATGAATCGATTGTATTAGCAGACTTGGGGCCCTGGTCCATTAACATACCTGATGAAGGGCATCTTCATCTCCTGTTCAAGGCAGAACGCGACTAGCGGCAACGCGAACACCAGCGTCTTCCCGGAGCCGGTGAACGCGATCCCTATCATGTCGCGTCCGCTCAGCACCGCCGGGATGCCTTGCACTTGGATAGGTGTTGGATGCTTTATTCCTTTAGCTTCCAGACCTCGAAGTATACCTGGGGGAAGAAGTTAGGGAGCGTTAAAGTATTACGTAACGCAATTTTTGGAGATTGTTGACCCCCCCCCCCTCCCCCTAGATAACGCGCCGTAACGTTTATCTTTACGTTCCCCCCCCTCATAAAACGTTACGAAGCCACCACCAGGGGACCATTTCTACCTGAAAGTCACAAATTTAAAGCGATGTTACGTAACGCGTAGTTCGAACCCCCCTTTAGCCCGTGTAACGCATCGTAATGTTTCAGAAGACCCCCCCCCCTATAGGGTTATCCCCCATTCTTTACGTAATACTTGAACGCTCCCTTAGCAGAATGGATGTGGAAGTAGATCGATGAGATTCATTGAGCCAAGGACAAACTGGATACGAGCAAGGAGGTCCAGGATCTTTAACTTCTTATAAGGGTCTTTAGAACTCTTGACTTGAATTCGGTCTTTAAGACTCTCACGGGTCTTATGGTGTATTTACAGCTCCTAGTATGATCTTCCCATTGTGCGGATATTACAACTTCTTGTAGGGAGATGTTCTCTCGATAAGCAGTGATAGCCAAGTTGGTAGAACGTTTGCCTCGGTGACGAGGATCGCAGGTTGAAACCCCGCCTCGCCCATCTGGGATTTCATGTGCAAATCTCATTTATAACCACGATTATCACTTGCTAAACGGTGAAGGAAAACATCGTGAGGAGACCTGCATGTCTGAGAGAACCCCTCGAAATATATGTGAAGTCCGTCAACCCGCACTGGGCCAGCGTGGTGGGCTATGGTCTAATCCCCCTCGCATTGAGGGGAGGCCCGTGCCCAGCAGTGGGACATTATATATCAGATCCTCACGGGTCTCATGGGGTATTTACAGCTCCTAGTATCTTCCCATTATGCGGATATTTCAGCTTCTTGCAGGGAGTTTTTCTCATGTGGTCTTCAAGACCCCACAGGTGTTCAAAAGTATACCTTTAGGCAGCTTCATGTGCTGGAATGTCTTGATAGGTGGCGGCACATCCTCGCCCTCCACCAATATTCGTAGTTCGTGGCGCACGCGATCGTGGCGGTCCGGCGGCATCGCCAGGATGCAGCGAGGAGGCCGCCATGAGGTCTTGATAGGGTCTTCGTATTGGATACCTGGAAGGGAACTGTGTTATATAAACCATCAACCCTCGAAGAGGTAGGCATAGGTCTGAACCCACGCCCTCGGGGTCGAGGACGACTGGGGTGTAGGCCCCGGACGTCCGGTGACGATGACGACTTCTGAGGAGGACGGCTAGGAGGACGGCGTGCGCAGCGAGGGCGCAGGGGGAGCGAACATCTGCTCCCCGAGACGGGCCCTGGTAAGGGGGCGAGGCACAAGAGGGGCACCGGTGCGTTCCGTTTGGAGATCCCGGAGCCCCTCCGACATGTGTCAACCACCGGGGGGGTTATAGTGAGGAAGAATCCCACATAAGAGGCACACACCCACAGAGGCCGGGTAACTATCTAAGATTTCGCCCCCTTAACAAAAAAAAAGGTCTGAATCCACATTTCGTCAATGGTATTCGGTCCCAATGTAATAGCGGGTGAGCCTATTGCCAGTATACTGGGTACATTCTTCGTTGATGTGACGAGGATCTAGGCCACTGTCCACCACGCTGGCCCAGTGCAGTTTGTAGAACATCAGACAACTTTTGCAGGTTTCACCACACTGTTTGCGATCATCCTACGATGAATGATAATCATGATTGAAAATGAGATTCGCACTTACACATGCGAGATTTAGAATAGTGTAAATAAATAAGTCTTTTCATTCAAACAGTGTAGCCATGAAGATTGCATCGTATTTATTGTCCAAATCTTCCATCCCATGGATATAGTTACATTTGGTTAGTTATGTATGTTGCTAGGACTACTGGAGTAACCAGCCGACAACTCTCTTTCCTTCAGCTTTCAGTACTAAGTAGTTCTGGCGGGTTATTTTAAATCATTCGGAATCGACATCGGAAACGGATTTGAATCTTTCCGCTATTGGTGTCGCTCTCGACGAGCTTTCCGACGGAGACTTTTTGAAAAAATAATTTGGTATTGTCATCAAGATACATTGAAGATAATCAAATTCGGAAATTTTAATAGCGATTGCGGTAATCCAGTTCGGAAGTTGTCGATTCAGTTTCTGATATCGACTTCGAATGGTTTAAAACGGCCTTTCCCAAAGTGGGCGATAACGCCCCCTTGTGGGCGCTGCAGGCCCAAAGGGGGTAAGAGACCCAGAAAAAAAGGGAGTGTTGTGTAATTTGAAGTTATAGTGGTTTTTAAGTAGGTGAAAAATTTGGGGCATCTCAAAGTGGGCAGTATACGAAATAAGTTTGGCAACCCCTGGTTTAAAATAACAGCGCAGAAAAGGGAATTCTACTGCATACCTTTAGCTAACTCAGCGACACCCATCAAAGCTTTACTCTGCGCTACACTCTCAAGTATATGAGCCTCTTCTCTTGCCTGTCTCTCGGCCGCCGACAGAGCGCGGGCCTCCGCCAGCCTCTTGAGCTCGCTGTGCTGGTCCAGGAGCGACACATTGTACCGACGGCCCCATTCTTCTTGTGATGCTGGAATATAAAAGTAGTGATAAAACTTAAATCTACACCAACATAACGGTAAGCCATGGAGGTTCATGAAATTGTATACATAATTAGGTTACATTGTTAACTTATTTCATGATCTGTGCATGTGTATCTCATCGACTTGAAATGAAAATTAACCGCATGCGAGGCAGGGGCGGACACAGGGGGGTCAATGGGTGCGAAGGCCATATATGAACCTGGCGGCACAGTATACAATGGCTAGATATAATAAGAGTACACAAATTTGAACTACGGAATCTTTACTTATAGCTTGATGTCTATATAACAAAAATATCTCAATAATTTTGACTGACAGCATAATAACGCAGCAAAATATATAAATATTTATATAAGTATTATATACTGAGTTCGCCCTCAGTCCATTGTACCACCCATAACACAAGCGTTGCTTAATGTGGGACCGTATAGTTGGTGTGTTCGTCTGGCGATATTTATTTGTAAAAAAAAAAAAATTATAACTTTCTTACTTTCGTCATCTGGATCGTTGTCACTGGAGCTCTTGGGCTCCGCGGCGGCCTCAGCGGCCAGCTGTCCAAGCCTCCCAAGTTTCAATAACTGCTGTTTTTTACGTTCCTTCACTGGCACGTATGGTTCGTAGTTATCTACATCCTCCTCAGATTCTGAGGACTTTGACTCGCGTCTGTAACGTTTGATAGGTGGCGGACGTTCTTTTTGTTTATCCGACATGATTATATTATAAGCTTTTAATTCAATTTAGTCATAGATTGTAAAAAAAATGTGACCCAAATAAATAACAAACATTTGATTTGATACTTTGCCACAGATGTTAAAGACATTTATAACTCATTGTAAAATAAAACCATTCCGTTGTACGCAAACAATAGCTGTTTACCTTTCAATCTACCAATCTACAACATTATGATTTAAATATTTGATATAGCACTCCTCACCACACTATTATTAAAACAATGATCCACTATTTGATTTAATTATAATTTATTTATTTTTTGATCAATGTTGTGAAATGGAAAAATAGAAGAGCTAGTTTAGTTTACGAAGTGTGCTATGTTCCTCATTATTCGTACGTAAGAGATATTTTTAGTTATTAAAGCGATATATCGCAATAATATCAGTATTACAAGTTCATGTAAAATTCAATAAAAGTATATCCAAAATTTTTTATTAAAAAAAATGTTATTGCTTCATCCTTTATCGTATATTATCCTATTTTCACCAAAAAAAAAATGCAAATCCTGTAATATCGTGTGTTGTCACTTGTCAAACTTTAAATTGTCAAAATATGCTAGTGACACGTAACTTTATATAATTAAATTACCTATTTACGACCTCCAAATGTGTGAAAACGTAAAATTTTTCGCGTGTGCCGGTCAATAACACAGTGTACAACATGTCAGACAAAAGTTTCGGTGATCACGCCAACAAGAACATTGTGAAAAACCCGCTTCTATCCACAGCCGTGACGGGTCTCTCGATAGAAGATTTGACGCACAACGCTGTTTTGCTTCCTGCTGCCCCTACCCAGACACTGATCACACGATCGGGTGAGTACTATCATTTATTTTTAACTTATTTCTATACTCTAAGCACGTCATACCGCATAGTGGAGATACAAGCCAAAATATTCTACATAGTATTTCGCGATCGTAAGGCAATTATTCGCGATCCCCACGCCAATTCGGCTGTGTATCTCTTCATAGTGTCTCTTGATGTGTAACCTGACTTACTTTTGTTTGTATATCCTCTAAAAACATTGTTGAATACACAAGAACTATAATTTGTGGTGTCATAGTGTTTCGAGTGTTAAAATGTCATCATTTTTATACAAATCTTATAGAAACGCGCCGTTCAAGGGTGGTTTCACCCCGGACATTCATTTTTCGTTTCGTTCTAAATACAAAAAGGTGGAGAAGTTCTTGTTTGACGCTGCGCTTGTGAGTAAATAACGCTTATAATAATAATTCCAGCCCGTTTTTTTTATGTCCCACTGCTGGGCACGGGCCTCCCCTCAATGCCAGGGGGGTTTAGGCCATAGTCCACCACGCTGGCCACACATCTTTCGAGGGGTTCTCTCAGACATGCAGGATTCGTCACAATGTTTTCCTTCACTGTGATTCAATAATGCTTATAGCAACTAAGTATAAGTTAGCTCCTTGTCTTTGCTGCTGGGTCCAGCCATTCTAGGCAAGATGACATTCTACCAGCATTGGAAAGCGCATGAAAATGGCTATACATTAGGTAATAATCCGCTAAAACCACAATTGTGTTCTTCAGCAAACAAAAAAAGGGGTTTAAACTGAGAAATGAAAAAAAAAACACTCAATGCATCCCATTCACTCTAATACATAATGTATATGCATCTCACTTATTCTGCTGCCTAACATTATATTTGTAATCGATACAATAAAATCTGGCGAGGGGGGGGTGTTGACAATGTTTGATTAAAATACAGTGACATAAAATAAAGGCGATACAATGTGTAAAATAAGTTTTAGTTCCATGTGCAGTGTTCGCGTAAATATAAAAAATCAAGATATGGCATAAGTTAGTGTTCAGCTTTATAGCATGAAGACTATAATAAACAACTTGATTTATGGTTACTTTTTATTACTTTGCGCACTGATGGGCTACAAGGATCATTTTATAGTTAATCAAATTTATGCATAACTTTTATTTATTTTATCCATACATCTATACATATAAATAAAATTGGAGTGTCTGTTTGTAATATTAAAATAAACGCTTTTTACTAAGTGCATTTGGATGTATACACGTTACCTATACCGAAACAACATTTTTTTTTAATTTTTGTCTGTCTGTCTGTCTGTTTGTTCCGGCTAATCTCTGAAATGGCTGGACCGATTTTGACGGGACTTTCACTGGCAGATAGCTGATATAACAAGGAGTAACTTAGGCTACTTTTATTTTAGAAAAAAAAATAGGATCTCACGAAAAAAAAATTAAAATAAATGTTGCAGCGCAGTGCCTGATTAAGTTTGATAGCAACAACCTGCAATGCGTCCCGTGGGATCAGAACGCGCGAGCCTGCTGTTGTCAACGGTTGTCTTTGTTAAATACCACGCGGACAAAGTCGCGGGCAACAGCTAGTTTTGTATATAATAAGACATGGTTGCTGTGTGTGTATTATTGACAATTGTTTTGGATAAGATATATGGATGTACTAGCTATGCCCTGCTGTGTTACCTGCGATTAAAAAGTATGAAAAATTAAAACAAATCTATCCCACGGGAACCATACATTTTACCGGTATAAATAGTAGCCTATGCGCTATTCCAGACTATAATCTAAGTCTGTGCCAAATTTATCCAGATCCATTCTGACGTGATTGAGTAACAAACATCCATCCATCCATTCAAACTTTCACATTTATAATATCAGTAGTATAATAGCTAAGTTAGTGCGTTAAGTTTAAATAAACACCGCTCAGTGAATCTTCAGTAACAATTATTTACTGGTGGCAGGCTTCGGCCGTGGCTAGTCACCACCCGCTGAACAAAGCCATGTCGCCAAGCGGCCTAGCCGTGTTCCGGCATGATGTTCGGTGTTGCCATTCGTGGATGGCGGGTCAGATCAGTTGCGCTGCATGTGCCTAGTGAATGTAGCGTCTCTATCTACTGCCGCCTTCCTACCTAGGCAAGTATGCTCCATCGTAGATCTCATCGTCACTTACCATCAGGTGAGATCGAGATCAAATACTTGACTATAATGTAACAAAAAAAAAAAAAAAAAAAATATTAACTATCTGTCAGACAACACCTTGAGAGAGGTGTGTACCATTCTCGCAAGGTGTGCTCGTTCAAGGGCTACGAGGCTTGACAGGGCCGTTCAGGAGATGGATCATCATAGAACTGGGAAGGTGTCAAATAACAAAAAAACTGTCTCAAATGTTTATTTGCAAAATAAAATATATATATATAAAAAGTTATAGTTACTCTATAAAAATTATGGCGTTATTTTTCCTTATAATACTAGGATTATACAGAGTGTAAGCGGAAACGTAACGAAAACTTTGGTGCAAAGGTTACATTTAATGCGTATAATAAAAATATAGAAATCATTCATGTGGAAAGTCATGTGTTGCAAATGTTTGTAATTTTTGATCGCGCAATGTATAGTGAATCACGCGATCACGACATAGCGCTCCGTGTGACACTGCGCGCTCAAACGTACAGAGCTTTAATTTACATTGCAGTTTTTGGTGTAAATTAGCAATGTTTTTATTTTATTTTTTTAATCATCACATCTTGATAGACTTCATTTTTTTTTTATTTCATGCTATGATCAATTTAAAATTACTAAAAAGTTCCATGGAAAATTCCAACTCTTGGGGGGGAGGGGGTGTGGGGGGTTTTATATCCACGTTATCAGTTTTCGTTCCGAATCCACTTACACGCTGTATACTTACAAACTTTTTTAAATAATTTATTTCACTACCCGTATAAGTAGAAAGTACTTATTTCAAATAATAATAGGGTATGCACCACTAATTAATGGCATGAAGCTTCTGTGTGATGACAGACCAAAAGTATGCCGCCATTTTGAAATAAAACTAATTTTACCATTTACGTTTCGGCTGCTTTACAGCAACCATGGTCGCGGGAGGACTGAGGTGGTTGACGTCCTAGTGTCATAGTCTGAACTGGGGTAGCCTCATATTTAGTTGTTGCTTACGGTCCGATCTACGCGGAAAGTGCTCACAGTGTCCTGACGTCAAGACGATCGATAATATCCGAAAAAAATGTTTTTTTTTTTTTATTGCAGCAAGTATTTGATCTCGATCTCACCTGATGTTAAGTGACGATGAGATCTACGATGTAGCATACTTGCCTAGAAGGTACCTGTTCACTCTCGACTTGAAAACACCCAGATTGTAGTCAACGGGGAACAAAGACGCCGGTAGCGTGTTCCATTCCTTGGCAGTACGCACGATGAAAGTAGAAGCAAAACGCTTAGTGCGTACCGCAGGAATGTCCACAGTGTACGATACGAACGTGTTTCAATAGTTAAACTTCACAGGAAACACTAACTTCAAGGTCAATTATATGGTTGTCTGTCACGCGCGTGTCAAGAATGTCAAAAGCACGCGACGACATGTTTGAGATGTATTTTGGAAACAATACTTGTGATATTACATATTTTGTATGTTTTGAATTATGGATCTGTTTTGTGGATAACGTTTAAAAGCCATTTAGTTGAAACGCTATAACTTAGCTGCTTCATGATTTCCTTATTGTTAATTTAACATCTAAGTTTCAAATATTAATTCACGCATGGTATAATAATATGCCAACCCAGCAAACGCGCACTGGGCCAGCGTGGTGGACTATGGCCCCTCGCATTGAAGGGAGGCCCGTGCCCAACAGTGGGACATTAAAAAGGGCTGGTATTATATTATACAGCCCTTTTAATTTTATACTGTTAGGCACGGGCTTGCCATCAATGCGAGGGGCTTTAGGCCATAGTCCACCACGCTGGCCCAGCGCGGGTTGGCTGGGTTGGCATATTATTATACCATGCGTGATTTAATATTTTTAACTTAACCAAGACTACCTCACGATAAGTGCCGCCATTAATTGAATAAACACCGCTCATTGGTCGAGGATGGCCGATGACGTAGGCTTGGCCCAATCACGAGACCTGTCTGTCACAGAAACAGAATACCTGCAATTTTATACCATGAAGAGGCTATTTGACTGTGTTTGAAAAACCATCTTAAATTGTTTATAAGTTTAATGTGATGCTAACAATATAGTTAGTCATTGTAAATCCCTGTATTTCCCATAAAATTTAAATAACTAAAAATACCGCCAAAAAGCGGCCTCCGGGTCACGTGACCCTTGAGAAATAAAAATGGCTGAAAACACATTAAAATCCCAGATTTACACAAACTCGTATTAACAACCTGACACTGATTACGACGGTGTGACGTCACAACGCATCAATCACCAATCCAGACTGTTTTTGCGGTACCGAAAAAAACAGTACTTATTTTATTTTATGATTTGAATGAAAATGCATATTTGTGCAGAAAAATGAAGAATTCGGGGTATAAATATCTATAATCTTTTAGGATGGCCACAATTTAAAGTTTTTTTTTCATACAGTCAAACACCCAATTAACCAAGCCAAGAATTAGCGGTCCCTACCCTATAAGTCACTAATCTACATTTTTAAAACTGTCAAAATTAAAAATTAACGAATAGAAAATGGCGGAAACGGCTGTAAACCGGTGTTTTAATAACTAAAC
Organism: Pheosia tremula; assembly: GCA_905333125.1. Lineage (NCBI taxonomy): Eukaryota > Metazoa > Arthropoda > Insecta > Lepidoptera > Notodontidae > Pheosia > Pheosia tremula. The sequence continues at coordinate 2,631,845 of HG995427.1, read as the reverse complement.
TAAACCGGATTTACATTAACTTGTCATAGTCTTCAGGCAGCCATTTTACTCTACCCCAAATTTATAGACATTATATAACTTTATCAAACGGTTACGGCTAGGCTACTTTTATTTTAGAAAAACTTTTTTGTTAAATACCACACGGACGAAGTCGCGGGTAACAGCTAGTAAATAATAAAATTAATATATATAAAGTCTATAAATTCGGGTGTTAATTACGTATGCCATTTTGTCAGACTGACAAATTTTTTTTTTTAAATACTTCACTTAAAAATATGATTTATAATAATATCTAATTTTAAAGGTAACTTAGTTTAACTTAAATAAGAGGTTTTAATCACAATAATATTAATTAAATTACATTACATGCACGTTTGACTCTCAATGTTTGACAATGTTTAATTATACAATATAGTAAGTACTTCAAGTTTGTGTAAGTACTACAATGCGGCCCGGCCTGGGGCCCAATTCTGTTAATTTAAATAAAATTACATAAACTTCCCATTCCACAACACAAAAAACAAAAATATGTCACAATGCCAGTATAAATTGAATAAACCATTTACATATAAAGTGTCACTTTAATAGTGTAAAATATTTGAACAGTTCGGTTAGCAAGTTATAAAAAAAAAACATTCCCCAAGAAATAAATCAAATTATTTCAAATTTAGAAATGACACCACGTACCCAGAGCACTTACTACTTACTTACTTTACTTTTAGGTACGCTACTGGTTGGTATTCATAAAAAAAAACAATTAAAACATAATTTACACAATTATTGTATACACAAACCTAATCTGTATGACATACTCGTGATCATGTCAAAATATTGTACACTATTTTTGTTACATTTGTTTTATATAATGTTCGCAACAGTTGCGAAATGTTGTCAAACGTTTTTAAACATCAGTTCGGAAGCGCACGTGGTTTTTTTATTATCTATTACACATTTGAACACACACAATGTTGTTTTCACAACATATACGTATAATTCTAACACACATCAAGTTTATGCCCTGACGTGAGGAAGTATCTATGCAGAATCTGTCTAATCAATGTTAGTATGTCGTCTATATACTTGCTAGACATGTACTCCACATAACATGCTACCTTTGTGTTGCCATAGATCAGGGGCTCCCAAACGTATTTTGTCTACTGCCCACTTTGAGAATGAATTATTTTTTAGCGCCCCTATTTTTTCACATACTTAAAAACCACTGTAATTTCAGATTAAATTAATTATTGTAAGCCTCTACACAACGCCCCCATTTTTTTCTGGGCCTCTTACCGCACCCCTTTAGGGCTGCAGCGCCCACACGGGGGCGTTATCGCCCACTTTGGGAAAGGCTGGCATAGATCGTGCAATTTGTCATTATATTACTCAGTCTCTGTATAGATATTTCCTCATCATAGACATCCATCCTCTCTAACTCATGTTTCTCGTGTTGTAAGAGGGTAGTTCTCTCGACTCCCGCCGTCTCTTCACGCACCAGTAAATTAGGAAGATGAGTAGACATAGAAGGGCTATGGCCAGGAGTACTCCTAGTACTATAGCCGCGATAGCAGCGCCGCTTAGGTAATCTGAGATAAATTAGAACCATTAGAATCAGTACTAATAATGACAGTTATAGAATCAGTACTATTAATGACAGTAATAGAATCAGTACTATCAATGACATTTATAGAATCAATACTATTAACGAAATTTATAGAATCAGTACTATTAATGATAGTTATACTATCAACTATATTATTAATAGTTTAAATATCAGTGCTATAGGGATGTTATATACTTGCAATATTCAATACTAGGGCTTCTAAGTAGGCGAGAATGTCAAAAAACCAGGATCGGAAACCAGGTTGAAAAATACTTCATAGTATTTAGTTGGCGCGGGTGAAAGTACTTCCAGAGCTGAGAATGCTTGCATCGGAACTTATTTATATGAAGATAGGGATCTATTAATAGAAAAACCAAACAACTAAAATGGCAGTGGACAGGCCACATGTACCAAAATCTTGACAGAGTGGATCCCAAGATACAACGCAAAAAGGAAAAGAGGCAGACAACATAAAAGATGGTCAGATGATGTAAAAAGAGCAGCCGGGCCACTATGGCTGAGAGTGGCCAGAGACAGGGAAGCTTGGAAAGAGTTGGAGGAGGCCTATGTGTCCTCAGGATACACTGACACAGCAAGTACCGGACTGATGTGCAAACTTTTATTTTATCAAATTCTATTCATAACTTTTTATTTACTTCACTTGTTATTTTTTGTCAGTAACAAAGGCTATTTTTAACCGACTTCAAAAAAAGGAGGAGGTACTCAATTCGGTTGTATTTTTTTTATTTTTATTTATTTATTATTTTATATAGGGATCTATTTCCAATGCGCAGGTATTTCCGCGATCTATAGTTTTGCTACGCTAACTTACTGGATATATCTATGGAGTAGCTGTTGGCGTTGCCGTAGGAGTCCACGGCATTGATCAGCACCCTGGGTGCGCAGCACGTCGCCCTATACGTAGCTATGACCTCATCCCTGGAGCCCGATATGAAGTTGCTGTCGTACATGAGGCCTATGGGCGACGAGGACAGGCGAAGAAGTCCTGGGGGGGGAGTTGGTAATTGTTAAAATTTTCAAACATTCATGACCTTAAATTCATTAATTCATCATTCTTGACCTTAAATTCTTTTATTCATAATTCTTGACCTTAAATTCATTCATTCATCATCATTCATGACCTTAAATTCATTCATTCATCATCATTCATCATTCTTGACCTTAAATTGTGTGAAAGTTGATAATTTTCTTTCAACTCCTCGTATTTATATCTTTCGATTAAATTCGTGCGGGTTCCAAGACAATTAACTTTATCCCGGGACTCGCCGAGGGTCAAACCTCGTTGCCATCGTGTTGAATGACTTAACTGCCATTAGATGTGACTGATAGTTATCAAATCACTTTGCTTACCTTATTAAAGGGCTTGCCTCTAACACGAGGTAAGTTTGGATTCAGCTAAGTAAAACGCAGAACCCGGTAAAACCCGTTCGAAAGGGGGCTCCCATATAACACACACACACATATACTTTTTGCATCGTTACCTCCTAGAGCGTCCCTGGCCACGACTGTAGTGGACCAGGAGTGCTGAGCGCAATCTGACCCTGTTCTCCCGAGGCAGGTCCCTTGGAAGCTGTGCCTGATCTCCGGAGCCCACACATCTGAAACGGCGTCCCCTCCCGTAGCCACGTATACGTACGCTGATATTGATACTTGCTCGTTGCCTGTTAGAAAAAAAGTTTATCTTACGAGGGAAGATCTCTGAATCGACTCGCTGACTCGGGAAGCTTGGAAGAACAGACAGAAAGCCTGTATGGGGCCTGTAGCTAAAGCGCAGGGCCCTTGTTTAGAGGGGAAACACGTGTCGAATACTTTTTTAGATTGGCTTCGTTTCGCGGAGGATTGCATTTTATTTGAGGTCCCGTCACTCGTGATAGATAGTTTCTCGACTAACATCTTAGAGGAGTTCTGTGTTGCCGGCTTCTTTAATTATCGATCAAACTTGGTTGGTTTGTAATTGGACAAGTTGACAAGGCGGGGGTCAGTGGTGGGTTTCTCTTCCCCCATCTCTCTTCCCCCGGCCTCGAGGCCGCCAAGGCGTAGTGCTCGTAGCCTTTGCCTTGTACGTGGCTTATCCAGAATTGAGGAAGAACGATTGTATCCTTACCATATGCTGTAAAAGTGATGAGGTCCCTAGATCCAGTTGGTGTCGATGGTATAGCAACGCTAACTATCACGTTAACCGTTTGTCCTGAAGCTATAGTTTGCCTGAAAATATATAGAATTATTTTAGGATACCCTTGATGGCCAAGTTGGTAGAACGTTCGCTGTTGAAAACAAGTGGTTGCTGGTTCAAAATCCAACTCCTGAGATTTTCGGATTGAATATTATCACTGATGAGTATGGTGAAGGCAATGTCGCTGTGTGAAATCCACCAACCGGCACTGTGCCAACGTGGTAGACTATTGCGCAAATCCCACTTGCATTGAGGGGGAGTATGCCAGCTCGCCCCCTATTAGAACCAAATACCAACGCCGAAATTTAGGTAAACTGCAGTGTAACTATGTGAACCCCATCAGGGGTTAAGGACTTGGTGGTTGTGGTAGAGTCCAAGGTGTATAAAGACTTTTGCTATGCCTGCCTACTCCTATGAGACACCTAAAGGCGTGTACGTATGCATGTACTTACGAGCTAGGGCTGATGCCTGTGAGGAACCTCAGTTCGCCCACCGCACCGAATCGAAATGAGACTGATTGTTCCCTGTAGTTCGTCACCTCGAAGTGCAGCTGAAACAAATCATTGATCAATAAACTGTACGGTCCCAAACCAAGCAACGTCCTGTCGGGGCAATACAATAGACTCGCAGCGATCCCACAGTATAATTACAATCACTTATATATGTATACTAGCTGTTGCCCGCGACTTCGTCCGCGTGGTATTTAACAAAGACTCAACCGTTGGCAACAGCCTGCTCGCGTTCTGATCCCGCGGGACGCGTTGCAGGTTGTTGCTATCAAACTTAATCAGGCGCAGCGCTGCAACATTGGTTTTAATTTTTTTTCGAGAGATCCTATTTTTTTTTCTAAAATAAAAGTAGCCTAAGTTACTCCTTGTTACATCAGCTATCTGCCAGTGAAATTCCCGTCAAAATCGGTCCAGCCATTTCTGAGATTACCCGGAACAAACAGACAGACAGACAGACAGACAGACAGACAGACTTGTGCCAAATTTCATCCAGATGGATCTGGATGAAATTTGGCACAGAGATAGATTATAGTCTGGAATAGCACTATATATAGGCTACTTTTTATAGCGGTAAAAAGGACATACTTTTTAATCACGGGTAACACCGCGGGGTGCAGCTAGTTTACATATAAGTTAGATCAAAAATAAATTACAAGCGTGTGTTAATGGTGACAAAACATACCTGTAAGTTGTCTCCAGGGGATCCATACAGCCTGGTGGCCAAGCCAATCTGTACCGCCGTCAGCAGCGTCCCTTGCTGGTTCATCACCTGCAAGAATGCCATATGGATTAGGGAGCGTTCAAGTATTACGTAACGCAATTTTTGGAGATTTTTGACCCACCCCCTCCCCCCCATGTAACGCGCCCTAACGTTTTTCTTTACACCCCTACCCTCCCTAGTAAAACGTTACGTAGCCACCACCAATTGACCATTTTAACCTGAAAGTCACAATTGCGTAAGATAATGGAGAGATGCGTAAGAAAAAAAATCTCTACGCGACCGTTCTGAAGGGTTAAAACAATGTTACGTAACGCGTAGTTCAAACTCTCCCTCCGGCCCCTGTAATGCATCGTAATGTTTCAGAAGACCTCCCCCTCCCCCCAAATTCGTTACGTAACACTAGAAGGGTCCCTTGTGATGGGGCACCGTCATAAACCCTGAGACACTGTCGTGAAGATGCCTTTTCCGCTAAACGACCCCTAGATTTGAACAAGTAACGGTGACTACAGTGGCGTAGCATGGGGGGGTGGAGGGTGCGGTCTGCACCGGGCGGCACTTGTCCAGGGGCGGCATTTCACAGGTGGCGGATAGAGAAAAAAAATCTTTCAGTGTTTTTTTTCGTAATTTTTTTTTGTCGATACCATGCCCCAAATTTTTTATAATGAACAGCAAAAATAAGAGGGCGGCACATTTGAAATGCGCACCGGGTGCTAATGACCTATGCTACGCCACTGGGTGACCATATCTTACCTGTGACATAGCTCTATTGTAAGGCACTGGGCTGCTATCGTTGATCCTCAGTTTGCCGTTATAGATCCTGGAGTTCATCTCCTCGGCACTATCTAGGTCGTTCATCGAGTCCGGGAAAACGATGGATGCTGATCTGCCCAATCGGATTTCGGGTTGGTTGAGGGGTCCAGCGAGACGCGTGAATGGTTCCCCTGGGAAGAGATGCTGAGTGTGATGGGCATAGTAGCAAAACTTATAAGTAGTGTTGCCCGTATTTGGACATGCTCTTGTAGACTCGGTTTTGGTCTTGAAGACTGAGTCTTAATAAGATAACCTAATTGTATCAAGAACCAGACCAAATATGCCAGTCTCCTTGCGTGGTACTTTAGCAATTTCATATAGACCCCCGGTTATCCGACAAACGTTTTGCAGAGCAGAGTCGAACTATCGAATTTGTCGGATTGTTGAGTACTGCCTAAGACCCCCTATAGTCCGGTTTTTTTTTTACAAAAGAGTACCTTGTAATCCGACAAATTACAGATCCAATGATAAGATTCTATATGTAGAGTATGACACTGAAGTACAAATCATACTTCATTATGTATGTCGAAAACAACTAGGTGACGACTCTACTGGTGGTAGGCTTCGGCCGTGGTTAGTCACCACCCACTGAACAAAGCCATGTCGCCAAGCGGCCTAGCCGTGTTCCGGCATGATGTTCGGTGTTGCCATTCATGGATGGCGGGTCAGATCGGCTGCGCTGCATGTGCCTAGTGAATGTAGCGTCTCGATCTACTGCCGCCTTCCTACCTAGGCAAGTATGCTCCATCGTAGATCTCATCGTCACTTACCATCAGGTGAGATCGAGATCAAATACTTGACTATAATGTAATAAAAAAAAAAAAATGCCTACGCGTCAAGTACAATCATGCATTATCTACATTAGAGAAGATTGTCAAAAAAATATTCAATAATAATAGACATGTAAAATAACAGGGGGTGCCGGATTGCCGCGGGGTCCACTGTAATAGAATGCCCAATAGAACAGAAGTCTATGACAGTATTTTGTGGCCTGAAAGATCTAAGGCCGATTTTGGGCAACACTAACTGTGGGGGTTGGTCGGATATTTCATATAGTACATACACTTTTCACCCCCGGTGTGAAGTGGTTGGTAGGCCTGTTCAAAATAAATGATTTGACCGTCGTTTTGATCGCAAAGGTTTTATATGAGGAACTGCTTTAACAGGTGGTTAGTCCATCGCCGCAGAAGTGGATCACAAGTGGGCCATGGTAATAGAGTATACATTAGTACTTGGTCTTGGCCTCTCCTTATTCTTCGCCAATATGATCTTCCTATTCTTTCCTCAGCCAGCCACATGTTTGACGCGAAATCGTGATGATCACAAGTTCAAATATTTTTCCACACGTCCTTCATTACCTTTCATGTCCCTTCCGACGATCTTCACGTAGACTTTGGGGCCTTTGACCGGCGGTATCGCCACATCAGCGACCAGCTCCACCAGGGGGTCCGCCTCCACGTTCTGGCCGTCCCCTACTATTGGTTGGTAGCTGTAAAAGATAAAGTTGTGATGATATATTGGACACCCTCCCCCCCAACCTCAAGGAGTCCCCTGGGGTAATCACGTACACTCGTAACTCTTCTAGAGCCCCTGGGGTATATAGACAGCCAATTCCCATAAGAGTTTGTATATCATGGAAAACTGTGAGTCAGATGTTGATGTCATGGATGTTTAATGGACGTAATCGTGTAGTTGGATCGTCCCCAGTCCACCGTACGGTACCCATAAAACAAGGGAAGCATTGCTTAGGACCGTACAGGGCCCAATTCACTAATTTAAATAAAACGACATACAATTTCTCTTCCAGCGACACACTATTGAGATTCCATTAGGACCGAAAAAGACTATTCTGATAAAACTGTAACGTCGTCTCGATGGAGTCTCACTTCGGTGTCAATGGTTGTGTGTCGACTGCTAGAAACGTCAGATAACTAAATACTTCAATGGCAGTAGAGGGGCTGGTCAGTTGAAAAGCTACCGGCCTTAAAAATCTATAAGACTACCAAATGACACTCCACCGAAGCCGTTTGTAAATTAGCAGAATCGAGCCCCAGTTGGTGTGTTCGTCTGGCGATATGATATGGTATGTCAGGTGTACCTGAACGGTAGCTTCGCCAGCTCGGTTCCATACTCGTCGACCAGCTGTGACTCCCTGACGCTGGCTACCGGCCCGGTGACACGGAATTTCAGGCTGTCTGAAAAATGAACACATGTCTTGGATAAGCACATTTCAGGGGCAATTGTCATTCCAGCGACACACTAAGAGGGTAGATATCATCATGTCACATCCATTATTTTATTTATAACTAGCTGTTGCCCGCGACTTCGTCCGCGTGGTATTTAACAAAGACAACCGTTGACAACAGCCTGCTCGCCCATTCTGAGCCCACGGGACGCATTACAGTTTGTTGCTGTCAAACTTAATCAGGCGCTGCGCTGCAACATTGGTTTTAATTTTTTTTCGTGAGATCATTAATTTATTTCTAAAATAAAAGTAGCCTAAGTTACTCCTTGTTACATCAGCTATCTGCCAGTGAAAGTCCCGTCAAAATCGGTCCAGCCATTTCAGAGATTAGCCGGAACAAACAAACAGACAGACAGACAGACAGACAGACAGACAGACGGACAGACAGACAGACAAAAATTGTAAAAAATTTTGTTTCGGTATAGGTAACGTGTATACATCCAAATGCACTTAGTAAAAAGCGGTTATTTTAATATTACAAACAGACACTCCAATTTTATTTATTTATTATTATATATGTATAGATGTGTATTTATTGAATTTGTTATTGCTAATTGATTACTTGACATTGGCAATATACACGCTAAGTTGTGGGTGAGGCCATTTGCATATCCATTTTATTTCATCGCATCTCATTTCGTAAAGAAATAAGAAGAAGAGAAGGGGGTACACGAGCGGTTCCATTACGACTGACAGATTGGATATTCTGCTAAAACTTTAATGTCGTCTTGATGGAGTCTCATTTCAGTGTCAATGGTTGTGTGCCGACTGCCAGAAACGTCAGATAACGAGTAGAATACCATTTCGTAGCTACATAATATTGATACACGACTGAAGTACAGAATACTAAATAGTTCAATGGCAGTTGAATGGCTGGTCAGTTGAAAGCCGCTGGTATTGGAAAACTAATAGACTACCAAATGTTAAATCGACACTCCACTCAAGCGTTTGTAAATTAGTAGAATTGAGCCCCAGGCGCAGGATCGATGGCTTCACGTGCTCGCATAGGCACGAGGATTTTAATCGATATAGCGAATATTTATCGATAATCGCGTCATCGTTCATTAGAGAGGGACCTCGAGATAACCTTTGCCGTTGCAAGGGTCGTGTTTCCTTGTTTACATGCATTCGATGGAGCGAGATGCGGGATATGATCAGAATCAGAATATTTTCTATTCACGTAGACCATTATGTACAGTACTTATGAATCGTCAAAAGTTACAAAAATAGTATGCTACTGCTTTACCACCCGTTCGGAATGCCGTTCCTATGGAGAAGAACGAGCGAGAAACTCCGTGGTTGCTCTTTTTTATTTAAAACTAGCTGTTGCCCGCGACTTCGTCCGCGTGGTATTTAACAAAGACTCAACCGTTGGCAACAGCCTGCTCGCGCGTTCTGATCCCGCGGGACGCATTGCAGATTGTTGCTATCAAACTTAATCAGGCGCAGCGCTGCAACATTGGTTTTAATTTTTTTTCGAGAGATCCTATTTTTTTTTCTAAAATAAAAGTAGCCTAAGTTACTCCTTGTTACATCAGCTATCTGCCAGTGAAATTCCCGTCAACATCGGTCCAGCCATTTCAGAGATTACCCGGAACAAACAGACAGACTGATAACAATTTTAAAAAAGGTTGTTTTGGTATAGGTACCGTGTATACATCCAAATGCATTTAGTAAAAAGCGGTTATTTTAATATTACAAACAGACACTCCAATTTTATTTATATGTATAGATAGATCTTTTACATTTTTGAGCAATCGCGGCTTTATACAGGCTGTCCCATCGCGATAGTGCATGGTCCACCAAATACCTTAAGTATTTGAAAATAGGAATTATCACCAATATTGATTACTTATATTTACGCGAATACTACACATTGATATAAAACTACGGATTTTACGAATTTTATCGCGTTTATATTGCGATTGTTACATTGCCGACGTTTCGGCAGCTTTTCTTCTGCCGGGTAGCAATGTTAGAAAAAAAATATTTTAAACTCATACCCTCCTTTTCTATTGTACAGTCGGTTAACACGGAAGCCCGCCGCCAAAGTGGGTTATGTTACTAATCAGCATAACCTTTATCATCAACACGACTGATAAACAATTATTATGTTTTGTTTAAAATGTCGTTCAGTAAATAATTATTTTACATAACGCCCAGTTGTGTTTTGTATTAAATTATCAATAATATCGAGTGTTCAAGTGAATAATACATTTTTGGTAATGAAAACGGGGCAAGTGATTGAATAAAATTATGGGATAAAAATAAAATAAATAGGTCTTCGAGCAACCGTTGTCTATGATCGTTATTAAAAAAAATACCGTGACAGTGCAAAAACATAATCAAATATAAATATACGTTTCGAACGTTCCATATTAAAAAAAATACAATAAAAAAACACGTTCCTATTTCAAATCACGATCGTTCGAATTTTAAATGTGACACAATTTTGACACAGTGATATTTTAACGGTAAATCAAGTTTTTATCGCAGATCTATTTATTTCCATGTAAGAAGTATTTATGTTTATGAAGTGGATTTGTGGTGTTATCTGTTTGTTATAGCGTCGTTTCATTAATTTTATTACAGCTCACTCGAAAATAATTACGGTCGCTGCGTTTAGTATTTCGTAATATAGTTATTAATAGTGTATTATATTTACATAATATGTTCGAATCAAATGATTATATTAGGCTGTGTCCCCAGTAGGCAAACTGTTAGCGGCCGACTGGGTTAGCGGCGTATCGGTTTAGTACGCCCTTCTATATATTTGAAATGGAGTGTTCACAGTTTGCTAGTTTGCGCTCACTCTATGTAGTTTGCTGTGTTGCGCGCGCCGATTGATGCAGTGAGCGGCCGACTCACAGCAAACCCGGTTCCAGTCGGCGGCGGCGATATGCTTGTTCGCCGGGCGTAGTGAGTCCGTTTGCCGCAAACTGTCATGTGGACAGTTGACAGTGAAAATTCAGTCGGTCGGTCGACCTAAATAACTAAGCTAACAAGTTTGCTTGCGACGCACGCAAATTGATCTGAGTTTGCAGCCAACTCGAATTTCAGTTCGCCACAAATTTGCGGCTCACTCAGTCGGCCGCTGACAGTTTGCCGACTGGGGACACAGCCTTAAACTCGTATCATCGGTAGTTCGGTGTGCAAAACTTAGATGTAGGCCGAATTGTCATATTTTGATAAAAAAAAATATCAGATTCAATGTAAGTAAAAACCGCTGGACACGGAAATAATTCTACATTTGTCTTTTTCTGTTCATAAACATGGTTATAAATATAATTGATTTACTTCTCGTAATATCACTGTGTCACAAAAAAAGCTTTGTTTTTTTTTTTTTTAACATTCCGTCTATTTCCGCCAATTCTATTTTTTTTTTGACAGCTTAAACTTGTTATACGTTTGGAAACTTGAGCAATCCGACGAGATAAATATTTTTATTGATTACAATAGATAACTTTAATCGACTCAACATAAATCACAATCGATATTAATGCTACCTTTGGCAGAATATCTCAATACCATTGCCCAATTTCATAATGGCTCACGTAACGCGATGTAAAAAAAAAACTGGTTATAACTATGTTTAGAGCAATACAACATTTAGATGACTATATGTTTCTCCACTTCCTTCCCATCTTAATTTACCCAAGTGATTTGTTAATGTGGGTACTGTGTAGCTAAAAACATGTAATCTATACATATAAATAAAATTGGAGTGTCTGTTTGTAATATTAAAATAACCCCTTCTTACTAAGTGCATTTGGATGTATACACGTTACCTATACCGAAACAACATTTTTTACAATTTTTGTCTGTCTGTCTGTCCGTCTGTCTGTCTGTCCGTCTGTCTGTCTGTCTGTCTGTCTGTCTGTTTGTTCCGGGTAATCTCTGAAATGGCTGGACCGATTTTGACGGGAATTTCACTGGCAGATAGCTGATGTAACAAGGAGTAACTTAGGCTACTTTTATTTAAGAAAAAAAAATTGGATCTCTCGAAAAAAAATTAAAACCAATGTTGCAGCGCTGCGCCTGCTTAAAGTTTGATAGCAACAATCTGCAATGCGTCCCGCGGGATCAGAACGCGAGCAGGCTGTTGCCAACGGTTGAGACGTTGTTAAATACCACGCGGACGAAGTCGCGGGCAACAGCTAGTTATATATATAGAATTAGTCCTTTTTAAACCAGCTACTCAAGCCTGCCTAGCCGTTCCTACAGATACCCATAACAATGTACCGCTCAAAAATGTAAAAGATCTTTTTAAAACGAACAACCATGGAGTTTCTCGCCCGTTCTTCTCCATTGGAACGGCATTCCGAACGGGTGGTAAGGTTGTAGCTTAGCATTTTGTGTCGGTTTCGACGATTCACGAGTACTGTACTAACGGTTAAATTAATAAAAGTATTCTGACTCCACTGTATACGCTTATTCATCACTATATCAAGAACTTCACGGCTAAACGCCTCTGTTATTGGCTTTGGCTAAAAACAAAAAACAAACTACCAAACATACATTTCACATTCGATGTAATATTATTATTTCTATGATTCGTGAATATCGCGTTGTTGTATGCAACACCGTCGCGTCCTTGGCTCGCATAAAGTGCGTCGCCGTCTTGAACGCGAGGAGCTGTCAACGTGACATTTGGAGGTTATATATATTTTTTTTTTCTTACGCTTGTGTTTTTTTTTTTTTTTTATCGCAAAGGGCTTTATATATAGTTTGTTTCTTGGTGTACATGCTTTTTTTAAATTGTTTCGTGTTGATGTAATAATGCTTATCGTGTTGGAGTTTATTCGATTTGTTTGCGAGCTTTGACACCTCAGAAACATTCTGTATATATTACTCTTAATGCTTCTAAGGGGGTATTACATTATCTGTGTTATAGAGTCATGCATGTATAGATAAAGTCGAACGTCTACGAATCATTATGGTTTTTTTTTATCAAAGTTTCCGAGAGTTTTATACATTCTGTCTATGCCCCAGATCTATGTCATATGTTATCTATACATATAAATAAAATTGGAGTGTCTGTTTGTAATATTAAAATAACCGCTTTTTACTAAGTGCATTTGGATGTATACACGTTACCTATACCGAAACAACATTTTTTACAATTTTTGTTTGTCTGTCTGTCTGTCTGTCTGTCCGTCTGTCTGTCTGTCTGTCTGTCTGTCTGTCTGTTTGTTCCGGGTAATCTCTGAAATGGCTGGACCGATTTTGACGGGAATTTCACTGGCAGATAGCTGATGTAACAAGGAGTAACATAGGCTACTTTTATTTTAGAAAAAAAAAATTGGATCTCTCGAAAAAAAAATTAAAACCAATGTTGCAGCGCTGCGCCTGATTAAAGTTTGATAGCAACAATCTGCAATGCGTCCCGCGGGATCAGAACGCGAGCAGGCTGTTGCCAACGGCTGAGTCTTTGTTAAATACCACGCGGACGAAGTCGCGCGCAACAGCTAGTGGTTAATAAATAATACGGGCGATTCCGGGGTGCCTCTCAATATTCCGTGTGTAAAAAGGTTTCAGATTATCGATACCATAATCGATAGTATTAATAAGTTAGAAATAAACTAATGCATGACTCAATACATTTTTTGTTTACTAGCTTTTTCTGAAGCGTTCCCTTGTGTGTGTGTGCTGTTTTTTTTCTCTCTTAATTTAATAATATTGATTTACTGGTGTTTATTGTGCGGCGAAGAAGCGACTGTCAATATAAATATGAGTAGCAGTAAGGCAACTCTGTACATAGTGCGAGAAATATGCGCACATAGATGTTTGCGCCTTTGCGCAAGAGTCTTCGATATTTGAATTTGAATCTTTCCACTAGGAGAACCTATAGCGATCTGGTAAATATAGAAAGATTCGTTATTGGTCGGATTTCGGCCGAGTAGAGCCTTGCGAAGCTAGCGCATACCGGGCGAGAGTTAATAGTGAGGCACTTTTGGCCTCACGAATGACAGATGACAGCGGACACCTGGTGGGTTATTTTAAATCCTTCGGGATCGACTTCGGAAACGGATTTGAAACATTCCGATGTCGGTGTCGCGCCCGAAGAGCTTTCCGACGGAAACTTTTTGAAAAAAAAAAAACGATTTGGTATTGTCATCAAGATACTTCGAAGATAATCAAATTCGGAAATTTTAATAGCGATTGCGGTAATCCAGTTGGGAAGTTTTCGATTCCGTTTCCGATATCGATTGGTTTAAAATAACCCCGCTTAAGAGATAGAGTGCAGGTCAAGAGAAAACCCATATCACGGATTATGTCGCAATGAGTCTACCCTCTCCCTTCCGCAATTAATACGAGGGATTTTTTTTTTAATTTTTTTTTATTACATTATAGGCAAGTATTTGATCTCGATCTCACCTGATGGTAAGTGACGATGAGATCTACGATGGAGCATACTCGCCTAGGTAGGAAGGCGGCAGTAGATCGAGACGCTACATTCACTAGGCACATGCAGCGCAGCTGATCTGACCCGCCATCCATGAATGGCAACACCGAACATCATGCTGGAACACGGCTAGGCCGCTTGGCGACATGGCTTTGTTCAGTGGGTGGTGACTAGCCACGGCCGAAGCCTACCACCAGTAGAGTTGTTACCTAGTTGGCACCACCTAGGGTCACGTGTAGGGTATCTCGAGGGTATTTAATTCTCCTACGGACGAAGGTGACTCGACCCCAAGACAAAATCGGTTTATCTCACATTTTGTCTCGTCACAACCGTCATAGCCGGCCGCGTTACTTGTGCTGTGGCAAGCGTTGATCTTCTGCTATATGACTGCTTTGTGCTTTTGGGTTGTTGATCTTTTTTAATTTATTTAAGTACCTATTTGATTGTGAATGCGGATGGATCCGTTCAAGAGCTTCAGCTGGGGTTTTTCATTTTATGTAAACTGTTAACTATTAATGTAAACTTCGGAATATCCCGCGACAAATTTTTACTCCTATTCCTAGAACCTTTAGAATGCCATTGTACCGTACCATGGTATAATAATATGCTACGTCAGATATTCTCCTCCGACAATAGCCTACGAGTACGTCACGATCAGTGTTGCCATTGTTGAATTTTTTTTATTTTTTTTTATATCATTATAGGCAAGTATTTGATCTCGATCTCACCTGATGGTAAGTGATGATGAGATCTACGATGCAACATACTTGCCTAGGTAGGAAGGCGGCAGTAGATCGAGACGCTACATTCACTAGGCACATGCAGCGCAGCTGATCTGACCCGCCATCCATGATCAGCCATATATATCGAATATAACACCGCTCATTGGTCGAAGATGGCCGATGACGTATTCTTGGGCCAATCAAATGACTTGGGTAACGCCCAGGAAGAGGATACTATACGATGGCGTAGCATATTTTTATTCTCCCATAATCCAATCCCATCTCCATTAAGCCATGTCGCCAAGCGGCCTAGCCGTGTTCCGGCATGATGTTCGGTGCTGCCATTCATGGATGGCGGGTCAGATCAGTTGCGCTGCATGTGCCTAGTGAATGTAGCGTCTCGATCTACTGCCGCCTTCCTACCTAGGCAAGTATGCTCCATCGTAGATGTCATCGTCACTTACCATCAGGTGAGATCGAGATCAAATACTTGCCTATAATGTAATAAAAAAAAAAAAACAAAATTCTATGGTCGGTGCCGATTTATCTCCTACGTTAAATTATTCAGGTTTTTTACACTGTTGTAACCGTTCCATCTAATTGAATTACCGCTTCTTGCCAGCTAAAAGAAATGCAGCTTAGCAGGCGCTTTTTTGGATGGATACAAAAAATACATGATTACGAGGTGAATAACCTCTGTGTTTAGCGTCGTTTAGATCAAGGGCTCCCAAACTTATTTTGTCTACTGCCCACTTTGAGAATTAATAATTTTTTAGCGCCCCCATTATTTTCACCTACTTAAAAACCACTTCAACTTCAACCTAAATTAATTATAGTAAGCCTCTACACAACGCCCCCATTTTTTTTCTGGGTCTCTTACCCTTGAGGCCTGCAGCGCCCACATAGGGGCGTTATCGCCCACTTTGGGATAGGCTGGTTTAGACTGTATTGATCAAGCCACCATTCTCGAATGGTGTAGGCAGGGATGCTGGTTGAAGATGAGATTCGCACATCAACTCCGAAAATCCCAGAAGTTCGAGCCGTGGTTTGAATTTGCGACCCTGGTTTCCGAGGCAAGCGTTCTACCAACTTGGCTATCAATACTTGCTTTCGTACGTAGCATTCAAATCTATGGCCAGCTTACCCGGAGTCCCAGGTTCGATGTCGAAGTGTATCTGCGTTCTGGCAAACACGCAGAGCCGGTAATCGCACGTGTCACAGCGTACGCTCAGATGCCACATTCCCACCAACCCTGGTAGGGGTTCAGGTTTCGAGGGATCCGCTGGGAGGACGGAAAGCCTGAAAAAAAAACATTTCTGCGTTATTAAATCCCTCCCGCCATAGTCTCCGGCAAAGACTTTCACACATAATAGTAATTTCTAGTTCAAAAGACTAGATACTAACATGTTTCTTATGGGACTAGGCCCGCCACACACTCCCACCACTGCTACTCCTGTAAGCCAGGATCTGCAGTGGTGTCCAATGATGACACCGAGGATTGACCCTCGGCGAAATTGTCTTTGAACCCGCAAGAATTTAATCGAAAGATAAAAATAGGAGGAGTTGGAAGAAAGTAATTATCCACTTCCCTCCATTGCAAAGCGGGAGACAAAAAAGATCTGGTAGATAAATTTCCACAGAAGTACGACTCTTACAGCTGTAGCTGCAGTCTAAGTCCAGGTGTAAGTCACCACGGAGAGTTTAAATACTAGTTGGTCCTAAACTTTTGAGCTGATTAAACTTAATTCCAGTAATAGGTATGGCAAAAACGCTTGAACGCCTACTAACATGTTGTCGTGAAGATTCGATCCCGGGAACACTAGGTACACGTCTCTTGGCGTCGTACCCTCGGTTCTCGACGCCGGTGAGAAGTTCTCCACCGATGATGAGTTGTATAAGTCTATTTGAGGCGCTGTAAGAGAGTAAAATGGGTCATTAGTTCATTGGTACGCCATCTGAAAAGGCTTAAGGAGGCAGCTATAACGTAGCCATCACTCTTCGTAGTATCTTATTCAAGATTCATCTCCAGGTAACAAGTTTTATCCTGTACAGGTTCAGTCAACTGAAAAATCTGATTCCTTCAACCCCTATTCATTGCTTAGTTCACGGCTATCGTGCTCCCTGGTCGCATGGCGTAGATTATAAAAGTACCTACAAAAAACTCTTTATAAGAGTAACTGCTAATTAAAACTTTCTGCTTAGATCGGACCGCAAGCAACAGCTAAATATGAGGGTACCCCGGTACAAACTATGACACTAGGACGTCAAACACCCCAGTCCCCCCGTGACAAAAAAAAAGTCGAACGAAACGTCGGGAACGTAAAAGCATGAAATAAATGCGATCAGAACTGTAAAATAAGTTTGATTACAATGTGTAGTATTCGCGTGAATATAAGAAATCAGTAAGTAACGGCTAAGTTTTTTGGCGTTTCTTTTCAGTGGGACCAACATTCCGAGCTGGTGGTGATTTTCGACTATTCGTATATGCTTTGTTTGGCTTGCATTAATTTTAAATAAAAATTAGATAACTAAGTCTGTGAATTTTGAGTTGGTAGAACAAGTTCTTTGCTGCTATGGTGGTTGGCAGCATTGCGAAACACCACCGGAACACACCGATTCCATAATGACAACAATCATAATTTAGTATAGAGTTTCCTTAATGAGTGAGGGAGCAATTTGGCTTCGTATTGTTGTCTCGCGATGGCCGCTGCGCGGGCGCCGAAGGTCACAACTATTTATTTTGACAGATTGATTATTCAATTAACATGATTATACGATGAAGGCTGCTTATATGTTTGAAAAGGGTACATACAACTTTTAGCTTAACTGCATAAGTTAACACACACAATGTCATTTAACCGCCGCGTAACATTAAAAAAAGTAGGTTTAAAAAATAACACGCAGGGATCGAATAGGATAGGTGTCGTCCATAAACAATCGGTTAACATTTTATTTGTGGTGTCTGACAGTAAATGTAATGATGCTTAAAAAATCTCCACTTTTCATCTGGCATCGATTCAAACACCACAGATACACCAAAGCACAGATAATACTAGCAGCAACCAAGATCGTTTATGCATCCACTTGGTTCCTGATGCAGTGAGCCGAGTGCCATACGTCCAGACCACCAGACCAGACTCACCATCATTGGGTGGATACAGGACTGCATGCTCAACAGCACCTTCTATCAACACTCTTAACGCTGCAACTCCATTCTCAACTGGCAGTCCAAGAGATATAGCTTGCCCACCTCCCCGTCTCACTAGCAGGGTCTGAGGACAAGGAGATAATGATTATAAACTCTATAGCCCTACTCAAATAGTACTCAATAGCCTGACATTCCTGGGGGTCCTAATGCAACCAGCCACCGACTATTAAGGTCAGTTTACTTTGCTTCAAAGCTTTCGAGGAAGCTTGGTGGCGCTGTGGAATCGACACATGTCTCAAATAGCTGAGCATCACGCATCTCTGAACAAAGACCTCGCTGCGCTACGCCCTTTTCCAACAGAGTTCGCTGTGCCAAGCTAGTAGAATGAAGCAATCTGGTTAAGAGTAGTCCCAATAGTGAAGGTCTCGGATTGTATATGCTAGTTGCTTTGCTCAGTGGCATATCAGATGCTCTAGAAATTGGCCATAATTGATTTGGGAAAGGAGAAAGTGTTTAAACTTGACTTTTTAAGTCGGCGCCTTCTTCAGGCTATGGAGCAGCGAGATGTTATTACTACCCTGGCGCCCCTCATATTACCGCCGCACCCCAGGGCCGCTTATGACCACTATACCTAGAACTTACATCGAATCTATCCACTTCAGCTTCAGAGTTCAGCCTCCCTCGTCTACCTTGCTTCAAACCCACGGGCACCCATTGCTCCAACTCTGCCGCTATATTGCTACCGGCGTCTACATCCTGAAACAATTCATCTTACATTGCAAAATTGTAATACGTAAACATGTGCGAATCTCATTTGCAACCACGATTATCACTTGCTAAACGGTGAAGGAAAACATTGTGAGGAAACCTGCATGTCTGAGAGAGCCCCTCGAAAGATGTGTGAAGTCCGCCAACCAGCACTGGGCCAGCGTGGTGGACTATGGCCTAATCCCCCCTCGCATTAAGGGGAGGCCCTTGCCCAGCAGTGGGACATTAAAAAGGGCTGGTATTATATATAAGATCGAGTACATTATAATACGTAAACGAAGCGCCGATTAGGCGGAATGATGCAGTCCAATCTGTTGTTAGTAATTAGGTTTATTCATTGACACTTTGAAAAGGCCGTTTTGACAATTAAATCCATATAAAATTTAACCTGTATTCGCACAGGCAATGTTGTCGAAGCTAATCATATTATTCGTTACCCTCCATAGCCACATCCAAGACTCCCAAAGCGAGGTCTGTACTCTGAAGATGCCTTAGATGCACCCCTAAATCTCCCGTACAACAGATAGCGCTCAATACCTCTTCCATTGAATCTTGAAAGGCCATCGGCGGTCAACAGCACTTATCAATCGTTTTGCCGAAACTGTGCTTGCATTTTATTACCGACTAGCTGTTACCCGCGATTTCATCCGCGTGGTATTTAACAAAGACACAACCGTTGGCAACAGCCTGCTCGCGCGTTCTGAGCCCGCGGGACGCGTTGCAGGTTGTTGCTATCAAACTTAATCAGGCGCAGCGTGCAACATTGGTTTGAATTTTTTTTCGTGAAATCTTATTATTTTTTCTAAAATAAAAGTAGCCTAAGTTACTCCTTGTTACATCAGCTATCTGCCATTGAAAGTCCCGTCAAAATCGGTCCAGCCATTTCAGAGATTAGCCGGAACAAACAGACAGACAGACAGACAAAAATTTTAAAAAATGTTGTTTTGATATATGTACCGTGTATACATCCAAATGCACATAGTAAAAAGCGGTTATTTTAATATTACAAACAGACACTCCAATTTTATTTATATGTATAGATTGTAACGGATCAGCAAAAAACAACACAACGGATTTAACGGTGACATAAAAAAATGTCTACGACGATTCTCCGGTTTGATGCACCGTTCAAATTGGGTGAAATTGTATCTCAATGCAACTTGTGCAACAGTGTCGTCACGATTGTATTATTTTACCGGCAAAATATACACGGTGTTTTTGAGCAAAACTAATTCGTGCATTCGCCGCAACGAGCGCGGAATTTTGAAATGATTCACTTTATGTTTTGTATTTTTTTTCCTTAAAGGCCGTTTTGAATAGCATTCCTTGTGACTCTAAGCAGTGATAGCCAATTCGGTGGAACGCTTGCCTCGGTAACGAGCATCACAGGTTCAAATCCCCGCTCGCACCTCTGGGATTTCTGGATTTCATGTGCGAATCACTTTTTCAACCATGATTATCACTTGCTAAACGGTGACGGAAAACATCGCGTTTAAACTACACGTTACGTAACATTGTTTTAACCCTGCCGAACGTTCGCGTAGATATTTTACGTTTTATTAGGGGGGGGGGGGGTCTCCAAAATTGCGTTATGTAATACTTGAACGCTCCCTATGTACAGACCTCTGATAGATGAGACATTGGAAGACGAAGATGATAGCTTGGTCCATGGAAGTGATTATTTTTGTTATCACATTGGCACCGGGATCCTAGACAATAATGTTTGAGCACTTACCATAACTTGTAGCGAGTAAGGCAGAACCTCGCCCTCTGTGTGTTGGGAGATGTTCCTCAGCTCCTGAAGAGCTTCCTCCGAGTCTGGTGATGGATGCTCTGGGTCTGTCCATATTGTATACACCTGGTATGATAAAGCTTTTCATTATCTGGACACTAACACAGTCCTGAACTAGGAGTTTGTGTGACTTAAGCACTAGACGATGATAGGAATACGTTCATGTTTACCCCAACTAGGATTCGTATCCGGAAACCTCAGCACAGAAAGCAGGGTCACTACTAACTGAACCAATCGGGTGCCGTTTTTCGCCGCAGTCTAGTTAGTAATGCGCTGTTGTAAACGTCGGCGTGTTGCGCGATTTGGATGGGTTTGCCAGTATGTTTACGATTTACGATTCCGTTTCCGATAGCCAATTCGAATGGCTTAAAGTAACCCTTCTAGTGAAATACCGAAGCCTCATCCAACCTCACGGAGGGTAGGTGATTGACAGTCAAACAGGGTAAACTAGATATTGACCCACAATTTTTGCACTGATAACATGTGCGGTGGACAAAATCATGAACCTGGTAATAAGGATTACTTGTTAAATTTCCTGAAACCCAAAGACTCTACGTGAACTTTCTTATCTTGTGAACACACCTTCAGTCTCTTCTCTACCAACGCTCTCAACGCCAGCGGCAGCCTCTGAGGGTCACCAGGCCCCTTATCGGTCACCACGAAGAGAGCGCTATCGTATGGCACCAGCTTGGCTGCCGTGGCCAATGCGCGCATCGTGCCATCGTTTGCGGAGTCCGTGTGCACGCCCTGGGGAAGAGGAGGGAGGCTAAAATGGACCTGTCAGCATCAGCACTATATCATGGTAAACCAGGGCCCCAAGGCTGCTAACACAATCGATTCATAATCGAACAGCAACCGCATAGCAACTGTCTCTTTTGACAGATATCTGACAATGACATAGGTAAATTTACATCCCTGAAAATGCACGGCTCCTATGGGATAGCATACAGGAACCGTGTATTTGCAAAAGGACATACTTTTTAATCGCGGGTAATACTGCGGGGCGCAGCTAGTTTTATGTATGAACTCGACTGTTTCAGTTGAAAAAACATATTTTCATGTGTTTGTGTGTTAAACCTTGAAATCTGACGGTTTCAAGAGTTGTTTGCGTTCCGTTTCGCTTTGAATTATGCTTTTGACAATAATATTATTTTTTTCAGAATACCTTAGCTTAATAATTAGCATTGCGGCTGTTTTTATACAGCCAAAGTACTTCACGCTTTTAATGTTTCCTTTAAGCTGTGTTTAGACTGTTCGATCAGGGTCATCTGCATCTATACACCTAGGACCTGGACCTGGACCCAGCTCTGGGCACCCCCCTGGCCATTACGGCAGCCCCTTCAGAGGTTTAAAAAATATATGTTTCGGCATACAATATTTCACACTGACTGCGGTCGAATTTCCAAAAATCCCTCCTAAGTTCATCTTGGGGGTACTCAGTGAATATCTCGTCCAAAGTTCAAGTCTCTTAGTCAACTGGCTTAGGTTATGGGTTGTCCGAAAGTCTTTCAGCTATAGTATAAGTCTAATCATTTATTTCGTCTATAGACCCATCGGGGCAATTACGAATTGTCATTAGCATTTTTTTTCTTGCTCTCCAGTGTGTTGCCATGCGCGGTGCACACGCGCAACACTTTAACATCACACATCTTAATTGGCGCTATTTGAGCGATCAGTCCCAGGCTGCTTTATCATCTAAATAATCTATTAAGTGAATTATTAATATGTTTAGCTGCCTAGTTTGAGTTGAGTAAAATAATTTCTCTCTTAAGTAGAGAGTAAAATAATTCTCTCAATTCTCCAAATTAATTCTCAAGAGTTTTGCTTTGCACAGTACTATATGACGTTTGAGAAGGTTCTAGGACGTCTATAAATTGGAGGTTATATCTGTGTGTAGCCACGGTGTGTGGTGAGCGTAGCTATGTTTTAAGAAGCGAAATATCGCCGCGATTTCGTCGCTATATATGGCTATAGCCTAACTCCACACAACGCTGCGGGGATGACGTGTTTATTACACTAAGAATTTAGAGTCTAAGGCTTTGTGTGGGAAAGG
The DNA here is from genome assembly GCA_905333125.1 of Pheosia tremula. Classification (NCBI taxonomy): domain Eukaryota; kingdom Metazoa; phylum Arthropoda; class Insecta; order Lepidoptera; family Notodontidae; genus Pheosia; species Pheosia tremula. Next base: position 2,608,877 of record HG995427.1, on the reverse strand, counting down.
TTGATGAACTGATTGTGTTAATTCTTTTTTAAATAATAACAAACACAGCAACTGTACGGTCCCATACCAAGCAACGCTTCCATTATGGGTACCGCACAATGAACTGGAGACGGTCCCATTATAGAAATATGAGTCCGTTAGTCCGTACGCTGCTGTGAAATGTATCACATTAAACTTTAGTCCGTCACGGATAAAGTGTATTTAATTTGTAATACAATACAATTTGTATTCGTCATTCCACTCTTCGGCTTGAGTCTGTAGAAATATTTGTTATTAATTACAAACCATTACGGACTTGCGTATTGTCAAAAAAATATATAACAATGTGTTATGCTAAAATTTTACCGCCTGTTCGGTTATGCCGTTCCTATGCAGATGAAGGGGCGGGAAACTCAAAAGACAAGTTATTTGTTTTTTTTTTAAGAATGGTACAAATTTTTGTGTAGTCTTTGTGTCAGTACACAAGCCTGCCTAACCGTTCCAACATTGTTCGCACACACCCATAACAATGGACTGCTCAAAAATGTATAAGATCCTTTTAATAAGAGCCACCAAGGAGTTTGTCGCCCGTTATTCTCCATAGGAACGGCATTCCGAACGGGTAGTAGAGTTGTAGCTTAGCGTTTTGTGTCTTGATGAAACATAAGTATGTACTGTACTTAATGGTTCACATGAATTAAAGATCTGATTCTAGGTTGCGTGAACCATCCTCTCTAACCACTAAGCCGTTGAAGCTTCGTATTGACTATAACTTACTTATAATTGATAGAACTAGGCGATACTTGGCGGAAATCCATTGTTAAACTAATGGGGGAAGAATTCGTTTCGCGGAGAATTGCATTTTGTTTGAGGTCCCGTCACTCGTGATAGATAGTTTCTCGACTAACATCTTAGAGGAGTTCGGTGTTGCTGGCTTCTTTAATTATCGATCAAACTTGTTGGCTTTATAATTGGAAAATTTGACAAGCCGAGGGTCAGTGATGGGTTCCTCTTCCCCCATTAGTGTATAACTTACTTGGTATTTGAGCAGCAATTTTGACAGGGCTTCCGAGACAGCCCGGTCTCCGCCTCCAGTGCTGGTCGGCTGCAGGTTGTGCCTCGATCGCCAGTTCACTCCTGAATGAGAAGTTCAGTATGAGTGAATGAATGAACTCACACCGAATAGCCTAACCATCGCAATGAACAACGACAACTTTGATGTATTGTATTCTTATATTCACGCGAATACTACACATTGAAATAAATCTTATTTTATAGATTTTATCGCGGTTATTTTATGTTTTCTCGACGTTTCGGCTGCTTTACAGCGACCATGGTCTCGGGAGAACTGAGGTGGTTGATGTCCTAGTGTCATAGTTTGAACCGGGGTATCACATTTGTCAGTATGACACAAAATATATTTTTTCAAAAGTGACGAAATTCTGACTTGACTTGATGATTATAAAAATGCGCTTAATTAACGAAATTTCGAAGGTTATGAAGTATAGTCTGTCTGAATCACGTTGTATAAGTAATCTATTGAGATGGAACTTATTTTAAGGATTTTAACGCGTTTATTTTTTGTTTTTACGTTGCCGACGTTTCGGCTGCTTTACAGCAACCGTGGTCACGGGAGGACTGAGGTGTTTGACGTTCTTATGTCCTAGTTTCAACTGGGGTACCCAATCAGGGGTGGGGAACGTGATGAAATTCTTAAAATAACTTTTGTTTCAATGTGTATTATTCGCGTAAATACAAGTAATCTACTTAATTCTAATTTATAACTTGTAATGTGTTATTGTTCGGCTTCGGTCGGCCGCACAAGTATTGGCGTCAACTTTAATCGAACATTTCAACGACATTCTCGCTAACAGTGTCAACACTTAGGAAAGGCCCAAGCGACCTTGAGCCGGCGAGCGAGCGCGGGCGCAGGGTTAGTTATGCAAATCAAACGTCACGCCCCACTTGGCGCGAACTGTCATATTCTACGACAAAAAGTTTGGGTGAAAAAATTTCGGTATCCGATGAAAATCGATTTGGCGAAATGATCGATTAAATCGATTTGGCGAAATGATCGATTGCTGAATTTCGTTGGAACATACGGAATGTGGGTTTCGTTCTAATTTGTCGTTTGCTCGTGGTATTTCGGGACGGTATAGCGCCATTGATAATATCGCCAGACGAACACGCCGAGTGTACGGTCCCTAAGTAAGCAACGCTTGTGTACCGTACAATGGACTGGAGGCGATCACTGTATATAATCTATACATATAAATAAAATTGGAGTGTCTGTTTGTAATATTAAAATAACCGCATTTTACTAAGTGCATTTAGATGTATACACGGTACCTATACCAAAACAACATTTTTTTAAATTTTTGTGTGTCTGTTTGTTCCGGGTAATCTCTGAAATGGCTGGAACGATTTTGACGGGACTTTCACTGGCAGATAGGTGATGTAACAAGGAGTAACTTAGGCTATTTTTATTTTCGAAAAAAAAATTGGATCTCACCATCCAAATTTCAATAGGAAAGTTGTATTTCAATGTGTGGTATTCGCGTAAATATAAGTGTGCGTAAGAAATCAACACATGTTTTACATAAAAAAAATATGTTTACATGTGTACGCGTTCCCGCGATCATACAACGTCATACGAAATAACAATGTTTGTTAAACATTTTTGTAAATAATATCAGCTGTCAACAATGTTCTATGTCTGTTTGCATGCTGTCAAAAGGATTTTTATTGATGCATGTAATCGTGAAAAAAAATTGGTCACGCACGTGTTCAGAACACATGTTGTCTGTCACGTTTTGCCAACGGTACCGACACGGCGAACATAGTCGCGGTACCGACTCAACATGTCGGTACGAGACGTAACGCTATAATGTTTGGTACGTTAAGTGCTAGATTATTCGTAAGCTAACCGTATAATTAATAGTCTGCCGTATTTAGACATTTTGTTGACTTAAAACTAATGCAAGTATTTTATCGCGTTTATATTATGATTTTTACGTTCCCGACGTTTCGGCTGTATTACAGCAACCATGGTCACGGGAGGACTGAGATGGTAAGTGACGATGAGATCTACGATGGAGCATACTTGCCTAGAAGGTACCTGTTCACTCTCGAATTGACATATTGTGTGAGTGTGAATAAGTTGGAAGGCGGCAGTAGATCGAGACGCTACATTCACTAGGCACATGCAGCGCAACTGATCTGACCCGCCATCCGTGACTGCTGTCGGTAATGTACGGGCTGACTGTCGGTTATTATTAACAAAGTAATGTGGTGAAATCCGCTACGTGACAGCGTCGGTACCGACAGGTCGCCGGTTACGTTACCAGCAGAGGCGTGCGAACCGACACATTAAGTCGGTACCACTAGTATGTTTGTTTGTATATTCAAAAGTGTTACCATGGTGTGGAAGTTATATTGTTTGTTTGTTTTGTTTTCAGGTAAGCATAAATAAATGGATAGGGGTAAGTCGATACGAGTATCAGAGACGAGGTGCGCGTGCGCTTGTCTCTACACACGCCTGATTGGTCAATGCTTTCGTGTATAATCGGCAGGTATATTATATTCAAAGTGTTGCCAGCCTTATGAGGACTTAATATACTTGATAAATAAGAATGGAAATAGGATAATTAGATATTGACACTTCCTATTATTAATTGCTGAAGTTTATGATATACAATCTAGGCAGTGATAGCCAAGTTGGTAGAACGCTTGCCTCGGTAACGAGGATTGCAGGTTCAAACCCCGGCTTGCACCTCTGGGATTTCTGCATTTCATATGCGAATCTCATTTTCAACCACGATTCACTTCACATCACTTGCTAAACGGTGAAGGAAAACATCGTGAGGAAACCTGCATGTCTGAGAGAGCCCCTCGAAAGATGTGTGAAGTCCGCCAACCGGCACTGGGCCAGCGTGGTGGACTATGGCCTAATCCCCTCTCGCAATAGTACATAGGCTACTTTTTATTCCGGTAAAATGTATGGTTCCCGTGGGATAGATTTGTTTATTTTTTCATAGAGCAAAGCATCGACATGATTTACAGAAAAGAACATAAAGGAAAAGGACATACTTTTTAATCGCGGGTAACATCGCGGGGCGCAGCTAGTGTGTATATAACACAAAGTCCTGTTAGTACACCATTTGTAACTCGAGAACGGGTGGGCCGATTTTTATGATATTTGATTTTATTTAATTATCTCCATCCCGAATAGCGGAATAGCTATTAAAACATGGTAATATTACACTAAAATACATTTTGACAGCTGGTATTAGTAAAGATTAAGAATACTCACCATGAGAATCGTATCCGACAATCACAATATCGGACACATTGAGTCCTCCGACGGCCAGATCGTTCCACACCGCCAGTGCTCTATTCAAAGCCATGGGCCTCAAAGGGACCAGGATCCCTGCAGGCGGCCGGACCCAGGAGTCCTCTAACCACCCCTTGAGGGTCGAGCTCTTGCTGAGCGCGGGGGACGGGTGGTTCTTGACCTCGTAGTGACGTTTGTCTACTTGCTGCTTTGAATCTGAAATGAGGGTGGCTGATTAAATAGTCATTAAAGTGTCATTTAAATTACATAGCAGTTATAGCCAAGTCGGTAGAACGCTTGCCTCGGTAACGAGGATCGCAGGTTCAAACCCCCCGGCTCGCACCTCTGGAATTTCTGCATTACATATGCGAATCTCATTTTCAACCACGATTCACTTCACATCACTTGCTAAACGGTGAAGGAAAGCATTGCGAGGAAACCTGCATGTCTGAGAGAACCCCTCGAAAGATGTGTGAAGTCCGCCAACCCGCACTGGGCCAGCGTGGTGGACTATGGCCTAATCCCCCTCGCATTGTCTAACTAAATCAAATATTTAACGAATGTGAAGTTGGAGGTGCCAGTAGGTTACAAAGAAGACATTCCCAAAGAAATAAATCAAATTATACGACGGCCCCCCACAAGGTGGACTGATGACATCACACGCGTCGCAGGAAGCCGGTGGATGCGAGTGGCGGAGGATCGTGATGTGTGGAAGTCGTTGGGGGAGGCCTATGTCCAGCTGTGGACGTGTATATCGGCTGATAGATAGATAGATACGCGTTAAAAAAATCACATTGATTTTTTTTTGCCACGAAGTTTATTGGTTCGCCATGGTTAAAAAAAATTAACATAATTTCCACAATTACTGTATACATCAATGTGATCCATATAACTCACTGATTCATCTGTTAACATATTTTACACTATTTTGTTAAACCCGTTTGACTCTATCGGTAATCGATCGACTTAACCATTAACGTTAGTTTAACGACTTAATCTGCAGTTAACGTGTACATCCACTGGCTCTAACTTTCTAGTTAATTAATACCGTAGTTGTGTTTAAGAGGTTTCGCGGTCGGACAATGTCGGGTAGTGACATCGAAGTCGGAATGGTTCACAATGATCTTCCGATGTAGATTTTGAATGATCTATCTATACATATAAATAAAATTCGAGTGTCTGTTTGTAATATTAAAATAACCGCTTTTTACTAAGTGCATTTGGATGTATACACGGTACCTATACCAAAACAACCTTTTTTAAAAATTTTGTCTGTCTGTTTGTTCCGGGTGATCTCTGAAATGGCTGGACCGATTTTGACGGGAACTTCACTGGCAGATAGCTGATGTAACAAGGAGTAACTTAGGCTACTTTTATTTAAAAAAAAAAAAATAGGATCTCTCGAAAAAAATTAAAAGCAATGTTGCAGCGCTGCGCCTAATTAAGTTTGATAGCAACAATCTGCAATGCGTCCCGCGGGATCAGAGCGCGCGAGCAGGCTGTTGCCAACGGTTGAGTCTTTGTTAAATACCACGCGGACGAAGTCGCGGGTAACAGCTAGTCTAAAATAAATATAATAAAATGATTGAATAACAACACCAACAACACTGTGAATCCACAATGAAAGGAGAAAGACGGGCGAAAATCTATTTCAAATGCCTTGTTAGGTTGTCGAGCGTGCCAAAGAGAGAGACATACATACATACCCCCGGGAAATTTTACCCTCCTTCTAGGACGGTTGTGTAAAAACACTCCTGCCCTTAGGGAGCGTTCAAGTATTACGTAACGAATTTGGGGGAGGGGGGTTGTCCGAAACGTTACGATGCGTTACAGGGGCAAGAGGGGATGTTTAAAATACGCATTACGTAACATTATTTTAACCCTTGAGAACCGTCTTTTTTAAAACTTTTTTTTTTCTCAAAATTTCGCACGAATATTAAAAATTAAATTTGAATACATATATATTAGCGACTTTCTGGTACTTTACGCCACATAATTGTAAGTTTCAGGTAAAAATGGTCACTTGGTGGTGGTTACGTAACGGTTTACTTTGGGTCAAAAATCTCCAAAACTTGCGTTACGTAATACTTGAACGCACCCCTAACTGATCATAGTCACCCTTAAGGAGGTACATTAAACAGCCTTTACCATCCTCAGTTTTAGGGCTCCTCTGTCCAGGTATCTCCAGCTCGTCGTCTTGATCCTGCTCCTTTAGCAACACCGGCTCCTCGTCCATCGCCCTGGTGGTAGCTTGTGTTGCTCCTGTGTCTACCTGAAATATATATTTGTGAGCTAACTAGCCATGTGCCCGAACACACTTACAATAATATGTTTCTTCATAAAAATTTTGATCCCCTATTTAGAGGTGAAATTTCCAAATATCTTTTTTTTATATTTTTTTTTATACATTATAGGCAAGTATTTGATCTCGATCTCACCTGATGGTAAGTGACGATGAGATCTACGATGGAGCATACTTGCCTAGGTAGGAAGGCGTCAGTAGATCGAGACGCTACATTCACTAGGCATATGCACCGCAACTGATCTGACCCGCCATCCTTGGCATGAATGGCAACACCGAACATCATGCCGGAACACGGCTAAGCCGCTTGGCGACATGGCTTTGTTCAGTGGGTGGTGTCTAACCACGGCCGAAGCCTACCACCAGTAGAGTTGTCACCTGGTTGGCACCACCAAGCGTCATGTGTAGGGAATCTCGAGGGTACTTAATTCTCCTACGGACGAAGGTGACTCGACCCCATCTCTCCTACTTGTTAGGAGAGGAATAACTTCAATGTTGCTATTGCTATTGTGCCCAGCAGTGGCACATTAACAACGCCTGGTATTATTATTATTATAACCCATCAACAATGCATGATCTATCCTAGTTTGTTTCATCACGGCCTAGACATTGTTTGTAACGTACCTTCGCCTGATCATCAACATTAGTGAAATTTGAATCGCCATCCATATCTTTTGTATTGTAAACATTATTGTCGAGAAGCGACATTGTGATTTCATCGCTGGTGTCTGTTGACTCATCCTTTGTTGCCGTTTCCATCGCCTCGGGAGCGTCTTCTCCGTCTCTGGACGCTTCTGCGTCTTCTCCAACAGTTGTTGCTACATCTGTTGTGGTTCTTATGTCTGTATCGTAATCGTCCACATCTCGTTTTGGTATATTGAAGTCGTCGTCTATGGCTTTGTCTTCTTCCCCGCCGCGATGTAATTGGTCCGTTTTAACGTCTTCCGATTGGTAGTCGGTGTCATCGCAGTGGCTGATCATCAGGTGTGCGATGATGAGAATGAGGACTTTGGTTTTCGATGTCATATTTGGATTTTCTTAAGGTGGGATACGCTATCGCATTTTTGGTACCTGAGAACAAATAAATTTAATTATTACAAAAATGTTGAATCAATTTTTTAGGGTAGGTATAATGTAGGGGAGCCCCGTAACCAAGTAGGGGAGCCCCGAAACTTTTTATGGGAGCTTACATGGTAAGGGGGATGTGGTAATATGTTCCACTTCGAGTGGAGTCTTCTTGATTCAATATTAAAACATCATTGTTTGGTTCTTTGACATTTGTTTTCTTATTTTTTACCGTACACGTGGGTACGCTCAGTCACATTTTTAAAAGATACTGCTGGTGTCTACATTGCGGTTTAGGCTGTGTGTGTTGATCATCATTAATCAAAACTTTACCTGTTTTTTTTTTCGGATAAATCATCATACAAATTGCTTGTAAACTAACTGTCCTTAAAAATAAACGCCTAAAGATACTCATCTGAGTTACCCTTAATTAGCTTTTTAACGATGCCATTTTTCCTTTATACCCTGTTGTATCACAAAATAAGACCGCTATTAGCACTCAATGCAATTTCGTTGTACCATAAAACATCGCTAATTATACCCTGTAATGTGATTTTTGGATGGTTATTTTAGCCTGGTAGGTATATTTTGATTTCGTCAATAATTTGGTAAAATGCAATCCAATCTTGATTGCGTCCCGAGTAGTGTTATCCAACGTTGGTCTTGTGCTTTCGCAAGACCAACTAATTATAAGATCAAGACTGATTCTGCGAGACGACTACAATTTGTGTTCATGTATAAATTGTATACATTAAAAATAATAATATCAGCTTTTTAATTTTCCCACCGTTGGGCATGGGCCTCGCGGGGCGCAGCTATTATGTACCTATATTAACACTAGCTGCGCCCCGCGGTGTTACCCGCGATTAAAAAGTATGTCCTTTTTACCGGGATAAAAAGTAGCCCATGTGCTATACCAGACTATAATCTATCTCTGTGCCAAATTGCATCGAGATCCGTTCAGCCGTTCTGGCGTGATTGAGTAACAAACATCCATTCATCCAAACTTTCACATTTATAATATTAGTAGGATAAAAACAAAGACTTGCGTGCGTCTCGCAGTAACTTTAAACTATAGCATTTTTTTTTTTCAATTTTCAATTCAATAGAAATCTGAGACAGTCTATTTTTGTCCTCAATTAAGTGGTCGTGCTCGCGGTCTTGACAAAGTGTAGCACCAAGACTGCAAGACATATGTTGGACATCACTAGCCCCATTCGCATTGAGGAGAATCCGGCTCTTGATGTTAATTTAAGTGCATAATATGCCTTTGCTTGTATCATTGCCGCGCGTCGTGCCAAAGTATAAAATTCCGTATTACATTGATATAAAACTAAATTGCGGATTTTAAAACCAAGCGCGCCATTGCAAGGCCTCAAGACACAGTGAGCAGTTTCTGCGTAGATCGGACCGCAAGCAACAACTAAATATGAGGGTACCCCGGTTCAAACTATGACACTAGGACGTCAACCACCTCAGTCCTCCCGCGACCATGGTTGCTGTAAAGCAGCTGAAACGTCGGCAACGTAAAAATTATAATATAAACGCGATAAAATCCGTAAGTTAGTTTTATTTCAATATTTTACACTGTTTTTATTACACTTTACATTACATCGTGAGTCACTCGAATGGTTTTGGGGATGGCGTGGTGATGGTCCTCGTCATCACAGAATGTGGACTCTTGTATTACGGCCGCCATTAATTGGGTTTCCTTTATGGTATAATCAACATGCTTCTATATTAAGTTGGAAGCTCAGGGTCAGGGCGCGAAATTTAAAATTTCAATGGTTTTTATTTTTTTACGAAAAATTTGGCCATCTTTACGATGTAATTTAGTGTTTTGCGATATTAGCATTCTGCATTGGATGTTTCGATGAATTAAGTTTGCTTAAAAAAGTACCTCATCCGATACAATACCATAAGGTTTGTAAAAACCGTTACTTTTATTATATACTTACCGCGGGGTTTATTATATATCTACCAGGATTGTCTCCAGTATACACAGTCTCTCTTCTAATTTAAGGGTTAGACCCTTGTCGGTGTAGCTGATGAAGCTCTTTTCACCTGTCTCTATCTAGAGCAGCTTCTTTCACCTCCCTATACGAGTATACACAGTACGGTACACATAATACAAGCGTTGATTAGTCCCAGACCGTACAGCAGGTGTGTTCGTCGGGCAATATTCGTTTATTTTATCTATGTTCCGTACGGAACCACAGAGACCACAGCCTATGTTTTTTTTTCGCTCCACTCACCGTAATCTACTATCTTAATTGACGACGTGTGGCGGCGAATTCTTCGCGCCCTTTTTTGTTTAATTCCGCCTGGTGTTGCAATAATAATCTATACATATAAATAAAATTGGAGTGTCTGTTTGTAATATTAAAATAACCGCTTTTTACTAAGTGCATTTGGATGTATACACGTTACCTATACCGAAACAACATTTTTTACAATTTTTGTCTGTCTGTCTGTCTGTCTGTCCGTCTGTCTGTCTGTCTGTCTGTCCGTCTGTCTGTCTGTCTGTCTGTCTGTCTGTTTGTTCCGGGTAATCTCTGAAATGGCTGGACCGATTTTGACGGGAATTTCACTGGCAGATAGCTGATGTAACAAGGAGTAGCATAGGCTACTTTTATTTTAGAAAAAAAAATGGATCTCTCGAAAAAAATTTAAAACCAATGTTGCAGCGCTGCGCCTGATTAAAGTTTGCTGGCAACAATCTGCAATGCGTCCCGCGGGATCAGAACGCGAGCAGGCTGTTGCCAACGGCTGAGTCTTTGTTAAATACCACGCGGACGAAGTCGCGGGCAACAGCTAGTTATACATATAAAGTCAAAGTCAAAGTCAAGTTTTTCCCAATTCCGCCTTCCTACCTAGGCAAGTATGCTCCATCGTAGATCTCATCGTCACTTACCATCAGGTGAGATCGAGATCAAATACTTGCCTATAATGTAATAAAAAAAAAAAAAAAAAAAAAGTCAAATCATTTATTTCGTATAGGCCTACGGGGGCACTTACAAATTGTCATTACATTTTTTTTTTCTTAAGTCTACAACCGGATCGGAACGCGACCTCAACTGAGAAGATCCGGCAAGAAACTCAGCGGGCTTGTCTTTTTTTAAATTCATTATTTTAACAAAATAGAATATAAAAGTAAGCTCCAGTGTGTTGCCATGCGGGGCGCACACACGCTACACTTTAACATTATATATATTGATATTTAAGCGATCAGTCCCAGGCTGCTTTGTCATCCAAATAATCCAAGATCCTGTAATAACCCTTACGACAAAGATTACTTTTTACAGTTGTTTTAAACTTATTAATGGGCAGATCTCGGATTCCTTATATAGACCCACCAACTCTACAGCCCCGCACTAAGCAATGCTTGTATTATGGGTACCGCACAATGGACTGAGGGCGAACTCAGTATATAATACTTATATAGATACTAAACACACCAACTCTACAGCCCCGCACTAAGCAAGGCTTGTATTATAGGTACCGTACAATGGACTGAGGGCGAACTCAGTATATAATACTTATATAGATACTAAACATCCCACTCGGGTACAAACATTCGTGCTCATCACACAAAGTTTGTGTCCCTACCGGCATTCGAATCCAAGACCGGCAGCGCGCAAGGCAGGGTCACTATCCACTGAGCTAATCACGTCGTCCTATATACATAATGGCGATAGCCTCGTCCCCCTTTGTGACCAAAGACCATTGGTGAAATGTGGGTGCACTGCTATGCACCTCTGCCTGCCCCTTCGGATATTACAGGTGTACCGTTGATGGTGTGCTAGTATCCTAGTTCTATGTTCACGATTTCGTCAAACGAGGAAAAACAGAACGATAAACAAATGGGGGAAGAGGAACCCACCACTGACCCTGGGCTTGTCAACTTTTCCAATGATAAACCGAACAAGTTGATCGTAAATTAAAGAAGCCAGCAACACCGAACTCCTCTAAGATGTTAGTCGAGAAACTGTCTGTCACGAGTGTCGGGACCCCAAATAAAATGCAATTCTCCGCGAAACGAAGCGAATCTAAAAGTATTCGACATGTGTTTCGCATCTAAACGAGGCATCCTTAGAACGGCTGGGCTCCGAATGAGCCTGGTGGTAGCACGTGCAGAGCCGCGGGCACAAACTATGTCACGTTGTAACAAAGATTTTGGCTTTTTAATTAAATACATATTTAATGCTCAATATTCTGTGTACGACGTGAGTTTATCGCGTAATTCGCGATCAGCAACCGGTTTTGTGTGTCTCGTGAGGTCGTCGCTACAATGTCAGTTGTGTTTGATCGCGATATGTTTAACCTAGAGATTTTTTTTAATACTTTTGTTACAGAAAATATGATACGTGACCAGGTTTCCGCCACCATGCCATATGAGGTATCAAGTAATGCCCAATGCCGCTCTCCGTTCTCCGAGATCGTTGGTGCACCAGCGATCTATATAAAGATATTATAGATATGTAAATCTAATACAATACAATATCTGACGGGTCCCATTTCAACGCGATGTTTTTCGTAAATCGATCTTTATCGCTGTAACGTAAATAATATCCCACTAATATTATAAATGTGAAAGTTTGGATGGATGTTTGTTACTAAATCACGCCAGAACGGCTGAACGGATCCGGATGAAATTGCACAGGGATAGATTATATTCTGGAATAGCACATAGGCTACTTTTTATCCCGGTAAACTGTATAGTTCTCGTGGGATAGATTTGTTTTAATTACTTTGATTTGATTGATTACTTTTTAAACGCAGGTAACACTGCGGGGCGCAGCTAGTTGTTATATAATTTAATTAAGTATTTCAATTTTAAACGTCGGTTGTGCAATCGCTAAACAATTATCGTGATATAAATTTTATATAAAACCTCTATCTGTAGTTTGCAGTTTTGTAATCAATTTAACTCAACTTTATACATTAACCCTCGAATTTATAGACGCTCTATAACTTCATACAGTACTGCGAAAAGATAAACTTGTGTGTGACGTTTGGTAAATTTATAGAACGTCTATAAATTCGGGGGTAAGACTTAAATCATAACAAAGGAGCGAAGTTCATTGTAAATTAAAATTATATTTTAATAGCATATAGTTTATCCTTAATTTAGTGTAAATAAAATCACTCCGGAAAAGGCTAACCCCCGTATTTATAGACCTTTTATAACTTTAGCAATCGTCACACACGAGTTTCGATTTTCGCAGACGATTTTGATGAAGTTATAGAACGTCTATAAATTTCGAGGGTTGTCTATAAAAAGCAAACATTAATGGTACGAGGGTCCATAGTTCCGTGGGCGTTCTCCTTTGCCATAGCATAGAGGTGGGAATGTCTCTAGAACGGCATATAGGAAGGATTTTCTCTCGACACAGAAATTCACGCGAGTGGTGCCGCGGGTGAAGCTTATATTAAGCGTACTGGTGGTAGGCTTCGGCCGTGGTTAGTCACCACCCACTGAACAAAGCCATGTCGCCAAGCGGCCTAGCCGTGTTCCGGCATGATGTTCGGTGTTGCCATTCATGGATGGCGGGTCAGATCAGCTGCGCTGCATGTGCCTGGTGAATGTAGCGTCTCGATCTACTGCCGCCTTCCTACCTAGGCAAGTATGCTCCATCGTAGATCTCATCATCACTTACCATCAGGTGAGATCAAGATCAAATACTTGCCTACAATGTAATAAAAAAAAAAAAAGTATGTAATAGTATTACTGTACAGCTTTTTGCCAAACTTTTTGTCCAATCAACATAATGCCGTGATTGATGGCCATAACATATGGTGATGGATGTTATCGGGATAAAAAACGTCCGGTAGGTACTATGACTGGGTATAAAAAGACTGTCTTTGATACTTTTTTTTGGTGATGATGTAATTATTTCTATCTCTCCGGACTTGGTTTACCTACCATAGTGTACAATAGAGTTCAACGATTACGACTGTATTGATTTGTCGTACTTATGCGAATATTACATATTGAAATAAAATTAGTTATCGCGTTTATTTTTTGTGTAACAGTGGCGTTCCACGAGGACTGTAATCTGTGAACATGTACAGGATCGCGCCCGCCATTATATCAGATTTGATCGACGACAGATCCTCGCAAAAGAACACCGATTCCGACTAAGGATGATACGTGAGGCTATAGAAATTAATTAAAAAAAAATATCCTAATTTCAATAGGGAAGATGGCTGGATGCTACCACCGACTTGGGATTCAGTAATTAACATAATTAAATCCCGAACTTTTGCAAGACTTCAAGACACTCTGTGAGCACATTTAGCGTAGATTAGACCGTAAACAACAACTAAATTTGAGGGTATCCCAATTCAAACTATGACACTAGGACGTCAACCACCCCAGTCCTCCCGCGACCATGGTTGCTGTAAAGCAGCCGAAACGTCGTTTAGCAATTGATAATCATGGTTGAGAATGAGATTCGCACATAAAATCCCAGAGGTGCGAGCCGTGGTTTGAATCGCAATCCTCGTTAGCGAGGCAAGCGTTCTACCAACATGGCTATCACTGCTAGTTTTTTTGTTAGACCTTAGATAAGTACTCAAGAGATTATTACTTGAATGTTTCTGCCTCCGTTGTGGGACCGTGCAGCGAGCTGGTCTGGTTATGTTAATGAAGTTGGTATAACGCAGTAATACTTAGCTAAGCAAATTATGGTTTATGCGTTTGTTTACGAGTCATGTGCCGACTATGTAGTAAATAATGTTACGCGTGCGTTCACTGAAGGTGTAAGCAGGTCCCATTTACTTTACCCAATATAAGTACTAGATACGGCCCGCGGTGTTACCGGCGATTAAAAAGTATGTCCTTTGCAAATGCACGGTTCCTGTATGCTATCCCATAGGAACCGTGCATTTTTTCGGGATAAAAATTAGCCTATGTAATTTTCTGACCCCTAAACTACCACTACCTATGCAAAACAATCATGTCGATCCCTTGAACTATGTAAAAATTTCAACAAATCTATCCCACGGCAACCATACATATAACCGGGATTAAAAGTAGCCTATGTGCTATTCCCGGCTATAGTCTATATCTGTGCCAAATTTCATCCAGATCCGTATAGCCGTTCTGGCGTGATTGAGTAACAAACATCCTTCCAAACTTTCACATTTATAATATTAGTGGGATTAGTGGGATACATTGGATTCGCCTCCAGTCCATTGTACGGTACCCATAATACAAGCGTTGCTTATTTTAGGACCGTATGGTCGGTGTGTTCGTCTGGCGATATTATTATTATTATCACCAGCAAGGGGAAAGTTTGGTTATGTGATGCCATCGAGCCCTGACGATCCGAGTTATAAAACAGAACGGTAACCGTTCGATAACTGTTGCGTAATTAATGAACATTATTATCCAAAATGTCGGACCTTGGCGTTCCGCATATAATAAGCCCTTACTACTGAACAACAAGCAGTGATAGCCAAGTTGCTAGAACGCTCGCCTCGGTAACGAGGATCGCAGGTTCAAACAATCCTGGCTCGCACCTCTGGGATTGCTAGATTTCATGTGCGAATCTCATTTTCAATAACGATTATCACTTGCTAAACGGTGAAGGAAAACATCGCGAGGAAACCTGCTTATCTGAGAGAACTTAAGATGTGTGAAGTCCGCCAACCCGCACTGGGCCAGCGTGGTGGACTATGGCCCAATCCCCCTCGAAGTGAGGGGAGGCCCGTGACCAGCAGTGTGACATTAAAAATGGCTATTATAATACTCAACCGGCTGGCAGGTAGAGTTGATCCATGGCAGAGATGTAAAGATGCCTATAGACCAGCCTTTCCCAAAGTAGGCGATAACGTCCCCTTGTGGGCGCTGCAGGCTTAAAGGGCGCCCCCCTTAAGCCCCCTGTAAGAGACCCAGAAAAAAATGGGGGCGTTGTGTAGAGGCTTACAATAATTAATTTAATTTGAAGTTATAGTGGTTTTTAAGTAACGCTCCCTTGCTTTGTTTGGGACCGTACAGTCGGTGCGTTCGTCTGGCGATATTATTACTATTTATATTTTTATATATTATTATTATTTCTGGCAACAATGCGGTCGCAACCGACTCAGCTATAGTTGCCTAGTCGCAAGTGTATGTCTTCCTAGTAAGACCACGATATTGTTTAAAAAAATACAAATGTCCGTGTCTGTGGTTTTCCTTAAAAAATTATGGCGTTCTGCGTGCTATTTGGAGTCGTACGGTACGGTATGAGAATATTAAACGGCTCGCTGATACACTTAATTGTTTAAATAGCGGAGTGGTGTGTTTCGTATAGAACGCACATGGCCGGTGAATAAAAAAAAAATCACAACTTGAGTAATTAATGTTTGAACGAGATTATTCGTACGGTAACCGTATACTTCAAAGTCCACGTATTTAGACACGTTGTTTGGGGAATTGAAAGTTTTAAATACCGTCCGCTAGAGGCGCCGTTCCAATTGCCAAACAATGTGTCTAAACACATATACTACACAGTTGGCTTACGAATAATCTCGCACTAGACGTTCAGTTCAAACGTCTTGTCTTATTGGTGGACAGTAGAAACTGAAATCGTTCTTCGAGTTAATCGTTTTTGGGGTCGAGTCACCTTCGTCCGTATGAGAATTAAGTACCCTCGAGATACCCTACACGTGACCCTGGGTGGTGCCAACCAGGTGACTACTCTACTGGTGGTAGGCTTCGGCCGTGGTTAGTCACCACCCACTGAACAAAGCCATATCGCCAAGCGGCCTAGCCGTGTTCCGGCATGATGTTCGGTGTTGCCATTCATGGATGGCGGGTCAGATCAGCTGCGCTGCATGTGCCTAGTGAATGTAGCGTCTCGATCTACTGCCGCCTTCCTACCTAGGCAAGTATGCTCCATCGTAGATCTCATCATCACTTACCATCAGGTGAGATCGAGATCAAATACTTGCCTATAATGTAATAAAAAAAAATGTATAAAAAAAAAACGACCAGCCGTAACCGCAGTTAAAACTACAGTAACAGTCGAACGTTACGCAACTTTTATTTTCGTCGAGGCGTATCGATAAAGAACTGCTTTATTATTATAATATATCGTAACAATATGTCGATATATTGATTTTAAATTACTATTGGAAACATAAAGGCGGTTATAATTAATAGAACTGGCGACACTTGGCGGAATTACATTGTTAATCAAATGGGGGAAGAGGAACCCACCACTGACCCTCGGCTCGCCAACTTTCCAAAGGCATCCTCAAGACGGCTGGGCTACGAATGAGCTGATTCGTAGCCCAGCCGTCCTGAGGATGCCTCGTTTAGAAGCGAAACTCGTGTCGAATACCCTTTTAGATTCGCATCGTTTCGCGGAGAATTGCATGTTATTTGGGGTCCCGACACTCGTGAGAGACAGTTTCTCGACTAACATCTTAGAGGAGTTCGGTGTTGCCGGCTTCTTTAATTATCGATCAACTTGTTGGGTTTATAATTGGAAAAGTTGACAAGCCGAGGGTCAGTGGTGGGTGGATTCCTCTTCCCCAATTTGTTTAATAAAGGCTGTTTTTATGTTCAATCTTTTAGATAATCGGTGGACAATGTGCATTATTGCTACTGACGGCCTGATTAGCGCAGTGGTAGGGACTCAGCTTTCTGCGCCGAGGGTCCGGGGTTCGAATCCTGGTAGGGACATGCTGTGTGTGATGAGCACGAATGTTTGTACCCGAGTCATGGATGTTTGATATGTATATAAGTATTATATACTGAGTTCGCCCTCAGTCTATTGTACGGTGCCCATAGCACAAGCGTTGCTTGATGTGGGCCCGTATAGTTGGTGTGTTCGTCTGGGGATGGTTATTGTATTTAAAACGTTCTTAGTGATAGTATACTCGTGAAGCCAGTCTGCAAAGTAAACATGTAATAGTACGCAGTAGGTGATCGCTCCCGGAAAGGTGCGCGTGCGCATACAAAGCCGCGTCCTTGAGAACACCGCTCATATGTATGCTGTCCCCGTCAGCAACAGATGGAGTGGTCCTCCACTTGTCTCTACACCTGGGCCCCGAGTCTGCTGACACAATCGATTCGTAATCGAACAGCAACCGCGTAGTAACTGTCACTTTTGACAGATATTCAGAATCAGAATCAGAATATTTTTTATTCACGTAGACCATTATGTGTACAGTACTTATGAATCGTCAAAAGTTACAAATATATTATGCTACTGCTTTACCACCCGTTCGGAATGCCGTTCCTATGGAGAAGAAC
Source organism: Pheosia tremula (assembly GCA_905333125.1). Classification (NCBI taxonomy): domain Eukaryota; kingdom Metazoa; phylum Arthropoda; class Insecta; order Lepidoptera; family Notodontidae; genus Pheosia; species Pheosia tremula. The sequence continues at coordinate 2,590,949 of HG995427.1, read as the reverse complement.
GGGCGAGAAACTCCATGGTTGCTCTTTTTTAAAATAGATCTTTTACATTTTTTTAGCAATACATTGTTATAGGTATGTTGTATGGGTATCTGTCAAAAGTGGCAGGTACTATGCGGTTGCTGTTCGACATATATTGTATGGGATATCTGTCAAAAGTGGCAGGTACTATGCGGTTGCTGTTCGATTGTGAATCGATTGTGTTAGCAGACTTCGGGCCCTGATTGCATACTACACCGTGGAACCCACACGCATGTGAAAAAAAATTTTTTTTATCGCCTGAAAATGAAGGTCCGTAAAACGCCTTAAATAATCCGAAGAAAAATGGAAACCAAAATTCCTTTCCTGAAGTGTGTTTGAATCGAATCGGAATGTTTCATTCAGAGATCGTAACGGTGCCTGTCGATACAAAAAAGTATCGATTATTAAGTCGATGCGACAAGTTTTCGATTCCCCGAAACAGTTATAGCGCAGACATCGGCTTTTTCTTCTTTTTTTTTATTGTCTCTGTTTACCTCCGCGAGCCGGTTTGGTGATATATATATTATACATATATAAATAACATGAAAACATTGTGCCCGATTGTACTGGTTGATTTTTTCATGTGTGCGTGGATTCGAAACTATGTATGGGGAATATTTAAAAATGTTTAAGGGCTCTCGATATTGATTCTGAATTTAAAACTTAAACAGCGTCGTTCGATTTTTGAAAAGATTATTTCCGTAGCCAGAAATCGAATGTGTAAATTTTGAATAAAAAAAAAACAAACGGCATATTGTATTCTTTCTTTCTTTCTTTCTTTACGAAATGAGATGCGATGAAATGAAATGGATATGAATATGGCCTCACCTACAACATAGCGGGTATTTTGCCAATGTCAAGTAGTTAATGGCAATAACACATTCAATGAATACACATCTATACATATAAATAAAATTGGAGTGTCTGTTTGTAATATTAAAATAACCGCTTTTTACTAAGTGCATTTGGATGTATACACGTTACCTATACCGAAACAACATTTTTTAAAAATTTTGTCGGTCTGTCTGTCCGTCTGTCTGTCTGTCCGTCTGTCTGTCTGTCCGTCTGTCTGTCTGTCTGTCTGTCTGTCTGTCTGTTTGTTCCGGGTAATCTCTGAAATGGCTGGACCGATTTTGACGGGAATTTCACTGGCAGATAGCTGATGTAACAAGGAGTAACATAGGCTACTTTTATTTTAGAAAAAAAAATTGGATCTCTCGAAAAAAAATTAAAACCAATGTTGCAGCGCAGCGCCTGATTAAGTTTGATAGGAACACTGCGCCCCGCGGGCTCAGAATGGGCGAGCAGGCTGTAGTCAACGGTTGTCTTTGTTAAATACCACGCGGACGAAGTCGCGGGCAACAGCTAGTTATAAATAAAATAATGGCGCCATAAAGGATCAAGTTATGTCATTTGCACTCCGCGGTTATACTCCTTCACGCTCGTCATCGAATAGGCTAGTAATTTTTTTAATAATTTTGGCCAATAAAGTTTTAATGGCGCCGTTGACACCTTCAATCCGGATCCCGATATTGGAATCACGTGTGAATTGCTATTTAAGCAGTGATAGCCAAGTTGGTAGAACGGTTGCCTCGGTAACGAGGATCGCAGGTCCAAACCCCGGCTCGCACCTCTGGGATTTCTGGATTTCATGTGCGATTCTCATTTTCAACCACGACTATCACTCGCTAAACGGTGAAGGAAAACATCGTGAGGAAACCTGCATGTCTGAGAGAACCCCTCGAAAGATGTGTGAAGTCCGCCAACCCGCACTGGGCCAGCGTGGTGGACTATGGCCTAATCCCCCTCGCATTGAGGGGAGGCCCGTGCCCAGCAGTGGGACATTAAAAAAGGGCTGATATTATTATTATACTAGCTGTTGCCCGCGACTTCGTCCGCGTGGTATTTAACAAAGACAACCGTTGACAACAGCCTGCTCGCCCATTCTGAGCCCGCGGGACGCATTGCAGGTTGTTGCTATCAAACTTAATCAGGCGCTGCGCTGCAACATTGGTTTTAATTTTTTTTCGTGAGATCCTATTTTTTTTTCTAAAATAAAAGTAGCCTATGTTACTCCTTGTTACATCAGCTATCTGCCAGTGAAAGTCCCGTCAAAATCGGTCCAGCCATTTCAGAGATTAGCCGGAACAAACAGACAGACAGACAGACAGACGGACAGACAGACAGACAAAAATTGTAAAAAATGTTGTTTCGGTATAGGTAACGTGTATGCATCCAAATGCACTTAGTAAAAAGCGGTTATTTTAATATTACAAACAGACACTCCAACTTTATTTATATGTATAGATATTTTTAAAATAAAATAATTTTATTATTGAAATAAAACAATTTTTAAGAATTTCATCGCGTTTATGTTTTGTATTTACGCTCCCGACGTTTCTTCCCGACCTTAATAACAGTTTTATTTCAATATGTAGTATTCGCGTTAATATAAGAAATCATTTTGTTATGTTTGAGGCACGTACCTACAAGACCGTGGCACAATTTTTCCCCAATTCATTGTTTGCGTTGCGACATATTGTTTAGAGTCTGTTTTTGCTCGGTTCGGTGATCACCTTAAAACTCGCTCGCGGTGCGATGCATAGGCGGGGTCTTAAGTTGTCTTTAATAGAGGTTAGGTTTTATGATGTCAAAGTGTAGCGTGTGTGCGCCTCGCATGGCAACACGCCGGAGCTTATTTTTTTTTTTGTAGTATACTCGGTTGCCAAGACAAATATTAAAAAAAAATGGCAAGCCCGCTGAGTTTCTCTCCGGATCTTCCCAGATGAGGTCGCTGTCCGATCCGGTTGTAGAGTTAAGAAAAGAAAGATGTAGACCTATACGAAATATATTATTCTACTTTGTCTTTGGTACTTCTTACTCGTATTAAGATATAAGTACTTAGTAATTAGTAATCTCGTGTCTTGTGTTGTAGCTAATTAAGTGTTTTTTCTTTCTTTCTTTCTTACTTTCAATTGGTGTACGCTAATTGTCCTTGTTGTTAGAAGTACGTCAAGTGCGAGATTATTCGTAAGCTAACCGTATACTTTATAGTCTACCGTATTTAGACACTTTGTATGGAGAATTGAACACCGCCTCTAGCGGACGGTATTTAAAACTTTCAATTCTTCAATTTATACATTTTGGCTGGCAACAGAATGTCAATATTTTTTGTTCATGTAAACCAGTGGTTCCCAAAATTATTTTGTCTACTGCCCACTTTGAGAATGAATGATTTTTTAGCGCCCCCATTTTTTCACCTACTTAAAAACCACTATCAAATTAAATTAATTATTGTAAGCCTCTACACAACGCCCCCATTTTTTTCTGGGTCTCTTACCGCCCCCCTTTAGGCCTGCAGCGCCCACAAGGGGGCGTTATCGCCCACTTTGGGAATGGCTGATGTAAACCATTACTTATACTGTACTTATGCATCGTCAAAATTGTCACATAATTTCATGTTTCGGGTCTACCGTCAAAATAATGATCCCATTTCTCTGTCATCTATACTAATATTATAAGTGTGAAAGTTTGGATGGATGGATGGATGGATGTTTGTTGCTCAATCACGCCAGAACGGCTGAACGGATCTAGATTAAATTTGGCACAGAGATAGATTATAGTCTGGAATAACACATGGGCTACTTTTTATCCCGGTAAAATGTATGGTTCCCGTGGGGTAGATGTTTTAATTTTTTCATACTTTTTATCGCGGGTAACACCGCCGGGCGCAGCTAGTAGATGATATATGATGCTGTTGTACCCCCCGCACCCCTCTTAGGATCACGATTGTGTCAAGCAGGAAATACATAATAATTATTTTTATCACATTTTATCTTAAATTAATGTTGTGTTTCATTTTTAAAATACTCAAACGGAATCGTTGACAACATTAACTGACATTAATGTTGTAGGTTATTTATTTATTGTTGACAACATATAATGCAGTTTCCTAATTCATAAATAATTCATAAAACTTTTGTTTATTGTATATATATGTAATATATTTGCATTTGTCCAGCGATTTCGTATTTGCGAATAGCACACACACAACCTTATGTTTTGTTGTCGGTTCAAGTAGCCAAATATAGAAAATAACTAGCTGTTACCCGCGACTTCGTCGGCGTGGTATTTAACAAAAAGCAGACAGCCGCGGGTAACAGCTAGTCGTAAATAAAAGTAGCCTCAGTTACTCCTTGTTACATCAGCTATCTGCCAGTGAAAGTCCCGTCAAAATCGGTCCAGCCATTTCAGAGATTAGCCGGAACAAACAGACAGACAGACAAATTTTTTATAAAATGTTGTTTTGGTATAGGTACCGTGTATACATCCAAATGCACTTAGTAAAAAGCGGTTATTTTAATATTACAATCAGACACTCCAATTATATTTATTTGTATAGATTAATATCGCCTGACGATCACACCGACTGTCCGGTACAGAACCAAGCAACACATAGGTACAATACAGTACAATGGACTGGGGGCGGTCCCAAATACACTTGGGCCACGGATAATTTGTCACTTTGCCATTTTCAGTCGATTGCGAGTCAATTTTGTCAGCAAACGACGGGCCGTGATGTCGTGATGATCATTGTCCTATCATCACGAGGTCATGTGCTCCAATATACACGACCTGATTGGCACAGTACCGGATTCGAATCCCCGTAGGGGCAAACTTTCAGTGATGAGCACGAATGTTAGTACCCGACTCATGGATGTTTAGTATCTATATAAGTATTATATACTGCGTTCGCCCTCAGTCCATTGTACGGTACCAATAATGCAAGCGATGCGAAGTTTCCGGGCCCCAAGTCTGGTAACACAATCGATTTATAATCGAACAGCAACCGCATAGTAACTGTCACTTGACAGATATCCCATACAATATCTGTCGAGTGACAGTTACTATGCGGTTGCTGTTCGATTATGAATCGATTGTGTTACCAGACTTGGGGCCCGGTTGTTGTGTTCGTCTTGCGATTATAATCTATTTACACACGAGTATCACACGACCTGGTTGGTGGGTTATTTAAAATCATTCGGAATCGGTATCGGAAACGGATTTAAACGTTTCCGCTGTCGGTGTCGTTCCCGACGAGCTTTCAGACGGAAACTTTTTGAAATAACGAATTGGTATTTCCATCGAGATAGGTCAAGAATCATCAAATTCCGAAATGTTAATACCGATTGGGGGAATACGGTTTGTAAGTTTTCGATTCTGTTTCCGATATGGATTTCGAATGGTTTAAAATAATCCCGCTGGAATGCGCAGGAGAGGCACGAACTCGTCGTCGGCTTCGGCTCAACTTCGGATTCGCTTCGATATCTCCCAGCCTTAGCCAGATATTGTGTTCAACTTTTCGTCTCTAACTACGCTATTATAGACAGACGGCAGTACTTTCTACCCTCGTAAACCAACCAATGACCCAACCAATACCAGTGGCATAAAGCCTTCTTACATTTTCACCTGGTTTATCTAACCCTTAGCCTAACTAAATAAGCTGTCAGAATTTACTCCTCTGACGGCCTACAACGCCCGTCTCATAGATGTCTCCGAAGATGATATGACAAGTGCCTTCACCATGACGACTCACGGTAGAGGTATGTATATGTTAACACGATTTATATTTGGAACTTGTAAACTCACTCGAACTCTCGCTAAAGTTCTTGGGCGAAGTTTAATTGCACACGGATACGGAAGAAATTAAAGAAACAAACTGATAATTTTCCTGAAATAAAATTATTGTTTTAACCGCTCAAGTAGGTATCTCGCAGGAGGCATTATTATACGGAAATGAACTTACAACTTTCGGTTAAAAGCTTTTAAACTTTTTGTTTTTGTAATCCGCTCGCAAACTTTTTTTATTCGTTATCAAACACCACTTCACTGAATCCCAATGTCAATTAAGAATGTTAGTTTCAATGTATGAACACGACCACAGCACTTTCGGTATTCGGAATTGCGTTTGAATATTTAAATTTCGAACGACGTCCGCGAATCGCGAGCGCCGCAGACTGACTGGCTGCGCCGGAGCAGGTGTAAGCTATAATAGTTAGATCAATGACGGACGGTGTTATGTGCTGTGAGCAATTCTTTGTTTTGTTTTTTTTTTTGGGTTGGTTATCGTTTTTCCTGTGTATGTGTGTGTGTTATCTGTTTGTCTCGGATACTGGTAGTCAAAGTTGTGGTGTGTTTTTTTTATACAGCCATAGAAAATTACAATAAACATAGCAAATAGATATGGATTTTTTGCTGTAGTTTCGTTTTTTGCGTTTCAAATGGCAACTGGTTTGTTTTTAATGCAATAAAATTTCATTAAGTAGTGGAATGGTGATACCGATTAATATCATGTTTTTACTATCAATATTGTTTTAGTCACTTAGTTGGCTTAGTTATTATAGCGTTCCCAAAACGTATTTGTAGACAGGTTTTGTTCATTTACAATGGGGCTGTAAAGCTTTTCGTTCTGCAAATGATTTGCAATGCTTTTTTTTTATTTTAACTTCTATAAATATTCTGAGGCTTGTATTGTACATTAAATTGCAAAAGTTTGAGGATCATTTTACCCGATGATTAAACGGTGAAAGTCAGACATTTTCAGTGAAACGACGCACCGGATGCAGAAGTAGGTTTAGGGTGGTACCCTATAGGTGTGCCACACTATCTGGTCCACACTCATTCATGTTAATGATTTAGCAATAGCCGCCTGCTTGGATCCCTGCTTCGAGCAGCCGTTGCTATACCTAAGATAGCTGGAGATGGCACCACACACGATTTATACGTCATCGGGGTCACCAATTTAGCGGAAAATGGAGGATCTTCCAGCCAGGCGGGTGTTACGCCTGGCGGGGCGGCCGCTGTGCCCCGACGGTTATTGTCGGGATCTTGTATATATGTTACGTGCTCCGAAAACTCTTATAGCGCGTTTCAGGATTGCGATGTCAATTGTCTATTGTTCTGAATGCGTCTGCAGCGCCATCTTTGTAGCTTGTGGTGCGGTTGAAGTGGTCGCTATAGTAGTCTTTTCATATTACCGTTTGCCATCTCGCTTCAGTCCAAGGTATTGTAGCGACCTCTTCAACCCCGCCACATGCCACACACATGGCACTGCGGACGCATTCAGAACAATTGACAACTCTCCATACAATCCTGAATCGCGCTATAAGAGTTTTCGGAGCAAGCAACATATATAAAAGATCCCGACAATAACCGTCGGGGCATAGCGGGCGCCCCGCCAGCCATACCACCCGCCTGGCTGGAAGATCTTCCCTGTTTCGCTAAAGTATAACATTTTCTACGCCAAGTATTCTATCCCGACGATAGCTCAAGTGTACGTCTAGATCAGTGGTGCCACTAATTGACATCTTAAAGAGAAGACGATGGCTGATGACGTAGTCTTGGGCTAACCACGTGACCTAGCTGTCATTTAAAAGAATACCTGATTTAAAAACATGCTTTTGCTAATCTCCCAGCCGAGTCTTGTGCGGGATACCTTAACCTTCGCGCATATGAGGCGGGGTACCACAATTCACCCAAACCAGTTCCAGTAATAATAACGAAAAAAAAGCAAGAATATTATTATCAAATAAAATTTCAAGTTTACACGGATCCACTGTTCATATATTGTGATAATTTCGCTCGGCAAAAAGGAAAACCGTGTCGGATAATTTATGGGTTTGAGATTGTGTAAAGTTTGCTTGCTATATTGTGGGGCTCTGACGTAAGAGTAATAAATACTTAACTCTGCAAATAGAATTTACATTCCCGTTCTTAACGGAATCACCGTAGAATTTAGAATGCGGTCTAGGAGAGAAGGAGAGAGAGAGAGATGGAGGGAGGGAGGGAGAGGAAGACAAAGAGAGAGGGATGAGAAGGCACGGGGAGAGAGCGAGGGCGGGGAGAGGAAACCCGTAAGATCTGCCATCTGACCTGGATCTATTAATGCGACGACTGAGGAAATCAGGACCACAATTAGAACATTATGTAGTGACCCTGCTTTCTGCGCTGAGGGTCCCGGGTTCGAATCCTGTTAGGGTCAAGCTTTGTGTGGACCGTTACTATGCGGTTGCTGTTCTATTATGAATCGATTGTGTTAGCAGACCTGGGGCCCAGGTCATGCGAGTCGCGAATGACAGCGATGGGTGACCAAAGTCAGCCAAGCACTCGGGGCATTCTTTAACATTGATTTGTATGACAATGATTGATAACGCCATTAATATAACAATAACATCTGTACAAATAAACAATCATGTCATTATGAATCAACTGAACAATATGGGCTGATTAAAATGTATATCTTTTGTTAATTAAATATGAGTTACACTTCAAAACGACGTTAATTAATTTGCTGTAATTAACTTGAAAACTGTCTAGCGGTACTAGTTCACTCTCGGAAGGTGGTATGTCCACCAAAATATATACAAATGGGGGAAGAGGATAATTAATTTGCTGTAATTAACTTGAAAACTGGCTACCGGTCCTAGTTCACTCTCGGAAGGTGGTTTGTCCACCAAAAGATATACAAATCGGGGAAGAGGATAATTAATTTGCTGTAATTAACTTGAAAACTGTCTAGCGGTACTAGTTCACTCTCGGAAGGTAGTATTTCCACCAAAAGATATACAAATGGGGGAAGAGGATAATTAATTTGCTGTAATTAACATGAAAACTGTCTAGCGGTACTAGTTCACTCTCAGCAGGTGGTATGTGCAAAAGACCAACATAGTATATACAAATGGGGGAAGAGGAACCCACCACCGACCCTGGCTTGTCCACTTTTACAATTATAAACCGAACAAGTTGATCGATTATTAAAGAAGCCAGCAACGCCGAACTCAACTAAGATGTTAGTCGAGAAACTGACTATCACGAGTGTCGGGACTCCAATTAATATGCAATTCTCCGCGAAACGATGTGAATGTAATGTATTCGACACGTGTTTCGCTTCTAAACGAGGCATCCTCAGGACGGCTGGGCTGTCCCATTCGTAGCCCACTGGATTTACGCCAAGTATCGCCTAGTTCTATCAATTATAACAGTGTTTATATTAATTCTGGCGAATGGACACTTGTTTGAATTAAGTTCGTATAGCGTCAACCCCTTGTATGGTCATGTACCAAATATATGCAAAGGTTATGCATTACAGTGTAATGTTGAAACAGTTAGCGCATTTATGCGTAATGCAGTTGAAGGCGAAACGAGATTTGTAATGTATATTATGTACTAGCTGTTACCCGCGACTTGGTCCGCGTGGTATTTAACAGAATCTTTTTTTCTAAAATAAAAGTTGCCTAAGTTACGTTTTGTTACATCAGCTATCTGCCAGTGAAAGTCCCGTCAAAATCGGTCCAGCCAATTCAGAGATTAGGTGGAACAAACAGACAGAGAGACAAGAGTTGTAAAAAATATTGTTTTGGTATACGTACCGTGTATACATCCAAATGCACTTAGTAAAAAGCGGTTATTTTAATATGACAAACAGACACTCCACAATAAATGCCTATTCAAAAAGTCACTTACATTATAATCTTGCGTAACGGACAATTTCTCAACGTAACATTCCGTTAATCAATAATTATTGTATTCGTCACGTTTATAGACATTTATCTGTGTGATGATCATTACTGATGCTTATCAGACACGCTTGATTTTAGGAATAAATAAGAAAAACTTTGATTAGAAGAATTAATTAGTAAATTGTTACTCAACGCAATGTGATTGCTCGATCTTGGAGGAGTTCGGTGTTGCTGGCTTCTATGTTTATCGATTAACTTGTTTGGTTTATAATTGGAAAAGTCGACAGGGCGAGGGTCATTGGTGGGTTCCTCATCCCCCATTTGTATATACTATGTTGGTCTTTTGGTGGACATACCAACTTCCGGGAGTGAACTACCCCTCCCTCCCTGGTCCTCTTGGGCCCTCTTCCCCAATTCCTTTTATTATTTTTGTTTGATTTCGCGATATATTATTGTATATCTCTATTACGTTCGACAAATATATATATTTTTATCACACATTCGCTCAGCCAAAGCGATACCTTTTTTTTTATTACATTGTAGGCAAGTATTTGATCTCGATCTCACCTGATGGTAAGTGACGATGAGATCTACGATGGAGCATACTTGCCTAGGTAGGAAGGCGGCAGTAGATCGAGACGCTACATTCACTAGGCACATGCAGCGCAGCCGATCTGACCCGCCATCCATGAATGGCAACACCGAACATCATGCCCGAACACGGCTAGGCCGCTTGGCGACATGGCTTTGTTCAGTGGGTGGTGACTAACCACGGCCGAAGCCTACCACCAGTAAAATTATTTTTATTTCAATGTGTAGTATTTGCGGAAATATAAGAGATCATCTTAATTATATTAGGTTATCTTGAAATGTTATTTAAATTTAACGTGCAGATTGGGGCAGTTAGTGCACAGACTCTGCTTTCAATAACAAGGCACCGGGTTTGAACCCCGGTAGGGGGAACCCTGGGATAAGCACGAATCTTTGGACCCAAGTCATTGATGTTTAGTATGTATATAAGTGCGCGGTCCCGCGGTGCCCCGCGGTGTCACCCGAAATTAAATAGTTAGCCTATCGCATAGGAACCGTGCATTATTCCGGGATAAAAATTACCCTATGTCATTTTCTGACCCCTATACTACCAAATGCCTAAACTGCCTATGCAAAAATACATGTCGATCCTTTGCTCTATGAAAAATTAAAACAGAATATTTCCCACGGGAACCATACATTTTACGGGGATAAAAAGTAGCCTGTGCTATTCCTGACTACAGTCTATCTCTGTGCCAAGTTCATCCAGATCCGTTCAGCCGTTCGGCGTGATTGAGTAACAAACATCCATCCATCAAAACTTTCACATTTATAATAATAGTGGGATGGCTGCCTAAAGAGACGATTCATGGATGGCGGGTCAGATCAGCTGCGCTGCATGTGCCTAGTGAATGTAGCGTCTCGATCTACTGCCGCCTTCCTACCTAGGCAAGTATGCTCCATCGTAGATCTCATCGTCACTTACCATCAGGTGAGATCGAGATCAAATACTTGCCTATAATGTAATAAAAAAAAAAAACGTATAAGTATCGTAATGGTCACTCGCTGGCAATAAATCTATACAAATAAATAAAATTGGTTCGGCTAATCTCTGAAATGGCTGGCCCGATTTTGACGGGACTTTCACTGGCAGATAGCTGATGTCACAAGGAGTGGCTTGGGCTACTTTTATTTTAGAAAAACTTTTTTGTTAAATACCACGCGGACGAAGTCGCGGGTAACCGCTAGTATATTCATATTTTTGTATATATGTCCTTGCCTCTCTATTTCATGCTACCGTCCACGTGTGCTACTACGTTCTACAACTTGCGCTATCCCATCTCGCTCGCACTTACTGCCATCTCGCTCCAATCCCGGCCACTCTCCGTTAGTAAACAAGAGTTGGCGAATGTTAAAAAGTACTTGCATAAATGCCATTGCCTATGTACGTGCTTCAATCAAGACCGCATATCTACGTAAAGTTGGTAGAACGCTCGCCTTGGGAGTGAGCCTCGCGGGTTCTTACCCCGGCTCGGACCTCTGTAGCCCTGTCAGTAGACCTGACAGGTTCGATCAAACCCGGCTCGCAGCTCTGGGATGTCATATCCGAATCTCATTGTAAAAATTTGGCTCTTGGAGAAATTTTGGAGAAATGAAATAATTTGAGAAAATTTTGGAGAAATCTATAAAAATCATGGAGATTTTTTTTATTGTCAGAGTCTAACCGTAGACTGTAACTGATTACATTTATATTTATGTATTTAAGTGCATTTATCTAACGCATCTGTTTAAAACAGTTCACTTGGTGAAAAAGCTAAAAATATCGAATAATCCTTTAGGTCAATAGGGAAGATGGCTGGGTGCTACCACCGGCTTGGGACCCTGTAGTAAACATCATAAAATCCAGAACCAAGCGTACCATTGCAAGACCTCAAGACACAGTGAGCTCTTTCTGCGTAGATCGGACCGCAAGTAACAACTAAATATGAGGGTACCCCCGTCAAACTATGACACTAGGACGTCAACCACCTCAGTCCTCCCGTAACCATGGTTGCTGTAAAGCAGCCGAAACGTCGGGAACGTAAAATCAAAAATAAACCGCTATAAAATTCTTAAAATTAGTTTTATTTCAATGTGTAGTATTCGCGTAAATATAAAAAATCAATATAATCCTTTAGGTGATAATCTTTTATTATATACATTACACATACATTATTACAGAGAAAATAACTTAAATATTTACAAACTAATGTAAATTAAAAAGAGAATAGAAAAGCTACTCAATTTTTACAAAAAAGTGAAAAAAATTTGGCCCATGCGGTAGCAGACCCAAGATGCAGCATCTGGCCGCCAGCAGCTGGCCGCATTTCCTCGCTGAATAGCCGAAGCTACTCGCTGAGCGAGGAAATGCCCGGCCCTTGGGTCGCCGGTTGCGTCGACCAATCTTCTAGAAAGATTAATTAATATCCATTAGGTTAATTAATCGGTTTATACAATCTTTTTGCCTTCGGGTGAAACTTTAGCAAATTGTATCATTTTGGAGAAAATTGTGGTTTTCACATAAAGTCATCTACAACCAGGTGACAACTCTACTGGTGGTAGGCTTCGGCCGTGGCTAGTCACCACCCACTGAACAAAGCCATGTCGCCAAGCGGCCTAGCCGTGTTCCGTCATGATGTTCGGTGCTGCCATTCATGGATGGCGGGTCAGATCAGCTGCGCTGCATGTGCCTAGTGAATGTAGCGTCTCGATCTACTGCCGCCTTCCTACCTAGGCAAGTATGCTCCATCGTAGATCTCATCGTCACTTACCATCCGGTGAGATCGAGATCAAATACTTGCCTATAAATGTATAAAAAAAAAAACATATACAGACGGCTTGTAAGTCAAATTTTTGCATGTACTTATTCAGTTTCGAATGCTTTGTCTTATTTCTCATCATTATGATCCGAACCTAGTATCTTCAATAGTTGGATTCGATCGGTCTTTACGTATGGGTCGATTTTAAAAATAATATCTCTTTAAATTTGATTCAATATCATTGAAAATGACGAAATACAAAATAATAGCTTCTTCTTCTTTCTTTACGAAATGAAATGCGATGAAACAAAATGGATATGAATATGGCCTCACCCGCAACTTAGCGGGTATTTTGCCAGTGTCAAGTAATTAATAGCAATATTAAATTCAATAAATACACATTATAAATAAAATAATGGATGTGACATGAAGAAATGAAAATGGCGACCCTATATATAGTTAAAAGTACAAAAATAAATATTTTCGTCGATCTAACAAAAATATAAACAGAATGAAATAATAGCTTAATGAAAACATAAATGACGTATCCAACTCTACTAGTGCGTTGTCACGTCAAAATGACGTTTTACCGTATGTTTTCGAAATAATGCAAAAATGTTTTTTTTTGTTGTCATGAAAATTCGAATATAATTTTTACACGGTTTATTTTATGGTTTTACTGAAATATAAAAGTATTTTCAATAATTTGTGTTGCAACAAATATAAAATAAATAATATAATATGTTGGCTACCTGTACGCAGTGGCGTAGCATGGGGGGGGGGTGGGCACCAGGCGGCATTTCACAGGTGGCGGTTAGAGAAAAAAAAAAGTAAAAACAAATCTAATATTTTCTTTCAGTGTTTTTTTCGTCATTATTATTTGTCGTTACCATATATCCAGGTATAATATTTTTTTTTTATATATAAATGATATTCCCATGTCAAAAAATGTTAATTTCACTTTCCTGGTTGGCGTTATTGAATACAAGTACCCTTTTTACCGTGCCTCAATTTTTTTTATAATGAATAGCAAAAATAAGAGGGCGGCCAATTTGAAATCCGCACCGGGTGCTAATGACCTATGCTACGCCACTGCTTGTGCGAGTACTTTATATCCGCCCCGCTACTCGCGTGTCTCAGATCGCATCTCGTGACTCCATCGTGCGACCCTGCACGAGGCCGAGGTCTCGCATTGATTTATTAATCTCACATGACGCGCCATTTGTGCACAGTAAGGTTATAGCTCAACATGTACGGTTCAAGATCGAAGCTTAGTTAGGTATTAAGCTTTGGTTAAATATTATCCTTATGCGACCATAATAATAATATCAGCCCTTTTTAATGTCGCACTGTTGGGCACAGACCTCCCCTCAATACGAGGGGGATCAGTCCATAGTCCACCTCGCTGGCCCAGTGCGGGTTGGCGGACTTCACATGTCTTTCACGGGGCTCTCTCAGACATGCAGGTTTCCTCGCGATGTTTTCCTTCACCGTTAAGGTGGAAGCGCTAGGTAAGGGTGCGAAATTCAAAATGTCATGGGTTTTTATTTTTTTACAAAAAATTTGGACATCTTTACGATGTTATTTAGTTTTTCACGATATTGGCATTTGGCGACATTCTGCATTGGATGTCTCGATGTATTAATTTTGCTTAAAAAAATACCTAAAGCGATACAACACTCCAAGGTTTGTAAAAACCACAACTTTTACTAACTTTGAAGTTTTGTATCGCTTTAGGATTTTTTTTAAGCAAACCTCAAGGGAGCGTTCAAGTATGGCATAGACGCAAAGCAGATGAGCCCGTCGCTGCCTACCCCGGGTGTTCACCGGCGTGATGATGAGCAAGATCTCGCGATGTTTGGATACGTACTCTTACGCCGAATGATGATTGTTTGTATGTGAAAGTGCCGGGTCATCGAACCCGCCGCCCTAAAGTTATGTTGCGTGTTCGTTCTGTCGTTGCGTATGTGCGAATTAGTTATTATTATTGAAATTACCAGACGAACGCACTAATTTTACGGGACCACACTAAAGCAACGCTTGTTCAACATACACACGGACACACACACAAACTATCTCAAAGTCAAAGTCAAATCATTTATTTCGTACTAGCTGTTGCCCGCGACTTCGTCCGCGTGGTATTTAACAACGTCTCAACCGTTGGCAACAGCCTGCTCGCGTTCTGATCCCGCGAGACGCATTGCAGATTGTTGCTATCAAACTTTAAGCAGGCGCAGCGCTGCAACATTGGTTTTAATTTTTTTTCGAGAGATCCAATTTTTTTTTCTAAAATAAAAGTAGCCTATGCTACTCCTTGTTACATCAGCTATCTGCCAGTGAAATTCCCGTCAAAATCGGTCCAGCCATTTCAGAGATTACCCGGAACAAACAGACAGACAGACAGACAGACAGACAGACGGACAGACAGACAGACGGACAGACAGACAGACAGACAAAAATTGTAAAAAATGTGGTTTCGGTATAGGTAACGTGTATACATCCAAATGCAATTGGTAAAAAGCTGTCATTTTAATATTACAAACAGACACTCCAATTTTATTTATATGTATAGATAGGCCTACGGGGGCACATACAAATTGTCATTACATTTTTTTTTCTTAACTCTACAACCGGATCGGAACGCGACCTCGACCGAGAAGTTAAGTTCCGGCAAGAAACTCAGCGGCCTTGTCTTTTTTTTTGTAATTCATTATTTTTACAAAACTAACTCTATCGATTTCTCATATTAACGCGAATAATACACATTGAAATGAAACTAATCTTACGGATTTTATTGCGCTACCTCCGACTTGGGATTCAGTAATCAATATAATTAAATCCAAAACCAAGCGCGCCATTGCAAGACCCCAAGACACTGTGAGCACTTTCTACGTAGATCGGACCGCAAGCAACAACTAAATATGAGGGTACCCCAGGTACAGGGTACCGCATTGAGGGGAGGCCCGTGCCCAGCAGTGGGACATTGTCATTACAGATAGAAGGAGCCACTAACTACTATGCCAGTCTGCCAAATCATGGATTTTTTTATATTGTTTACTAGCTGTTACCCGCGACTTCGTCCGCGTGGTATTTAACAAAGACAACCGTTGACAACAGCAGGCTCGCGCGTTCTGAGCCCGCGGGACACATTGGAGGTTATTGCTATCAAGCTTAATCAGGCGCTGCGCTGCAACATTGGTTTTAATTTTTTTTCTTGAGATCCTATTTTTTTTTCTAAAATAAAAGTAGCCTAAGTTACTCCTTGTTACATCAGCTATCTGCCAGTGAAAGTCCAGTCAAAATCGGTCTAGCCATTTCAGAGATTAGCCGGAACAAACAGACAGACAGACAGACGGACAGACAAAAATTGTAAAAAATAATGTTTCGGTATAGGTAACGTGTATACATCCAAATGCACTTAGTAAAAAGCGGTTATTTTAATATTACAAACAGACACTCCAATTTTATTTATATGTATAGATGGGTAAATTGTTAACTGATGCAATGCAATGCTAAGCGTGTCAGTCATACAGGAAACGGGTGTGACAATCTTATGCCACCGTGTTCCTGAAAAATAAACTATGGTTGAATCACATTGTACATATTCGTATGTCGTAGCCGTTGTTGAGATGCGGTCTTTTGTTAAAATCACCGAGAACTTGAGGACTTGAGGCCTATTTAAAAAAAAACAGCAATCAGCTGAAAGACGTTCACTGCTGGACACAGGCCTCCCCCAACGACTTCCACACATGACAGTCCTCCGCCACTCGCATCCCCCGGCTTCCTGCTATGCGTGTGATATCATCGGTCCCTTCGAAAGACGCGTCAAGACTGCCAACTCGCACTGGGTCAGCGTAGTGGACTGTGGCCTTATCCCCTCGCATTGAGCGGAGGCCCGTGCCCAACAGTGGGACATTAAAAGGACTGGTATTATTATTATTTTTTAAGTGTTAGAGAGTGAATGTAGCGTCTCTATCTACTGCCGCCTTCCTACCTAGGCAAGTATGCTCCACCGTAGATCTCATCGTCACTTACCATCAGGTGAGATCGAGGTCAAATACTTGCCTATAATGTAATAAAAAAAAAAAAAAAGAGTGTGTGTGTGTGTGGGGGGGGAGAGAGGGGAGTAGTTGGAAAATGATACCGCCTATAGTCAACATCTGAACTGTATTTTTTTTCTGCCAATTCTCGGAGGTTGGGGCGATTCAATATGACAGCGATCAGGAGTGAGCTAGTTTCATGTACAGCTTATGAATAAGAATCAGATTTTTTTTTATTCACGTAGACCATTATGTACAGTACTTATGAATCGTCAATAGTTACAAAATGCTAAGCTACTACTTCACCACCCGTTCGGAATGCCGTTCCTATGGAGAAGAACTGGCGAGAAACTCCATGGTTGCTCCTTTTTTTTAATATATTTTAAATTTTTGAGCAACGAGCATTTATGGTCAAATGGCCAATGTTTTTGGCAGTGAGGCACGCCTTACGATGCCACGTCCACGATTATAGGTCCGAGAAGTTAAGTCTACAGTTGTTGGCATTTATCAATTTGTCCGATTTTCATTACTCGCCTGTAGCACACAAAGCACTCGACTCGCCCTGTTACTGTGTCATTAGTTAAGTAAAACTATGGCTATCTCTTGCCACGCCTTTTGTAACTATTCCACTAGTTATACCGCTAAATAGTTACACAATCATCCTTTAGGCCTGGGATTCCCAAACTTTTCTGGACAAGAGACCCCTTTTCTAAAATGAACTGCCACCTCAGCACGTCAAGTGCGAGCTAACTGTATACTTTATAGTCTACCGTATGTAGACATTTTGTATGTAGAATTTAAAAGCTCCTCTAGCGGGCGGTATTTGAAACTTTAAATTCTCCATACAAAATGTCTAAATACGGTAGACTATAAAGTATACGGTTAGCTTACGAATAATCTCGCACTTGACGTACCTTAGCCAAATTACTTTAAAATCCTATCTCTAGTACTTTTTCCTATCTATACATATAAATAAAATTGGAGTGTCTGTTTGTAATATTAAAATAACCGCTTTTTACTAAGTGCATTTGGATGTAAACACGTTACCTATACCGAAACAACATTTTTTACAATTTTTGTCTGTCTGTCTGTCTGTCTGTCCGTCTGTCTGTCTGTCTGTCTGTCTGTCTGTCTGTCTGTCTGTTTGTTCCGGGTAATCTCTGAAATGGCTGGACCGATTTTGACGGGAATTTCACTGGCAGATAGCTGATGTAACAAGGAGTAACATAGGCTACTTTTATTTTAGAAAAATAAATGGATCTCTCGAAAAATAATTAAAACCAATGTTGCAGCGCTGCGCCTGATTAAAGTTTGATAGCAACAATCTGCAAAGCGTCCCGCGGGATCAGAACGCGAGCAGGCTGTTGCCAACGGCTGAGTCTTTGTTAAATACCACGCGGACGAAGTCGCGGGCAACAGCTAGTTGATACTAAATTAATACAAAATAATAATGTCATCTTGTACGAACTTTTTTAAACTGATTTTTTTAAAGTACAACAATGATACTGCCTACTGAAATATTTGTAATTTTTTTTTATCCAAAAACATTTATCCAAGGTTTTCTGTATCATACCCCATATACCCTGTACAGGTACTGGGATAGCCCCATTGTACGGTACCCATAATAATAGAGTTAAATGATTACGTTATCGTAACACGACGTACTAAGATTGTGTTCGAGACATAAGAGTATATTCTATCTATCTATCTATCAGCCGATAAACGTCCACTGCTGGACACAGGCCTCCCCCAACGACTTCCACACATCCCGGTCCTCCGCCACTCGCGTCCCCCGGCTTCCTGCGACGCGTGTGATATCCTCGCTCCACCTTGTGGGGGCCGTCCTACATTTCGTCTTCCGATTCGTGGTCGCCATTCTAGAACCTTTCTGCCCCAACGGCCATCGGTTCTGCGGGCTATGTGCCCTGTCCATTGCCACTTCAATCTTGAATCTCCAAGTTGAAGAGTATATTGAATCCAGGCAATCACGATCGGCCGGCTACGCTTTTAATCACTGAACCAGCGGGTTATTTAGCACACACACACATTATCTAGTAAGCAAATACTATTGGACATATCGTTTGTATCACAAATATGGGCATGTGAGTGTGTAAACATTACCAAATTCGGTACTGCGGCTCACCTACTTCGCGGCCATTACTCAATACCGAGTATACCGCCGAGAGCTTTCGTTGTAAATTCAACTTTAATGATTTCCGTTTAATAGTACATTTGTAATGTGACACAAGAATGGTTGAAACCTTGTTGCGTATTGACGTGTTTGATGCAATACGATACTTTGAACGTAGTATTGAAATTGGTGTTATAGATGCTCACGACTTATGAAATCCTAGTACCTCATCCTTTACGGAGTACTGCCCTACCCCCTCTTCCCCCTTGCCCCCTTCCTCCCCCGAAATTCCTTAGACATACCACCCTTTTATGCATAGGTACATTACTAATGTCTGTTTGGTGGCCCTGCTTTCTGTGCCGAGGGTCCCTATTTCGAATCCTGGTAGGGAATATTCTTTGTGTGATGAGCACGAATGTTTGTACCCGAGTCATGGATGTTTAATATGTATACAAGTATTATATACTGAGTTCGCCCTCAGTTCATTGTACGGTACCCATAACACAAGCGTTTAGCTTAAAGTGGGACCGTATAGTTGGTGAGTTCTTATGGCGATATTTATTTAACAAACCACGCTATATAAGGTAACTACTATAATAGTCATATAAACAACATATTCATATATTCTAAGAAATATACCGGCACCTTGGCAATGCAACTATATAATAATTCCGTTCACATAAGGTTTATATGGCAATAAATATATTTAGAACCAAGGCTGACACAGTCAATCAATAACTTAAGTTACTATTATGTAGATTTAATATTGAAACAAAACTAATTTACGTTGGTAACGAACTAAAAACCACTTAACTTCAAATTAAATTAATTATTGTAAGCTTCTACACAACGCCCCCATTTTTTCTGGATCTGTTACCCTTTAGGCCTGCAGCGCCCACAATATCGCCCAGTTTGGGAAAGGCTGAATTAAACTATATCATTATTTTTTCTTTTGTTACAGAACAGCAAATCGGGTCCCACACGCAAACCCTGGGGCACCCCGACAATGAACTCGCGAACCACCCGTCCGGGGACTCGAATTCGAACGTACTACCGCCCCACTACTCCACCACAGCCATACCCAATATCCCAGACCATCAAACTACCATCCAACATGATAGAACCCACGAAAATGTATCCTTCATCCAATCAAAAGCTTTGCCGAAATCCGAAGATGATTTTGACGTTAACGAATACTTCGCACGGCTGCATGGTACGAGATATGTTAGCGCTCCATTGAACAGTCAAATTGCTGATCAGAATGCGAACCTAGCGGCCGAGGAGAACCTTGAGGAGATCAATCTCAATGACGAGAAGCCAGAAGTGCAGCACAGTTTGACGGCGGACATCGCGCAGAACTTCTCTCAACTGCCCACCGTGTTGCCGCATGTAGCCAGCGCTGTGTTCAGCTCGTTCTCCAGTATGCTGAGCATGAAGAGCAGGGATCAGACTCCCGACGAAGGAAAGGATCGCGGTTACCAAGGATACTTGCAAACGGAGATGCCTCTGATGAGTGTTGAAAATGTGGTTAAGGAGACCGCTCCGCCGCCTAAGGAACCTCCCATTACTGGTAAGCTTTTATAATGACTTGTCCAATCATTAAAGCATAAAGGAAACGAGAGTAGCTCATTCAAGCCCCAGCTCGCCTCTGGGATCAACCCTTGGATTTCCATATGTGAATCTCATTTTCGACCATGGTTATCACTCGCCCGTGCCTCCGAGAGCACGTAACGCCGTTGGTCAAGGGCCCGATCTCTCTCGTCGGACTATGAGAGTGGGAGACGAGAGACTGCAACTGTACCGCTGGGGCACTATAATAATTCCTGCGTAGTTGACATAGAGCTTAATTTATGATTTCATTTTGATTTCTTATATTTACGCGAACACGCGAACAGTGCGGATTGGCGAACTTCACACGTCTTTCGAGGGGTTCTCTCAGACATGCAGGTTTCCTCGCGATGTTTTCCTTCACCGTTTAGTGATAACCATGGTTGAAAATGAGATTCGCACATGAAATCCCAGAGGCGCGAGCCGGGGTTTGAACCTGCAATCCTAGTTACCGAGGCAAGCGTTCTACCAACTTGGCTATCGCTGCGTTAATAATAATAAAACAATAATGTGTTTTTAATACATAATAACATGAGATGGGGCTTTTAACGTTTTCCAATGACCTCAGGGTCTTGCGACGCAGAGGTCAAGTTACTAAATAAACACCGTGGGAATGATGGTGTGATGAAACATTACGACCGCGTGGTCATGGGTTTGATCGGCCTGGCCTACAGGGCCCCAAGCCTTTTTTTTTTTATTACATTATAGGCAAGTATTTGATCTCGATCTCACCTGATGGTAAGTGACGATGAGATCTACGATGGAGCATACTTGCCTAGGTAGGAAGGCGGCAGTAGATCGGGTAGCTCATCTGACCCGCCATCCATGAATGGCAACACCGAACATCATGCCGGAACACGGCTAGGCCGCTTGGCGACGTGGCTTTGTGCAGTGGGTGGTGACTAGCCACGGCCGAAGCCTACCACCAGTAGAGTTGTCACCTGGTTGGCACCACCCAGGGTCACGTGTAGGGTATCTCGAGGGTACTTAATTCTCCTACGGACGAAGGTGACTCGACCCCAAAAAGTCCGAAGACCCAAGAGTCTGCTAACACAATCGAATCATAATCGAACAGTAACCGCATAGTAACTGACACTTTTGACAGATATCCCATACAATCTCTGATGGTAAGTGACGAACTAATTGCCTGTCTGTTTAGTATCCTGCATCGAAATAAGAGTTCAAATGGCGATATTATATTATATTATTATACTAGCTGTTGCCCGCGACTTCGTCCGCGTGGTATTTAACAAAGACTCAGCCGTTGGCAACAGCCTGCTCGCGTTCTGATCCCGCGGGACGCATTGCAGATTGTTGCTATCAAACTTTAATCAGGCGCAGCGCTGCAACATTGGTTTAATTTTTTTTTCGTGAGATCCAATTTTTTATGTCTAAAATAAAAGTAGCCTAAGTTACTCCTTGTTACATCAGCTATCTGTCAGTGAAAGTCCCGTCAAAATCGGTCCAGCCATTTCAGAGATTAGCCGGAACAAACAGACAGACAGACAAAAATTTAAAAAAATGTTGTTTTGGTATAGGTATCGTGTATACATCCAAATGCACTTAGTAAAAAGCGGATATTTTAATATTACAAACAGACACTCCAATTTTATTTATATGTATAGATATCGACGGCCTGATTAGCGCAGTGGTAGTGACTCTGCTTTCTGCGCCGAGGGTCCCGGGTTCGAATCCTGGCGATATTTATTTATTTATATATCTGCGTGTGTATATACCTGGGCCCCAAGTCTACTAACACAAACGATTCATAATCGAACAGCAGCCGTATAGTAACTGTCACTTTTGACAGATATCCCATCCAATCTATGCGGTTGCTGTTCGATTATGAGTCGATTGTGTTAGCAGACTTGGGGCGCTGTAAAGATACTCTTGGTTCGCAAAACGCGCGTACCCAAAGCACTCCATGTGCACTGACTCTTAAACGACATTAAAGAAAGTTATATTCCCGTTTCAACACTGGTACCCGTTCAACTAGGAACCGATTAGTATTGCAGCTGTATATATTAGTCTCGTGATTATATACTTGAAGGTGCGTTATACAGGGTGGTTTTATCGATGCGATAAAAAACTAGACTCTTTAGCCCCTCTGGCTAGTGATTGAAATTAGCCAACACTCACGTCAATTTTAATGGCTTGGGTGGGGATCGAACCCCGGCCCCACCAACAAGGCTGTTGATTCAATTGTGTTGCGTGGTGTTGTTGCAAACTTACCGTTCTATACTGAAATCATAATAGTAAAGCCAGAATTACTAATGTAGTCCTAAAACTTCAATGTAAATCAAAACTCTATACGCTCGAGCGCGCAAGTCGCTCGCACGAGTCGGGTGTCGCGCGGAACGTTAAGTTGTGATCGCATAGTTTACTATACATTGCGCACTAAAAAATTACAATAATAGTAACACTTTTTTTATATTTTAACTATAGACATTTACCCAAAGTTTGCGTTTTTTTTTTATTACATTATAGGCAAGTATTTGATCTCGATCTCACCTGATGGTAAGTGATGATGAGATCTACGATGGAGCATACTTGCCTAGGTAGGAAGGCGGCAGCAGATCGAGGCGCTACATTCACTAGGCACATGCAGCGCAGCTGATCTGACCCGCCATCCATGAATGGCAACACCGAACATCATGCCGGAACACGGCTAGGCCGCTTGGCGACATGGCTTTGTTCAGTGGGTGGTGACTAGCCACGGCCGAAGCCTACCACCAGTAGAGTTGTCACCTAGTTGGCACCACCCAGGGTCACGTGTAGGGTATCTCGAGGGTATTTAATTCTCCTACGGACGAAGGTGACTCGACCCCAAAAAAGGCGTTACCATGCCACATACATCCTGTATTTAAACTCGCCTTTAAGGTAGCGTTCCGCACACCGCCACAGAAACGGGTGTTGGACTAATTGCGCGGCTTGGATAGAAAACTAGAACGCGCTCCTTCCACTCGCGGCTTTCATCTCTTGTATTTATCGAAATTTATTTGCTAATATCATTTTCAACGATGTTCGCTAATACGTTATCTAACCAATGGCTTAAGTTTATCGTTATCTATACATATAAATAAAATTGGAGTGTCTGTTTGTAATATTAAAATAACCGCTTTTTACTAAGTGCATTTGGATGTATACACGTTACCTATACCGAAACAACATTTTTTACAATTTTTGTCTCTCTGTCTGTCTGTTTGTTCCGGCTAATCTCTAAAATGGCTGGACCGATTTTGACGGGACTTTCACTGGCAGATAGCTGATGTAACGAGGAGTAACTTAGGCTACTTTTATTTTAGAAAAAAAAAATAGGATCTCACGAAAAAAAAAAAAAACCAATGTTGCAGCGCAGCGCCTGATTAAGTTTGATAGCAACAACCTGCAATGCGTCCCACGGGCTCAGAATGGGCGAGCAGGCAGTTGTCAACGGTTGTCTTTGTTAAATACCACGCGGACGAAGTCGCGGGCAACAGCTAGTGGTAAAATATAAGCGTCTGCCGTCTCGCTGACACAGAAAGCTTTCTTGATTAGGAATCATTCAATCAGAATATATTCTATTCATGCAAACCATTAAGTATAGTACTTATGAATCGTCAAAATAGTTACAAGATGCTATGCTACTACTTCACCGCCCGTTCGGAATGCCATTCCTATGGAGAAGAACGGGCAAGAAACTCCATGGTTGCTCTTTTTAAAAAGATCTTTCACATTTTTGAGCAGTACATTGTTATGGGTGTGTGAGAACAATGTAGGAACGGCTAGACAGACTTTAGCTGCTGGTCAAAGAGCGTTATGTTGTAATCGCGTGGCATACGATACATTGCGCGCTCAAGAATTACCACATTTGTAACCCACAATATTTGACATAAATTATATCTATAATTTTATTTTTGACATTTAATGTAACCGTTACCCAAAGTTTTGGTTGCAATGCCCTTACACCCTGTATAATTACACCCTGTATAAATAATACCACGGACACAAACTTATTGTAATAAGATACGTATATTGTTAACTTTTCATTCTTTACTATCTATCAGCCGATAGGCGTCCGCTGCTGGACACAGGCCTCCCACAACGACTTCCACACATCCCGGTCCTCCGCCACTCGCGTCCCCCGGCTTTCTGCGACGCGTGTGATATCATCGCTCCACTTGTGGGGGTCGTCCTACACTACGTCTTCCGGTTCGTGGTCGCCATTCTAGAACCCTTCTGCCCCAACGGCCATCTGTTCTGCGAGCTATGTGCCGCCCACTGCCACTTCAACTTTGAAATTCCATTCTGTAATTATGCTTTAAATACTGAATTATTAATATATTTCTCCATTGTTACAGGACTTGGCACCTACAGGATAACATCAAAGAAGAAATACGCGCAAATACCGGGACTTTCTTTTGGGGAGACGCAGTCCATACCTTACAATACTGTCAGCCAACCAGCCCCATTTTACTTTATACCTACGGCCCAAGAAAGTAGCGCAAACTTAACAGCTCGTACGGAAAATGTGACACTAGTAGATAGTAATAAGGTTGAAAACCAGGCAACAAAATACAATGAAACATTTAGCATATATGATCCTAATTCAAAAGAGAATGAAATACCAGATGCTAAAAGAATTGCAGATGATACACCACCAGTTCGAACTGACTCGTACAATATATACAATACTAGTGACAATGTTATAAATTTAGAAAATGTTGCAAGCAATAATGAATCTACTTTGCTGATTGCTGCTAAAGATAGTGAGGTCACTTTCCCAGAGCAAAGTAATACAGTAATTCCACCACCGCCTATGTTTTCAGCGCAAAGGAGAGACAGCCAGACTACAATGAAATCTGTGTTACCTCCTTCAGTTGCTAGACGTATTGGATCCAATCATCTGGTTATTAAACAACAAACTATGCAAAGCACTGCGTTGGCTGAACATATATTTGTGCCAACATTTGAACCTTTACCGACTTCAGATTTTTCATCAAAGTCTACTGTAGCTGCTTCACAAGGACCAAATCCGTTGCTTTATGCTTCACAGCCGACAATGTTTAATCCACCATCGTTTCCTTCGGACAATTCAACGTTATATTCCACTCCTCAGCCGCCAATATCAACTTCGCCACCAACTCAACCTTCCATTGCAATGCCTGAACCAACAACTTTGACAATTGGATTAAATCCAGCAATATCGCCTATCGGACCTTCTAAACTACCTCCAGCTGTACCACCAATGTTTGCTCCAACAATTCCGTCCAACGCTAATATATTTACACCGACTAATGTATTATCTTCACCAGTCGCACCTATCCAAGGCCCACCTAACCAACTTTTCACGCCGCCAGAAACGTCTGAAACAGGAATTTCTTCTCAATATGCAATGACGTCTACATCATCTATTCCACCAGCATCTGGAATATTCGCTTCACAACCAACTCCGGCTGTACCTCCTACGTTCTACAATCCGTTGTCTGTAAATGAAGACATCCAATCAATTGCCTTTGCGCCACCTACGGAACCAACTAAACCTATAGTAGAACCGCCCAAGTCCATGGGGATTAATTACAGAATGACTAAGAAACGGCCTCAATATTACTCCGGACCAATAGGAGGTGTGGGTGCTTTTATTAATAATACAAAACCAATACTACCTACTGAAACTGCCAGTGGTACATTCCAGGGTGCTTTGTTTACACCAGATCAAGACGCTAACGTTAACGCGCCTGCGTTAGTACCATTTGATATAAGCCAAACAGCAAGTGTACCTTCTGAAATAAACGCAGCATCGATGTCTCAACCTGGAACTTTTGATATAAATAAACGAGCGGACACATATGGCCCTGTCGATATAAACCGACCACCAGAACAGAATGCTCAATCATATTGTGATACCGCTTTTGATCTCAGTAGACCAACAACTGATTATTATGAAGAACCTAAGGATAACAAGGGTTTCGGTATAATTGGATCATTGAAATCTAAACTCAGCTCTTTAGACATCAATAAGATACAAAATACCGTGACTACGTTCTTCGATCCAGCTTATAATGATAGTAAGAAGGATGGTTCGAGTGCGCAGGAAAGTGCAGCTTATAATCAGACGCCCGGGCAGAATATCGGACAGGGAAGTTTTGAGATATTTGTACCTAGTTTGCAGAATACACAGGACTCTTATGATGGTCAGAATGCGTACTTCCAAGATAATAATTATTATTCCAATCAATATAATTATTATCAGACTCAAGAAGATGCTTACCCTGGCTACCACACTGAGTTGACGGAAGGCACCTACACTAATTACCCTACGTACACTCAAAACCAACAATATGTGTATTCTGATAGTAAACCGACTGGTGCAGGCGTTCAAGAAAATGCAGACAATCTTAATTTGCTCGCTAATACAACTCAACAAGATACACAATTGTTTGATGATATAGCCACGACGACTCAAGAAAATATAGAAAGGGATACATCAGATGATTTTAAAAAAGTGCAGGGCGCACATGTTACGTTATTTGAAGGAAAATCAGTGAACAATTTGTTTGATATACATACACAAACGATCGGTCTATCTGATAAGACAATTAAAACGGAAGAAAAGCCTTTTATAACTACACAAGTTAAGAAAGAAAAAAGTCCTATAGCTGATACTTTTGCTTCAACTAAATTTGAACAGCCAATCACAATTGCTAATGCACAACCTCCTTCGTCAGATCATATCGTTTCTTCAACCGCAGAAAGCAAACCAGTAAACTTATTCACCAAAACAAAATTTGATGCTAAACCTACTCAGAAACTACCTATAGCAGATACTTTACTGGAATCCTTATCTAAAGATGAAATCCCGCTAGTTAGAGTATCATCAGTTCCTTTATTTGGTTTATCAACGGTAACTGCTGATGAATCTAAAGACTTAACTGAACTCAGTGATACATTTACTTCGTTATATGAAAACAAAGATAATATGTTTGATAAAAATGCTAGTATCAGTTTCTTTGAGAATATAGCTCCCGTCGAGTCAACAGATAGTGACAATGTTTCAGAATTGAATATCTGTGAGACTTGCAGAGAATTTAATAAACCTGAGGACAAGGAAGAGGAAGTTGACGATTGGACTACTCAGTTGATTGAGAACATCACATCCCGGATACAGCTGTCAAATTCTGTTGAAGCGCCATTAACTGAACCTAATATTGCGTCTAGTGATAATATAGAGTATGAAAACAATCAATATGATGAAATCTCTCATATTACTGAAGAAACGATTGAGACCATACAAGTACAATCGGCTACTGAGTTACTAGATAAAGAAGATGAAATTTCACCCAGGAATTACGGATGGGCGACCGAAGAAGACTTCAATTCGAATGCCAAAACAAATATCAATGAAGAAAATGATTACGGTTTTACAGTCGATCCAGAAAATATAGGATTTTATGGGAACAACTCTGTATTCTTTGAAAACGTTCCTACCAACGCGAGTGATGAGATCAAAGCTGAATTTAAACATCACGAGGACCTCCTTCCTAGACAGATGAGTATACCATCAGCTCCGCCCGCCGAAGAAGACACAAAATCAGACGAAACAGGCGGATTAGATGTCCACTCAATCGAACAAGACGCTAAAAAAGACTTTCCCATATACGAGGAGTTTGTGATTGAACCGTCGGAGACAGATGATGATAAAATTGAGTACAAGGAACGAGAGAAAAGTGACGATGGTCAATGTGACACATTCACTAATAGAGTTGAAAGATTTAAACAAATGGAAGACGTTGAAAGCGAGGTCCCCAAGGCTATATTCGAGCTGTCAAGCCCTCCAATCAGCATGGCGTCTTACTTTGACACTGGAAATTTTGCAGTAGAAACTCATTATCGCAACTCTATAAGTTCTCCCACTCAAATAAGTATCCCACCAGGTTTCGAGGAAGAGTTCAAGAAGAGATTGGTGATTGCTAAAGCTCTTAATGATGTTAAAACTGTCCCTGAGACGTCTACTCAGACGAGAACAACTCAGGTTTTAACGTTTTCCACAGCACATAACGCTGCCGTTGGTTTCAATATTGAATCTAATATAACTAATTTAGTGGATGATGATGAAACAGCACCTGATTACCCTAAATTTGATTCAAAAGATGATAAAAATCAATCAAGTACGTCTGATATTTCAGCTAGATTGACAAGCTTAGGTGACGACGCTCGTTTTCCAACTGTTTTTGATTCAAACCAAGAAGCCAATATATTTGCTGGACCAACCAGCATTGGAGACGGTCTGTTTGCCGCATTTGATTTGAGACACACTGAGCACACGCTGCCTCATATTCCAAGTGGTTTAACTAGCTTTGATGATTTAGATGTTATACCTAAAGAGGGCATAGCTACTGACACACACGGTTTTATTGCTAGTGGCTTAGGTGATTTTTCATCAGTATTCGGTTTCAAAGACACAGTTCTATCAACTGGGATGACTGCACGCAACATACTGGACAAGGGAATGGTTTCAACAGATTTGGAAACTCAAGAGGACTCATTGTCCGATATTCCTATAACTAGTTTATTGCCAGCTGATTTGGTGGAAGACGCTAATTTCGCAACTTCATTTGAATCTGCAAGATCCAAGCATTCTGCGCACCCTGAAACAAGTGGTTTGAGTACGAGCGATGAGACAATTTTGGCGAGTACAAACACGAAAATTGGTGAACGTACGAGTGATTCAACATTGTTACCAGACCAGAGATATTTTTCGACAGTCAGTGGTATTGATAAAGGCAAGGATGATGAAGCGGATAATATGCCTTCTAGTAGAGTAATAGCAGACTTGTTTGGAGATAATCATACAGCATTTGATCCTTTGAAAACTAAGCATAAGGAGGTTTCTAACTTATTTGACGATAAAAACCTGCCGTTTGAAGCGAAACACTTGAAGCATACTGAATCGCAGCTTAGTGGTTTAGGGTCTCAATTTTTTGAAGATAGTCAGCCAACTGTGTTTAAGCCAGACGAGACAAGAAATACTACTATGCACCAAGAAATGTCAAGTAAAGGATCCACATCCATCGTAGCAGCTGATAAAACTAAACAATTACCAGACTTCTCCTCAGCCTTCAATCCCAAAACCGTCCCAGAAACGCCTAAAAACGACCCCAAACTACCCGACCCCACCAACTTCTTCTCGAATGACAATCCCACTGAAGCACCTGAAAGTTTCAGTAGATTAGCCAGTTATTTTTCCACCCCACCGAAAACGGATCACGGGAAATCTTTTTTTGAGCTTAGCCAAAGCCAAAACCATTACAGACATGGCCCAACACAAGCCGACAACAACCGCTATCTTAGTTTAATGAAAGACTTGACATCAACACAAAACATTGAAGTTAAAGAACAAATTGTAAGACACGTTAATTATTTCACCGTCGAACACGATTCCGAAGTTATATTCAACAAAGGTGATGTTAGAGGCGTACCCAAACATGAATTGGCGGATTTAGAACGTAAAGAATCCCTTGAAAACGTATTCGCTCAATGTGAATATTGTTTGAGAGGTCTCAATTTAGATAAAGGTTGTACATTTAGGAAGGCAATGGACGATCATGGTAAAGAGAGTGATAGGAATAATGGCACTAATATGGATCAGAGTAAGACAAGTAGTAAACAACAGACTGCTGTTAATTTCGAAGGCATAACACCGGATGAAGCTAACGACGAAGTCACGGTGCTGTCCGAGGTATAATTGTCTCTGATTTTCTGATTTCACATAGTGATTGTAAATGCTCTTAAGAAGCGCATGTCCAAGGCCCAGGGCCCCAAGTCTGCTAACACAATCGATTCAAAATCAAACAGCGACCGCATAGTAACTGTCACTTTTGAGAGATATCCCATACAATATCTGTCAAAAAGCCAGTTACTATACGGTTTCTGTTCGATTATGAATCGATTGTGTAAGCAGACTTGGGGCCCAGGATACCCAAACCCTGTTAAATTTCTCACCCACCTAAGAAAGTATTGTTCAAAATACCTATTTACAACTCCAACTTCGTAGATCATTGTCTTCTCAACCCCTATTTTCTTTAGGATAATTTCGTTGCGGGTTCCAAGACAATAAGCTCGTCCCCGGGACTCGCCGAGGGTCAAACCTCGGCGTTTTTGTTGGTCACCGCCGTGGATCCCGGCTTACAGGAGTAACAGCTGTTGCGGGCGAAGCTCCATCAAAAGTTTAAGCGTTGCATAATCCTAGCGAGTACATAGTTTTCAATTTACTCTTCAATGTATCCTGACTCCTTACTGTTTATTATTCCAGGGTCGCTCCACGCCCGACTATTCGCCAGTGAAGCAGCATTGGTTCTACAGGGTAGACGTGGAGAACAAGTCCATATGGCGAGGATTCTCCGTCGCCGACTCAAGAGCACTAGAAATAGCTTATGTTAGCCGTAAGTGAATACAACGTCAAACTGCCAACTCTGCTAGTCAGGGCCCCAAGTCTGCTGACACAATCGATTCATAATCGAACAGCAACCGCATAGTAACCGTCACTTTTGACAGATATTGTATGGGATATCTGTCAAAAGTGACGGTCACTATGCGGTTGTGAATCGATTGTGTTAGCAGACTTGGGCCCTGATTATAAAACACATAGATCTTTATTCTTGTAGTAACGTGAAAAAGAAGCAGTTATAGCCATGTTGGTAGAACGCTTGCCTCGGTGGCGAGGATCGTAACTTCAAACTCTGCCTCGCCTCTGGGATTTTTGGCCTTCATGTGCGATTCACATTTTCGACCATGATTTATCACTTTCTAAGCGGCGATGGAAAACGTCGTAAGGAAATCTGAGAGAACTACTCGAAAGAAGTGTGAAGTCCGCCAACCCGCACTGTGCCCGTGTGGTGGAAAAAATCACGATGAATTTATATGTGTAGCTAAATTTATATGTATAGAGTATTGATTCCCTGTAGGACGTACCTATATTTGATTCCAAAGCCTTGGAGTCCCGTACGCCTAGTTTTACAATACTTTTTTTTTTATTACATTATAGGCAAGTATTTGATCTCGATCTCACCTGATGGTAAGTGACGATGAGATCTACGATGGAGCATACTTGCCTAGGTAGGAAGGCGGCAGTAGATCGCGACGCTACATTCACTAGGCACATGCAGCGCAGCTGATCTGACCCGCCATCCATGAATGGCAACACCGAACATCATGCCGGAACACGGCTAGGCCGTTTGGCGACATGGCTTTGTTCAGTGGGTGGTGGCTAGCCACGGCCGAAGCCTACCGCCAGTAAAAATACGTGATCATAGAGATGAAAACGATTTTTTTTTATTCAGCGGAATTGAACGAGACCACTCTAGTGGCGACCGACGGCGGAAGATACGATGTGAATGTCATGGGTCGATTGCGGATACCAGTATACTGGGAAGACAAGCCTACCAACGTTAGGAGGTAAATAAAAGAGGATTTAGCGGTAAAGGGAAGATCAGGCGGGTGGTATGGCTGGCGGGGCGGCCGCTATGCCCCGACGGTTATTGTCGGGATCTTGTATATATGTTACGCGCTCCGAAAACTCTTATAGCGCGATTCGGGATTGTGATGACAATTGTCTATTGTTCTGAATGCGTCTGCAGTGCCATCTGTGTAGCTTGTTGTGCGGTTGAAGTGGTCGCTGCAAGAATATTCTGCTTATTCTTATTTTTTTAATTTCGCAATCAGCTACAAAATACTGCCATATTTGCCAGTGTCGAGTAATTCTTGATGTGTGATGTGAATTCTTTCTTCATTGAATCATATGTTCCCCTGATGATAATAATAATGTTGATGACAATGATGGTGAATTTAACCCCCCCCCCCCCCCCCCCCTATCAGTAAAGCTGTGGATACTTGACTGAAAATTTACCGGACATCTTGGGAGAACTTGAAAAGTCAGGTTATACTATTTTATTTCAATTTCCTTCACTCGTGCACGTTTATGAACGCAATGGTTAATATCCCGCTAATATTACACATTATTTATCAAAGAAGCAATTTTTTTGGAAAATAAAACAAAATTGACAACTTCAACATCCAATGGTTGAAGCAGTGATAGCTAAGTTGGTAGAATGCTTGCCTCTGTAACGAGGATCGCAGGTTAGAACCCCGGGCTCGCCTCTGGTATTTCTGGATTTCATGTGCGAATCTCATTTTTAACCACGATTATCACTTGATAAACGGTGAAGGAAAACATCTCGAGGAAACCTGCATGTCTGAGAGAGCCCCTCGAAAGATATGTGAAGTCCGCCAACCCGCACTGGGCCATCGTGATGGACTATGGGCTGATCCCCCTTGCATGGAGGGGAGGCCCATGTCCAACAGTGGGACATTAAAAAGGGCTGGTATTATATTATACAGCCTGTATTTAATCATTGTTCCGTTTCCAGGTGCAGCTGGTTTTACAAAGGCACAACGGACGCCAGATACGTGCCGTATACCGAACAAGTGGCGGATAAGTTGGAGGTAAGTGCGTTGCGGTTCACACACTAAAAATCGCACTCAGCCGTTTCTGAGATCAGCGCGCACAAACGCACAGACAAACAGACGAAAATGCTAACAGTCATTGTTTTGGGTTCTGTGGCGTTGATAAACGACGTCCCACCCCCCATAATGCTTTTTCTCATATATCTTTCATGTACAGACAGCGATCAGCTACATTTTTATATATCGCACCCTCAGAACGATAGGGGCTCAACTCAAAATTATGAATTCTTAATGATACTTCAAAATTATGAGCTTAATGTATGTTGTATCCGATGAATATTAAAACAAAAGCGTTTTTATGATAGAAAAAGCTTATTATATTTCCGTCTCTGACACCGGTACTTTTCAGTTGGAAAGATCTTTGATTGCGATTTCCCAAAAAAAATATATTTTTTCGTTCTGAGGGTGCGATTTATAGATTATTGCACGTTTTTTAGGGGAAAACGCATAAACACCTACAATAGGCATGATGACTGATTTTGAAAAACTGTTCTATAATATTCTAAGGTATCTACTATTTCCAAAAAAATATATTATTTCGGCAGGAAACTATTTTTTATTAGAAAAAAACGCTATTTAAATTGTAATTTTAAAATTCGCTCCAAAACGATCGCCGGTGTCATGGCGTCCGCTTGTGACGTCACTATTATGCAAACTGACCGCAAACACATCAAATCGGTAATTTACGTATATAAATATTGTAAAGAGTATGGAGTTTATCTTATTACTCTTTGCTGATAATGTTGCGGTTGCTTAGCAACAGGTTTTATATTGTTTGTGTCAAAAATGATAAATCCTTGTTCCATGTTTTGAGAACACAAAACTAGGTAATTGATCGATAGAAATCACGAAATAATAATAATAATAATAATAATAATAAGCCCCCCAAAGTCCAGCCATACGTCCGAATCGAACACCTGATTCACGTGGGGGGCGGATACGTGATACAAAATTACTGGCACGGCTAACATGGCTCTGGCAACCCATTCAATATGGAGACTAGATCTAAAAGTAAACGTATAGGGCCGCTGCCCGGGGGCGATCGCCGGGGCGCACTTGGAGCTGACGCTGAGTGCTACAGCATGCGAACCGTCAGCGGAGAGGAGTTGAATAGGCGGGCTCCCTCCGGGTCACCCGAAAATGCCACAGCCAATCAGACAATTGACAGACAGACTGACAATATAAATAGATACATATCACCTAGCCCCTCAATAGTTGACCCCTATAGCCCATCAACAGTATCATATATTCCATCACCAATACATTCAGACGAGAATTCTAGAGAATTACCTACACCTACCTTAGAACCTACCTTAGATGTTGCGCAGGAGGTGAATTCCTTTTTACCTGCGTCCACTAAGGCTGGTAAACCTCGAGTACGCATGCGATAGACTAATGATGTTAATATATTCATCATGCGTACCTACTATCGAGTAACTAAACTAGAGACAGATCTTACTATATACAGGAAACTATTACATGAACACTTTATCCAACAGTACCCCGAAACCACTGTTTCAGAACAAAGGGTTTCAGACCAAAGGCGAGCTATTATACGAAATAAAATGATCTCTGATGATGTGCTTGCGCAGATTAAACAAGAAGTTAAGTTAGAATTGACAAATCATCCATCACACTTACAGGCATCACCTAGAAACACATTAAACATAGAATCGATACCGCAATCAGACGTAGGCTCTCATACCCTCCCAAACACATCACACTCATTCATGCAACCAGATGTGTATTTAAACATACCATCTCATGTACCCGCCCAAAACACACATAGTACACAATCTTTACCAAATACACACGCTTCTACACAAACAGAAACAACAATGTTGTTACTGGAAAATGATATTGAAACTTTACAGCCGATCCCTTTACCAGATGATATATCACAAAAATTAAATCAAATCTTGCAGTCAGCATTAATTGAATACGCGGGCATTGACCCCACAGTTAGACCTAAACTCCCTAAACTAAAATACAGTACACGTCTTACTCAATTAACTCAATTATTCAACAATACCATACTAAATCAGTTTTTCTCAGAAGATTCACAACTAATTGACATCCATACTCTCATATATTGTAGTGCATTAGTTATATCACGCGAACTAGGTTATAAAATTGATCAACATACTCAATCACAACGCATTAATGATAGAAAACCAGCTTGGCAAGTTAGAATAGAAAGAGACGTAACCCAGTTACGGTCTGACATAGGTAAATTAACACAGTACATCAACAACAATAGGTCCAAAAAAGTAGTCGACAGAGTAAACGTAATATTTAGAAATACAAAAGTTCATAGCAGTCATGAAAACGATAATAGAAAACCAGAAGAATTTCTTGACACATTAAAACAAAAACTGGCATTGAAAGCACATAGATTAGCTAGATATAAAAAAGCTCTCCAACGTAAAAATGATAATAGACTGTTTCATACCAACGAGAAGTTGTTTTACAGAAAACTTAATACTGATAAGGATATTACAACGCCTAATGTTACCGAGATACCAAAGAAAGAGGAACTAGAGGAGTATTGGACAAGCATTTGGGAGAATGAAGCACAACACAATGAGGAAGCATCATGGATAGGGCAGGAAGAAGCAAGATTTGAAAATATAGATGTAATGAAGTTTGAAGAGATAACTGAAATAGATATAGCAAATGTTACAGCACGACTACATAATTGGAAATCCCCGGGGATAGACAAAATACATAACTATTGGTACAAACACTTCCGCATTCTTCATAAGATAATAGCAAAAAACATGACACAAATCATTCACGGACAACAAAGCGCACCATATTTCATTGCTAAAGGCATCACTTATATGTTGCCCAAAGGAAAATACACAACTCAACCTTCACAATACCGACCAATAACTTGCTTGCCCACCATATACAAAATACTCACATCTGCAATAACACAAAAGATTACCGCTCACATAGAACAAAACAACATTATTGCAGAGGAACAAAAGGGTTGCAGGCGGGACCACATGGGATGCAAGGAGCAACTCATCATTGACTCCCTAGTACATAGACATGCAACAATTAATAAAAGAAATTTGCACTGTACATACGTAGATTACAAGAAAGCATTTGATAGCATTCCACACTCTTGGTTGATACGAGTTCTACAGATATATAAAATTAACCCCATTTTAATAAAATTTCTTAAAAATATCATGACCCTCTGGAAAACCAAATTACTTCTTAGCACATTAACGACTAGAGATATAGAAATAAAAAAAGGTATATACCAGGGTGACTCCTTGAGTCCCTTGTGGTTTTGTCTCGCCCTTAACCCAATATCTCACCTGCTGCGTGAACGCGAGGCCGGATATCGACTAAAACACGATGGCATCGAAACATGCATATCACATTTAATATATATGGATGACATTAAACTTTATGCAAAAACAGAAAGAGAAATGAAAATACTGATAAACACAACAACAGAATTTAGTAACAATATTAACATGCAGTTTGGATTAGAAAAATGTAAAACTATTCACATAGTAAAAGGCAAAATCCGACCCGGCGATTACGCAGTAGGTGATGAACAGATAATATCAGCTATGGAACCGAACGAGTTGTACAAATACCTGGGATATCACCAATCTAAAGGACTTAATCATATGAAAATAAAAACATCTCTCAAGCAAGAATATAAACGTAGAGTAAATGCCATATGCAAAAGCCAACTTACTAGTAAAAGTTTAATAAAAGCAATCAACACCTATGCAATACCAATATTAACGTACTCGTTCGGGGTCATAAAATGGACCAAAACAGACATCAATCACATAGAGATAAAGACAAGAACAATCCTCACTAAACACAATTGCCTACACCCCAAATCTGCAATAGAAAGAATGACTATCAAAAGAGAAGATGGAGGAAGAGGTCTCATCAATATATCTAGTCTCTGGACTAAACAAATCGCTACCCTCAAATCATTTTTCCAACAAAAAGCTAATAATAGTAACATTCACAAAGCAGTAGTATGTAACGACTTAAATTTTACCCCGTTAAACCTATCCGACGTAACTCGACAAGATGCAGAAATTTATTCACAAAACATAATAATAGAACAGTGGAAGAAGAAAGTACTTCATGGCCGGCATCCTCACGACCTAGAACAATCACATATTGACCCAATAGCATCCAATAAATGGCTTAAACTAGGATCCCTATTCCCGGAGACTGAAGGTTTTATGATAGCGATTCAGGACCAAATCATCAACACAAGAAATTATAGAAAACATATTATAAAGGACCCTACACTTACAGACGACAGATGCCGAAAATGTCACAGCCACCCTGAAAATATACAGCACATTACCGGAGCCTGTCCTAACCTTGCACAAACAGACTACACACATAGACACAATCAAATAGCTAACATCATACATCAAAAACTAGCACTCAAGCAAAAACTCATACCGGACACACACACACCATATTACAAGTACACTCCTAACCCTATTTTAGAAAATAACACACACAAAATGTATTATGACCGCGCAATACTAACTGATAGGACTGTTCACTATAACCGCCCCGACATAACCCTACAAGATAAACTAAATAAAACCACTTACCTCATTGATATCGCTGTTCCCAACACCCATAATCTGCAAAAAACCATAGCTGAAAAAATACATAAATATACAGACCTCAAGGATGAAGTCATCAGAATCTGGAAACAAGAAAAGGTATACATTGTCCCAATAGTGTTGTCAACCACTGGTATCATCCCAAGGCACCTACACCATGGTCTGAAACTCATTGATCTGAAACCGAATACTTACATGCAACTTCAGAAAGCTGCCATCCTTAATACTTGCCGAATTGTTAGGAAGTTTCTACAGATAGACGAGAACGACACCGCGACAGACCTTCAAACTTAAAATAAAATCTATGGCATTTACTTGGCTATCACCCGTAAATGTCATAAAACTTCCAGCGCAAGCTGAGCAAATAAAACAAAACAAATAATAAATAATAATAATTTATTTATAAATGTTGGTTCATAACAATGTGTTATCTGTGCCTGAACTAGGAAAGACCTGTATCTCAGGCAACAGAGCTCTTTCAGTGACTAACAAATGTGGCAACTATAATAATAAAAGGAACAGTGAGATTAAATAATGAAAATTAAAACTAATGTACACCTCTCTGTGTGTAGGATGTGGTTGTGAATGGGTGAATGTGAGAGGGTGAGTGAAAGTTATGTATAAATAGAATTCAATTAACATAGCAATAACAAAGAGTAGGTTAGGACTGAACATACAAGAGATTTTCGGAATCCGAGTAGCTTAGTTTTTGAAGAAAATCAAATAATTTCAATTTGGCAGCTTTGTTACACAAATGATAAAAACTTATTTGACTATTTAACCTATTGTATAAATAGGGGCCTAGGAATGTAAAAAAATGTCGCATGTAAGGATGTTTAGTTGAGGGAGTACAACAAACCAAGTCATTTCTCCGCTTCAGAAGATGTGTCGGATCGAAAGATAGAGCAGCATGCTGTTTAAGAATAGTGTATAGGATGAAAAGCTTACGCACAGATAGGACATTACAAGTTTGATAAAGAAAATCAGTGGGAAACAGAATTGATCTAAAAGTGGACACCTTTAAGACCGCTCTTTGAGCTCTTTCTAGGCTGATAAGATGCGACTTAGCTGCGCCACCCCAAACAGTGATGCAGTAGGTTATGACTGATTGACAGAGAGCAAGGTAGATGCGGTTAATTAGAGTCGGTCCGGCAATATGACGTAGGTTCTTAAAAACAAAAATTAGCTTTCTGACTCTGTTTTTCAGTGCATCAATGTGGAGTTGAAAATTCAAATGTTGATCTATTATTATACCAAGATATTTAGTGTTAGTGGTTTTAGTAAGTGGTGGACAGCAGCACGTATTTGAGCTGAAATCGGTGCAGCTATGAGCAGTTAGTTTGTGAATTGCCTGGGGTTGAGAAGAGCTTTTCATGCTGAAGGTAATAAATTGTGTCTTATTGGTATTTAAAGTTAGGATGTTGGAGAAGAGCCAGTTTGATACCGTGTCGAGACCATTTTGAGCTAATTTATAAGCTTCCTCCCATGTTCTTGCCGAAAAGAGCAATGCTGTATCATCCGCGTAGGAAATAATTTTACCTTGAAGAGAAGTGAGACTTAGAAGGTCATTTATGTAAATTACAAAAAGAATAGGGCCCAAAATACTACCTTGGGGGACTCCGTAGTTCACACTTAGGTCAGAACTGAGGTAATGGCCAATTTTTGTGCGTTGCGTTCTCTCGGAGAGGTAGTCCTCAAAAAGATGTAATTGTACACCTCTAATACCCAGGAGCTCGAGTTTTTTAACAAGTAAAGGAACAGAGACCGTGTCAAAGGCCTTAGCAAGATCAAGGAATACACCAATGACCTTATTTCCTATATCCATATTTGTAGTTATGTAATCAGTGAGGTCGTGTACAGCATCAGCAGTTGATTTGCCGGAACGAAATCCAAACTGGTTCTCCGAGATTAAGCCATTTTTCTCCAAATATTGGACTAGTCTCGTGTTTATTAGCCTCTCCAAGATCTTAGAGAGAGAAGGTAGAATGGAGATTGGTCTGAAGTTACTGACATGGTCTCTGTCACCCCCCTTATAGATAGGGATGATAACTGACTTTTTCAAGCATTTAGGAAAAATACCGTGCTTAAAACAAAGATTGAAGATGTAAGTGAGGGGGAGTACTAGAGTGTTTTTACATTGCTTGAGAAGACGATTGGGGATCAGATCCCATCCTGTAGTGCATGTATCTTTTAGCTTCATTATTGTGTTTTCAATTTCTGCAGTGTCTGTATCTAGAAGTACAAATGATGAGGAACGAGGAGATATTGTAGAATGCGGAGAGTAAATGAGATTTGAGTTAATGATGCTTTCCGCGTATGACCTTCCAACATTACGAAAGTAACTATTGACATTATTAACAGAGGTTTGCTTATCGGGTCCCAGTAGTTCAGTAGCTTTGTCCTTATTTCTTGTGGTATGGGTTATCTTTTTTATAATATTCCATAGGCTTTTGCTATTATTGCCTGCCTCTTGAAGTTCTTTTTTATGATATTCTATTTTTAAGCGTCTAAGGGTGGCGTTACAAAAATTCCTGTACCTGATATAAGTAGTCTTTAAGACGACGTTGGTGGGAAACTTTTTAGAGTTCAGGTGCATGCGGTCTCTGTTATGTAAGCATCTCACAAGACCTGGGGTGATCCAAGGTCTGATGACTTTTAATCGTCGAGATAGTTGAGTAGTGACCGAGTTATCCATTAAACATTTTTGGATTGAAGTTGTAAGGAAATTCATAGCCTGGTTAGGGTCTTCCGAAGTATATACCTCCTTATAATTGATATTAGCAATGTCCCGCTGCAAGCTGTCATAATCAATCGTAGTCACACTCGTCCGAACCACATTATTAAAGTTTTTAGTACTTAAAGCAAATAAAACTGCATGATGGTCGGTGACTGTGGTGTTTAGAACAATTGTTTGTGACTGCTGTTTAGTTTTTAGCATGACATGGTCAAGGCATGCGTTTAACCGTGTCGGGTGAGTATGAGCAGGGAGCAGACCATAGCTAGCACAGATATTTTGGTAATCCTGAG
The DNA here is from genome assembly GCA_905333125.1 of Pheosia tremula. Taxonomy (NCBI): domain Eukaryota; kingdom Metazoa; phylum Arthropoda; class Insecta; order Lepidoptera; family Notodontidae; genus Pheosia; species Pheosia tremula. The sequence continues at coordinate 2,550,143 of HG995427.1, read as the reverse complement.
ATGAGGTGTCTCTGGATTCCGGTCGAATATCAATATTTATGTCACCGATTACAGAAACATTGCCAAAAGATGAGAGATCAGAGAGTATATTTGCTAGTGACGAGTTAAATAAATCAAGATTCCTGTGAGATGGAGACCGGTAAATGGCCAATATAGCAGTATGGTTACCTACTTTGATAATAAGACAGTTACCATCGCACAGGTTGGGTTCCTGAACAGTTACGCGAAGGTTATCCTGAACATAGACCACGACCCCGTCGTTTTGAATAGGGTTTCTAGATGTAGCATGGGAAGTATAACCAGGGATAATAGGTAGAATATGAGTACATGAAAGCCAGCATTCTGTTAAAATAATAATATTGCAATCAGATTGAACCTGGTCCAATATAACTGAGAAATCATCAAAATTACGCGAGATGCTTCTAATGTTTTGTTGGATAACTCGGAGTAAATCACGACGACCACTCAGTATTTTGTTGCAGTCGTCAATATCGCACACAAAAGATTCGGATATGGTGAGTTCATCAATATCATTATATAAGCTATCACACATGTTTTATAAATAAACAAAAGGTATATGAAGAAATATTTATATTTTTAACAATATAAATATTATCATAAGGGTGAGAATTAACCATAACCGAAACTATCCAGTAGAAAGTTAAGTATATATCAGGTGGATGATCTATTGTAAATATGTTAAAGCGGACAAATAAATAGTTTATCTTGATAACAGAAAGTGGTGGAGAGCTATGTTTGGAAATATGTAAATAATGTAAGTGTGTTTTGTAATGTGTGAGTACAATTAAAGTAGAATGAGAAACAATAATAAACAGTGAAATAAGAAATAGTCAATCTGATATCACGTGCAATTTCTTTATGTCCTCTTCGTCATTGATTCTTATGTGCGGGGCACCATCTCTTTTCCGTAAGAAAATTCTTCCGTATGCTGACCAGCAGTACGAGTAATTGTGTGATTTGGCAAAATCCCGCGCAAGAAAATGGAGTCGTTTCGCTTTCGCAGTGAGACATTCCGATATGAATATCGGTTTCAGGGGACCTTCTAGTTTTAGGTGAGTGGAGTTAAGTTTATCGCTGCCCTTGTTAAACTGTTTTAACGAAGCCAAGAATCTTTCTTTTATAAGGACAGAATTGAACTCCACCAGTATAGGTACTTTATAAACGCAGGTAAAAACAATTAATAAGTGCAGAGATCGTCGAAGTTCGTACGAAACTTAGCGATGTTTACAATGTGTACATGCTCGTGACGTAGTTCACTCTGATTGGTGTTCAACTTATCATGGCGGACTGCTGAATTTTGTAGTTTTATTTTATTAAATAAATTATCAATCTCGCCCTAAATCTGTAAATAAATACATTTTTCAGAACCTATTAATCCTATCTCATTAGATAAACACATTATTTTAGTGATTCTTAGTTACTGTCATCATGCCTATTATACTTATTACTAGCTGTTACCCGCGACTTCGTCCGCGTGGCAACAAAGACACAACCGTTGGCAACAGCCTGCTCGCGCGTTCCGAGCCCGCGGGCGCATTGCAGGTTGTTGCTATCATAACTTAATCAGGCGCAGCGCTGCAACATTGGTTTAATTTTTTTCGTGAAATCCTATTTTTTTCCTGCAATAAAAGTAGCCTAAATTACTCCTTGTTACATCAGCTATCTGCCAGGTAAAGTCCCGTCAAAATTGGTCCAGCCATTTCAGACTTTTAGCCGGAACAAACAGACAGACAGACAAAAAATGTAAAAAATGTTGTTTTGGTATAGGTACCGTGTATACATCCAAATGCACTTAGTAAAAAGCGGTTATTTTAATATTACAAACAGACTCCAATTTTATTTATTTGTATAGATTTTTCAAAGATTGTTATCAACTTGTGTGTGTGTGTGTGTTACCGTATGTAATGACGTCACTTCCAGGTGGAGTACCGTCACGGCATGACCTTCGGCGAGTGGCACCGGCGCCTGGTTCTGCCCAATGGCGAAGTGGTCGTGATGCACGGGCCGGGGGTCATGGTTCACTTCCTACACAGTGGCGCGGCGGACACCTTCACCAGCACACCGGTGAGCGAACATTATGAACCATCTCGTTCAACCGAGTCATCCTGTTCAACCTATCCATCCCAATTAATCAATCAATTCATCCTATTCAATTTATCCATCCCAACCAATCAATTCATTTTAACAATCAATCCATCTTATGCAACATTACCAGTTTAATAAATCACTTGATCCTATCCAACCGGTCCGTCCTATTTAACCTATCCTTGCAAAACAATCAATCTATCCTATTCAACCTATCCATCCCAATCAATCAATTCATCCAATTCAACCAGTGCATCCCAATGAATCAATTCATCCTATTCAACCAGTGCATCCCAATCAATCAATTCATCCTATTCAACCAGTGCATCACAATCAATCAATCCATCCTATTCAACCTATCCATTCCAATCAATCAATCTATCCTATTCAACTTATCCATTGCAATCAATCACTCCATCCTATTCAACCAATCCCCTCGTCCTAATCCAAACCTATCCCCTCCCCCGCCAGTTATTCTCCTTCGGAAAGCGAGTGTACCGCAACCCGCCCAAGATTCGCGTCTCGCAAGACCAACCGCTCAAGATAGACCATCTCATTCTATTCGTGCACGGGGCGGGAGAGTTCCGGAGTCAGAGAGAGAGGAAAGAAGTAAGTGTATACTACTAGGTGTTACCCGCGACTTCGTCCGCGTGGTATTTAACAAAGACACAACCGTTGGCAACAGCCTGCTCGCGCGTTCTGAGCCCGCGGGACGCGTTGCAGGTTGTTGCTATCAAACTTAATCAGGCGCATTAACGGTAGTCTAAAGCAACGGTAACCCTTTCGGGGTTAATTGTTACAGTCGATTTCTCGTCCGCGTGTCGTACGACGCGGACACGACGAGTCGGAGATCGAGGACACGGAGCCGTCCAGCATCGACCACCTACTGCTGCTGTGCCACGGCGTCGGCTCGGCCTGCGACATGAGATTCAGATCCGTGGAGGAAGTCGGTAAGACCTAACAGCACCAGGAAGACCTTGAGGAAATCCCTTCGAAGTTATGGTCCATTCACCAGGGACCCAAGTCTGCTAACACAATCGATTCATAATCGAACGGCAACCGCATAGTAACTATCACTTTTGACAGATATTGTATGGGATATTTGTCAAAGGTGACGGTTACTATGCGGTTGCTGTTCGATTATGAATCGATTGTGTTAGCAGACTTGGGGCCCAGGGCATGTGCTAGCAGGCGTCAATATAATCATATCTACATATATTCCTTGTGTGATATCTTTTCGTCCAAATTACCTCAGTGTTTGAAGACAAAAGTTTACAACCAAAGTGTGTTGCCAGTGATGACATATGGTACCGAGCCGTGGTCGCTTACTATGGGCCTCATAGGAGAGCTCAAGGTCGCTCAACGCGCAATGGAGAGAGCTAAGCTCGGGGTTTCGCTACGCGATACAATCAGAAATGAGGAGATCCGTACACGAACTAAAGTAACCGACATAGCTCAAATAATTTCAAAGTTGAAGTGGCAGTGGGCGGCACATAGCTCGCAGAACCGATGGCCGTTGAGGCAAAAAGGTTATAAAATGGCGACCACGAACCGGAAGACGAAGTGTAGGACGGCCCCCACAAGGTGGAGCGATGATATCACACGCGTCGCGGGAAGCCGGGGGATGCGAGTGGCGGAGGACCGGGATGTGTGGAAGTCGTTGGGGGAGGCCTGTGTCCAGCAGTGGACGTCTTTCGGCTGATAGAATAGTATATATTGCTTTCAGTGGAGGACTTCCGAGCGACGAGTCTTCAGCTACTCCAGTCTCACTACAAGAACTCGTACGACAAAGGCATTGTCAGCCGAGTCGAGGTGAGTCGCTATCATTAGTACCAGGGCCCCAAGTCTGCTGACACAATCGATTCATAATCGAACAGCAACCGCATAGTAACTGTCACTTTTGATAGTTATCCCATACGATATCTGTCAAAAGTGACAGTTACTATGCGGTTGCTGTTCGATTATGAATCGATTGTGTCAGCAGACTGGCCCTGTGCTCGCTCGTATTGTCTCATAGAAGGCCTCTCCACTGAATGTTTTATCTCCGACCAGGTGTTGCCAATATCCTGGCACGCCAGCCTCCACTCGGGCGAGGCGGGGGTGGACCGGCGGCTCGCGCAGATCACCCTGGACAGCATCCCGCGGCTGCGCCACTTCACCAACGACACACTCCTGGACGTGCTGTTCTACACCAGCCCCGTGTTCTGCCAGGTGATTGCGGTGCACCCACCAGGGTTGACGATAGCAGCGTTGCCAGTTTTCTTTTTGCCAAGTGTCGGGATTTTGGAACTTTTGGAGTGAAAACGCGGGACTCTTTCGTCGAAAGCGGGACATACAACGTAATCGGAAGTTTTCAAATATTTATCCTTTTACTAGCTGCGCCCCGCGGTGTTACCCGCGCCAAAAAAGATGTCGATCCTTTGCGCTAAGAAAAATTTCAACAATCCTATCCCACGGGAACTATACATTTTACCAGGATAAAATGTAGCCTATGTGCTATTCCAGACTAAAATCTATGTCTGTGCCAAATTTCATCCAGATCCGTTCAGCCGTTCTGGCGTGATTGAGTAACAAACATCCATCCATCCATCTCTCTATCCATCCAAACTTTCACATATATGATACTAGCTGCGCCCGGCGGTGTTACCCGCGATAAAAAGTATGAAAAATTCAAACATCTATCCCACGGGAACCATACATTTTACCGGGATAAAAAGTAGCCTATGTGTGATTCCAGACTATAATCTAACTCTGTGCCAAATTTCATCCAGATCCGTTCAGCCGTTCGGGCGTGAAAGAGGAACAAACATCCATCCATCCATCCAAACTTTCACATTTATAATATTAGTATAGAGTATAGATTAGTGGGATTTGAAATTACGTTTACGTGACAATAGATAGCAAAAATAGCCGTAGCTAAATGTATTTCAGTAAATATATAATATTTTAAATCAGATTTTCCCTATCGTTAAATAGTTGAGTCTTATTCGTGTTCGGAGCTTACTTTTATATTTTATTTTGTAAAAATAATGAACTTCAAAGAAAAAGACAAGCCCGCTGAATTTCTTGCCGGATCTTCTCAGTTGAGGTCGCGCTCCGATCCGGATGTAGACTTAAGAAAAAAATTATGTAATGACAATTTCTAAGTGCACCCGTAGGCCTATACGAAATAAACGATGTGACTTTGACTTTGACTTCGGAATAGAAAAAAAACCAGTAATCAAAATCAAGTCGGGTTGGTCGAGTTATCTCCGAAAAGCGGGACAGAGCCTGTCCCGCGCGGGACATTTAATTTTGATTTAAAAATCATTATTTTTTTACAAGAACCTTTATATTTTGCTCAAAAATTTAAAAGATCTTTTAAAAAAAAAAACAGCGGCTATGGAGTTTCTTCTTCTCCATAGGAACGGCATTCCGAACGGGCGGTAAAGTTATAGCTTAGCATTTTGTAACTTTTGACGATTCATAAGTACTGCACTTAATGGTCTGCGTGAATAAAATATATTCTGATATTTTATTATACAGTGTGTCTTAATAATACCAGCCCTCTTTAATGTCCCACTGCTGGGCACGGGCCTCCCCTCAATGCGAGGGGGATTAGCCCACAGTCCACCACGCTGGCCCAGCGCGCAGATATCCCATACAGTATCTGTCAAAAGTGACGGTTACTATGCGGCTGCTGTTCGATTATGAATCGATTGTGTTAGCAGACTTGGGGCTCGGCTGGCGTGATCGTCTATCGAAACTTACTGTTGCTGTTCTCATTCCCCAGTCCATCCTGGACACGGTGTGCAGTGAACTGAACCGCATATACGGCTTGTTCAAGCAGCGCAACCCCCACTTCGAGGGGGGGGTGTCGCTGGGGGGCCACTCGCTGGGCAGCGTGATACTATACGACCTGCTGTGCAACCAGTCGACAGGCGTGAGTACCACAATTTAGTTAAATGTTAATTACGTTATATAAATGACCCCCGTCTGGTTAATGACCCCCGTTTAGTTAAAGCAAATGACCCTCGCCATGTTAATGATCCCCGCCGTGTTAATGACCCCCGCCATGTAAATGACCCCCGTTATTTTAATGACCCCCGCTGTGTTAATGATCCCTGTTATGTACATGACCCCCGTTTAGTTAACTGACCCCTTGAAATATTGTTAGAAATTACCTCCACTTGTGGGGTGTAGTCGTAAAATCACCTTTATTGCAATATATTAAAGTTTAAACCTTGAAACTCTGCTAAAAAGTGCGATTTTAGGACTTGGCGTACCCTTTCTCAATCACTCCGTATATATATAATATTTTCCCTCACTATTACAAGACCTCCCTTCCAATCTGTCACTCACAGAAGTCATCTGACGACGCCAAGAACCAATCAGGAAAGACCTACGTGTCTGGGTCCTCGGGGGTCTTTATGCAATACCCAAAGCTGGTCTTCAGTCCGGACTCGTTGTACGCCCTAGGAAGCCCAATAGGTAAGTCTGTTATTTTTTTCCTTTTTTATTACATTATAGGCAAGTATTTGATCTCGATCTCACCTGATGGTAAGTGACGATGAGATCTAAGATGGAGCATACTTGCCTAGGTAGGAAGGCGGCAGTAGATCGAGACGCTACATTCACTAGGCACATGCAGCGCAGCTGATCTGACCCGCCATCCGTGAATGGCAACACCGAACATCATGCCGGAACACGGCTAGGCCGCTTGGCGACATGGCTTTGTTCAGTGGGTGGTGACTAGCCACGGCCGAAGCCTACCACCAGTAGAGTTGTCACCTGGTTGGCACCACCCAGGGTCACGTGTAGGGTATCTCGAGGGTATTTAATTCTCCTACGGACGAAGGCGACTCGACCCTACTACTAGGAGTCCGCCTAGCCGTTCCTACATTGTTCTCACACACCGATAACAACATACAGTACGACAAGTGCGAGCCAACTGTATACTTTATAGTTTACCGTATTTAGACATTTCGTATCTCTTCTTCTAATTTAACGGTTAGACCCTTGTCGGTGTAGCTGATGAAGCTCTATCCATCTCTCTCTATCTAGAGCAGCTTCTCTCGCCTCCTTGTACGACATGACACCCATCCTTTCTTTTATCTGACTCATGTAGCTTATTCTTGGTCTTCCTCGCCACGCTTCCCTTCGATCTTCCCCTCTACGATGTTCTTTATGAAGGTATCATGTCGTATGAGATGGCCTATCATCTTCCCCCTTCTATTCCGTATGGTTTCCATTAAGGTGGAAGCTCAGGGTCAGGGCGCGAAATTCAAAATGTCAAATTTTTTATTTTTTAACGAAAAATTTGGACATCTCTACGATGTAATTTAGTGTTTTGCGATATTGGCATTCTGCATTGGATGTCTCGTCTATACACATATAAATAAAATTGGAGTGTCTGTTTGTAATATTAAAATAACCGCTTTTTACTAAGTGCATTTGGATGTATACACGTTACCTATACCGAAACAACATTTTTTACAATTTTTGTCTGTCTGTCTGTCTGTTTGTTCCGGCTAATCTCTGAAATGGCTGGACCGATTTTGACGGGACTTTCACTGGCAGATAGCTGATGTAACAAGGAGTAACTTAGGCTATTTTTATTTTAGAAAAAAACATAGAATCTCACGAAAAAAAATTAAAACCAATGTTGCAGCGCAGCGCCTGATTAAGTTTGATAGCAACAACCTGCTATGCGTCCCGCGGGCTCAGAATGGGCGAGCAGGCTGTTGCCAACGGTTGTCTTTGTTAAATACCACGCGGACGAAGTCGCGGGCAACAGCTAGTTAAAAAATAAAAACCATTGACATTTTGAATTTCGCGCCCTGACCTGAGCTTCCCCCTTAATGATCTTCTTTCTTGCACTCTACTCCGTATGGAGAATTGAAAAGCGCCTCTAGCGGACGGTATTTAAAACTTTCGATTCTCCATACGAAGTGACTTAATACGGTAGACTATAAAGTATACGGTTAGCTTACGAATAAACTCGCACTTGACGTTCTGATGGACTTTTTGGCGAGACGTTGAACTGTGAAGTGGTCAATTTTGTTTTATTTTTCAAAAAGATGTTTCTTTGATAAATAATCCCACTAATATTGTGAAAGTTTGGATGGTTGGATGGATGGATGTTTGTTAAGTAAATGACTTTTATGAATTGCTAACGTTGGCGGACTTCGCACGTCTTTCGAGGGGTTCTCTCAGACATGCAGGTTTCCTCGCGAAGTTTTCCTTCACCGTTTAGCAAGTGATAATCGTGGTTGGAAATGAGATTCGCACATGAAATCCAGAAATCCCAAAGATGCATACCGGGGTTTCAACCTGCGATCCTCATTATCGAGGCGACCGTTCTACCAACTGGTCTACCAACTGGGCTATCGCAGCAAAATAATCGTTAAAAAAATATTTATGTTAAATATTTAAATGTGCCGGCGATATTGTATTTTAAACCGTATTATTTCTACATTTACAGCCATATTTGAATGCATCAGAGGTGTGGAATCTCTGGGTTTGAACTTCGGACTGCCAACATGCAAGAACTTCTTCAATATATTCCATCCATACGATCCTATTGCGTACAGGTAACACACAAAATTCGCTTATACAAGGTGATAAAGAACGGGTATACCAACCTCGTGTTTTCTGAAATGCACAGGTTCAAAGGCTAGTATGGGGTAAACCATTTAGTATACCATTTTAGTTGTACCACATTTTAGTATACCCTTTATGAATCACGCTATATAGTAGTGCACAACTTCGTACTCGTCTCCAAAGGTTTGAAACCGCTCATATTTGTCGCGACTAGTGAAAAAATTTCATGCTCATTCCAGTGTTATTGTTTAATCCGTGGTTGTTGAATGTAAGTTTTTAATGGCAGGATCGAGCCGCTGATCAATACAAAACTGAGGGAACTGAAGCCGTTCCTGATACCACACCACAAGGGGAGGAAGAGAATGCACTTGGGTAAGCTTAGTTTGTACCCTACTCTAACAGGGACCCGAGAATGCACTTGGGTAAGCTTAGTTTGTGCCCTACTCTAACAGGGACCCGAGAATGCACTTGGGTAAGCTTAGTTTGTACCCTACTCTAACAGAGACCCGAGAATGCACTTGGGTAAGCTTAGTTTGTACCCTACTCTAACAGGGACCCGAGAATGCACTTGGGTAATCTTAGTTTGTACCCTACTCTAACAGGGACCCGAGAATGCACTTGAGTAAGCTTAGTTTGTACCCTACTCTAACAGGGACCCGAGAATGCACTTGAGTAAGCTTAGTTTGTACCCTACTCTAACAGGGACCCGAGAATGCACTTGGGTAAGCTTAGTTTGTACCCTACTCTAACAGGGACCCGAGAATGCACTTGAGTAAGCTTAGTTTGTACCCTACTCTAACAGGGACCCGAGAATGCACTTGAGTAAGCGTAGTTTGTACCCTACTCTAACAGGGACCCGAGAATGCACTTGGGTAAGCTTAGTTTGTACCCTACTCTAACAGGGACCCGAGAATGCACTTGGGTAAGCTTAGTTTGTACCCTACTCTAACAGGGACCCGAGAATGCACTTGGGTAAGCTTAGTTTGTACCCTACTCTAACAGGGACCCGAGAATGCACTTGGGTAAGCTTAGTTTGTACCCTACTCTAACAGGGACCCGAGAATGCACTTGGGTAAGCTTAGTTTGTACCCTACTCTAACAGGGACCCGAGAATGCACTTGAGTAAGCTTAGTTTGTACCCTACTCTAACAGGGACCCGAGAATGCACTTGGGTAAGCTTAGTTTGTGCCCTACTCTAACAGGGACCCGAGAATGAACTTGGGTAAGCTTAGTTTATTTTAAGAACTAAGCTTAGTGTTAGGTTGTTCACACTGCTAATGAGTATATTAAGGATTCGGTCGCATCTGACTTAAAGCTAGTGTTCGTGCCTGTGACGTTAATGTTGTTCTGCTCTTATAGCTTGACGTTTGACGTAATTAGTGATGACGTGACACAAAGTTTGCCCCTAACATGATTTGAACCCAGTACTCGGGCACAGCACGCTCGCGCTCGCAACCCAGTTTATACTCCTATTGATGCACTTCTCGACAAAAGATGGCGGCACTTTGTACACGCGTCCAGCTCAAGCGGCGCTAGCGACATCTTGCGTCATATAGCTGAACCACGTAGTAACCTTGACATGTATGATGCTGCTACTCACCGCTAGATGGAGCTTTTAGAAGTGTGCGGGTACAACGCTCCCCCCCCACCCCTCCACCCTGCGCAGTGTCACGCATCGTGTTATAGGAAAATCCTTTCGTAACTCCTCCATTTTCAAACAATCATAGCATTAAAAAATCCCATCCCACTAATATTATATATGTGAATGTTTGGATGGATGGATGTTTGTTGCTCAATCACGCCAGAACGGCTGAACGGATCTGGATGAAATTTGGCGCAGCGATAGATTATAGTCTGGAATAGCACAAAGGCTACTTTTTATGCCGGTAAAATGTAAACGCGGGTAACACCGCTGGGCGCAGCTAGTATATAATACGGTGTAAATATGCATGTTGTTAGAGTTAAAAGACACGATGGCTCGCGTGGGCGCTGACCTCAAGCAGAAGCTGTTGGAGTCTCTGAAGACCACGTGGAACAAGTGGAAGGCTCAGCCCAGCACCAATGGACAGCTGCCCAATGTGAGTGATTGGATTCATGCATACACAAAGCAGCATTTAATTACTCGCTCACACACATAATTCCACTGTGTACACATAATAATATAGTAAAATAATAATACCATTTAATGTCCCGCTGCTGGGCATGGGCCTCCCCTAAATGCGAGGGGGAATAGTCCACCACGCTGGCCCAGTGCGGGTTGGCGGACTTCACATATCTTTCGAGGGGCTCTCTCAGACATACAGGTTTCCGCACGATGTTTTTCCTTCACCGTTTAGCAAGTGATGATCGTGGTTGCAAATGAGATTCGCACATGAAATCCAGAAATCTCAGAGGTGCGAGCCGAGGTTTGAACTTGCGATCCTCGTTACGGAGGCAAGCGTTCTACCATCTTGGCTATCACTGCTTACTTGGCTGCGTACACACATATACCACCACACAAACGCGCACACACACTACCTCACATACACACTACCTTGCACACACACTACTTCACATACACACTACCTTGCACACACAATACCTCACATACACACTACCTTGCACACACACTACTTCACATACACACTACCTTGCACACACACTACCTCACATACACACTACCTTGCACACACACTACTTCACATACACACTACCTTGCACACACACTACTTCACATACACACTACCTTGCACACACACTACTTCACATACACACTACCTTGCACACACACTACCTCACATACACACTACCTTGCACACACAATACCTCACATACACACTACCTTGCACACACACGATCCATACACAACCACACACACTCAAACACATGCACACATGTTAAAGTAATTTATGTAAGTTCATTTTGTTATTAGATTCTATTTTGTATTGGAATGGCTACATATTGCTCAACTTACAATTTGTTGCATAGAATATTTAACACATCGATACATAATATATAGGGGGTTCGCATTTCACATTTTTTTTATGTAATCAAATGTAATACAATATTTCCAAGTTGAAGTGGCAGTGGGCGGCACATGGGTCGCAGAACCGATGGCCGTTGAGGCAGGAAGGTTCTAGATTGGCGACCACGAGCCGGAAGACGTAGTGTAGGACGGCCCCCACAAGGTGGAGCGATGATATCACACGCGGCGCAGGAAGCCGGGGGACGCGAGTGGCGGAGGACCGGGATGTGTGGGAGTCGTTGGGGGAGGCCTGTGTCCAGCAGTGGACGTCTATCGGCTGATAGATAGATAGAAATGTAATACTGTTTGACGTGTCCTCGCCCCTAGGTAATGGAAGAGGAATTAGAAAAGGAACAACTCACGGACGAGTCCAAGGAGGAGTTACCGCAAGACATCGAGTTGGTAAGTGTCACCGTACAAACAATCACTGTCAGAAGCTAAGGCTAACTTAAAGGCAAGGGAGGCTAAGGAAAACTTAGCTCCGGCTAAGGTAAACTTGACTAAGGCACACTTAACTCCGGCTAAGGCAAATTTAGCTAAGGCTAAGGCAAACTTAGCCAATGTTAAGGCTAGGGTAATAGCTAGCTTAACGTCAAGGTTTAAATTTGAATAAGATTTTGACCTAGTTTAGTCTGAGCCGATCACCTAGTATCATGTCTTAGACCTAGCAGCTGTGACGTAAAAACAGAAAATAAACGGAATAAAATCCTTAAAATAAGTTTATAAAAGAAATATAAGTTGTTTCAAAATATTTTATTTTTTTAACAGTCCACACCGGAGATGCTGGGTCGTCTGAACGCCGGTCGGCGGATCGACTATGTGCTACAAGAGGCGCCTCTCGAGATGATAAATGAGTACATCTTCGCGATGAGCAGCCATGTTGGGTACTGGTGAGTACACGTCTTTATTTATTGAACCCAAAACAGGTTACAGACTTTTTTTTTTGGCGGTTAACTGAAAAGTCATGGCGTCAGTTGTGTTTTAATTTCTAAAATTAGTGTTCCAGCGAGTTGTAGTGAGTGATATAAGTGGAATATTAACCATTATGGGTTCGGTGAAGTGCACGAGTGTAGGTAATTGAAACAGAGTGACGAAACATGGCTTTTCAGTTTCTCACACAAAATCCATGAAAAATCTTTCAGTAAAATGTCTATCACTTTACTGATTGAGGGAAGGGGGGGTATTTTACTTGGGCCTAGCCTTTGGGCCTGTGCATGTGCTCAAAAATAGAAATAATTAATATTACTTGACACTGGCAAAATAAATATGGTGATGCCAAATAAAGAAAAAAGTTACAATCAAGTTTGCATTAATGGTGACTTGGAATATAGTTGCTTAAATATAACTGCCCAAAAACTTGTGTTTTCAAAATTATACAATTTGCGAGATAAGAAGCACGTCTTGACCAGGGCCCGGAACCCGGAGACCCTATGGACGGGTTTTGATTGGGTTTTTGAACGACTTAACCGTCAAATATGACTTATCACTCATATATATGGCTTGCTTTTTGCAAGGGGTTTCCTATAAAACTGTAGTAATTTTGGATTTGGCTACGTTTGAAAGGGTTTCCCATATAACACACACCTATATTTTTCATAGACAATTGTCGTAATTTTTTGTAAAATTTCTATTCTTAACCCAAGTAGAAACCATTGGGAAACCCCTTCGTAAGGGAACGATACATTATGAAACCGACCGATTTTGACGGGACTTTCACTGGCAGATAGCTGATGTAACAAGGAGTAACTTAGGCTACTTTTATTTTTGAAAAAAAAATGTAGCCTAAGTTACTTACTCTGGGTGTTTTCAAGTCGAGAGTGAACAGGCGCCTTCTAGGCAAGTATGCTGCATCGTAGATCTCATCGTCACTTACCATCAGGTGAGATCGAGATCAAATACTTGCATATAATGTAATAAAAAAATAAAAAAAACTTTTTTGTTAAATACCACGCGGACCAAGTCGCGGGTAACAAGCTAGTTTAATAATAATATTGCTGTGTTTGTCATCTCCAGGGAGTCGGAAGATACGATGCTGTTGATGCTGCGCGAGATCTACGACGCGCTCGGCGTGCAGCCGGACAGTACAGTGCCCCAGCACACCATGACAGTGCAGCGCGCCAGGAGCGCCAGGCAGGTGAGCAGACACACACACCTTAGGGGTCGAGTCACCTTCGTCCGTAGGAGAATTAAATACCCTCGAGATACCCTACACGTGACCCTGGGTGGTGCCAACCAGGTGACAACTCTACTGGTGGTAGGCTTCGGCCGTGGCTAGTCACCACCCACTGAACAAAGCCATGTCGCCAAGCGGCCTAGCCGTGTTCCGGCATGATGTTCGGTGTTGCCATTCATGGATGGCGGGTCAGATCAGCTGCGCTGCATGTGCCTAGTGAATGTAGCGTCTCGATCTACTGCCGCCTTCCTACCTAGGCAAGTATGCTGCATCGTAGATCTCATCGTCACTTACCATCAGGTGAGACCGAGATCAAATACTTGCCTATAATGTATAAAAAAAAAGGTGGTAAGTTGTAGCTTAGCATTTTGTAAGTTTTGACGATTCATAAGTACTGTACTTAATGGTGTACGTGAATAATACATATTCTGATTCTGATTCTATTTGTTTCAGGACGACGGTCTCATGTTCAACGCTTCAGGTAAAAGCAAACAGTCTATACAAACATATTTACAGGGCCCCAAGTCTGCTAACACAATCGATTCATAATCGAACAGCAACCGCATAGTAACTGTCACTTTTGACAGATAGCCCATACAGTATCTGTCAGAAGTAACAGCTACTATGCGGTTGCTGTAAGTAATACTGAGTTCGCCCTCAGTCCATTGTACGGTACCCATAATACAAGCGTTGCTTGGTATGGGACCGTACGGGTGTGTTCGTCTGGCGATATTATTTCAAGTATTTATTATTATAGGTACTGATTTATATTTTCTCTTTGTTTACAGAGTACCCTTCCACGAGTCATAGTGGAATGTGAGATCCGAAACAATTTCACTCTTATACATAAATATATTATGTATATAAGTACATTATATAAGGTGTAACAATAATAGTGTAAAATAATCCAGGCAAAGTATTAAAATTATTTGAAATATTAAAAATAATACTTCACGATACGTGAGAGGTGAAAAGGTACTGTCTCGCTTTCTCAAAAAAAATATACACTGTTTACATATGTGTTTTATACATAATCGTGATCGTTATCAACTACTTGTTAACTCCTTAAAATAGTTTTAACTATTTTTGTGACACCTTGTATACAATAGCGACGCGATAATTATTATGCATTTGAAAAAAAAAACAGTAAGTAAAAAAAAATGTTTAAGTATTAGTTTTTTGTTCATTACAAAAAAAAAAGTTTACGTTGTTTATGCCACATTGTGAATGGAATATTTAAATTATCGTCTTAAATATGTTGTTAGACGGATAATATTACCTTCATACATATGTAATAATATTAATTTATATTTTCTTACACGTAGGGACTTGCGTAATTTACGCCTGACTTATATACGGTGTAACAATGATAGTGTAAAATATTTTTTAGAGGACCAACAGTGGGTTATTAAGATAATATTCCCAAAAAAAAAACAGAATTAGACACATTTAAAAACTGACACCCAGTACGAGCACATAGCCACACACTACTGAGTCGCCATGTTTTAAAAAGTAAAAAAAAAAAAACATTTTTTACACAATTTTTTTTATACATCAACGTCATCCGTAAAACTTGCTGATTCATCTGTATTAAAGTATATCCAATTAAACAGCCTAAATTAATTAATTAGCATTTATTTGGGTACACAAACACCTTCACAGTTACAACCGATGACAGAAAGAGAAAGAGATATCTAGCGCGTTTGCGCACATAGGCTCGGGGATACCACACTCTCCCTCACTTAATTTAAATTTACACAATTTTTGCCACACCTTATATAAGATTAACTTATGTTATTTTATGTTGGGACTCACTATAATTTTGCGCAGTAATGTAGCTTAAAATCGGCATTAAAGGCAGCGTAGTCGCGTATCCCGCCCGCAACGATAATGCAAAATGCTGATTTTTTAGTAAGTAAAGAATAAAAAAAACTAGCAAAAAAAAATAATTAAAAAAGTCGTACCCGAGATATCCACTGTCTCGTTCTCTCTCATTGTAAAGAGGGAGACGACGCGTGGACTTAATCTGTGACGTTTGATTATAAAGTTACGGGTGCTGGAACTATATAATTTAAATATCTACTTTATATATAGAAGAATAACATTATTTTTACATAATATAAAGACACAAGAAAACACAGTCTATGTGTCACTATAAACCGCATCACATTTCATTCAATCGTTTTTTAGAAAGGAACAAAATTTAATTGCATTTGAAAACAAAAGTGTTGAGCTTCAAATTCGACGCGATAGGTGTTTATTTATTTGACATGTGTAATAAAATATAGACTTACTAGAGAAATGTGTATTATAATTGTAATACGTTGGCAAAAAAATATATATTATTTAGTCGAATTCACTAAACAACAGATGGTGGACAATACATGTATTAAATTGGTGTGAAAACTGGATGTTAAAAAAAATAATTGGAAGTTTGTCTATGCCAGACAAGCGCCTGGTCTTAAAACCTCTATGTCCAGTGACACGCTTTGCTTATTTATGGTAGTTTAAACATTTATTTGAATTTGTAATTTCATTCGGAAGTTACTAAAAAATACATTTATAAATTACTATTTGGCTAAATCATCCCGTTTTGGCCCAAAGTCCCATGGTTAAGTTTAATTCAGAATATCATCTGAAGCTTGGGCATTTATTTGCCCAGCATTTGTTGTCTAGTGTTGGCATATCTTAGGTTTAGTTTCAAAGAGAAAAAAACCATTTTCATTAAGGCCACGTACATATTTAGCGGCAACGCGTCGCGTCGGTGGAAAATCGCGCGCAGATTGCCGTAATGTATGTCCTGAGCCAGAAAGATTTATTTTTGAAAAAATTGTTAACTTCATTTTAAGTTCTTTTCCTTTCATTATTTATATCAATCATGTACTAACATGGCAACATTTGAAAATAAACTTTATATTTTACTAAAATTGTGTATTTTATTTTAATTATGGCATTTTTTTCAATATGGCTTCACCATCTGAGATATTTTGCCAGTGTAAAGTTATTTAAAAAGAGCAAAAGAGCTATTTCGAAATTCTTTAAGCAGTTGCAGGGCTTGGCTAAGCCTTAAGCCCTTAACGAAAAATAGGCAACGCTTATGTGACAACGAACTAAAGGAAAATAAATAATAAGTTAACATGAGCTTGTAGCGACGTCTGGAAACTTCGCTTCAAGAAACGCGCTGATACACAGATGGCGCTGCAATATGCTACGTGCTCCGAAAACTCTCATAGCGTGATTCAGGATTGTATGGAGGACCGTCATTTCTGTTGACGTCGTACCAGCGCTGCGTACATGGTTCTTGTAACGAGGATTCGAGACGTCGCTACAAACTAGATAAAGAACAAGCTATCCTCCACCTCGAACATATTGTGAAGAAACCTGCGCAGGAAGGGCCAGTGTGGCCTAAATCCTCTTCATATTGAGGGGGAGTGCGTCCAGTATAGGCAATAGGCTCGCCCCCTTGTACATTGGGATGAAATACCATCGGTGGATCTGCGGCGCACGTCAGCCTACCTCTTCGGGACCATTTGTGTATTTATAAAATGTACATACACATATTGATTACTTATATTGACGCGAATACTACACATTGAAATAACACTAATTTTAAGCGACCATGCTTGCTGTAAAGCAGCCGAAACTTCGCGAACGTAAAATCAAAATATAAACGCGATAAAATCCTTAAAATTAGTTTTATTTCAATATGCACAAACACCATTAATTTGGGGTTAGACTTGTCTTTTGATAGGGATGTTGGGTCGGGTTGGGTTTCCAAGAAAAATCCACAATATTAAAAAGAAAAGTATTTATTTGAAACACTTCAATTCATGGTAGGTAGGTACTTATATTATACAACAATATTCACCACGATTCAGCACTAAATTAAGATTATGAGCCGAGTGTTGGGCTCAAAAATTAATCCTTACTAGCAGGACATATGATCCCGTCTCGGAGGAGCGTTCCGCGTTCCGCGATCTTTGTTATATATGGGAAGACAGAACGCCGAACGCTATCCACGTGTTTGAAGTTTGACATGATAATACATATATGACATAGAAATAAAAAGCATATCTCTAGGATAAAGTAATTCTGACATGATTATGTGTTCAATCAGTGTCGATGTTGCATATATATGATCCTAGATCTCTGTCTTGGATATATGATAATCTATATCCCACAATTTCAATGTCAAGATAACTATAATATAATGAACGCGACAACGATAACGTGAATGACTGGCACGTAAGTTGATCGTTTATTTAAACCTGCGCAAGTTTTGTATCGAACGCCAAATATAAACAAACTTTTTGTCCATTCATAATACAAGGCAATATTCGTCGGAAAAACGCTTTGTAAAGCAATTGCAAATTGATAAAATATTATTTAAAAAATACAACGCCTCTGGCGGTATAATGCAGTTTTGATTGGTAATCATAAAAGTCCTCCTGGCCGAGATTCGGTCACAGGAGCTGATCTCAACGGAGAATAGCCAACTAACTACGCAGGAGATGTTATAGTAAATTTTTGTGTGCGCAAACGCACTCTTTTCGCTCACTCTCATAGCCCGGTAGGACGGCAACACTATTGACAGATATCCCATACAATGTGTCAAAAGTGTCAGTTACTATGCGGTTACTGTTCGATTATGAATTAATTGTGTTAGCAGACTTGGGGCCGAGAAGCTGGGCCGACGGTTTTACGTGCTCTTCGAGACACGAGCGAGTAATTATCATGGTTGACAATTAGATTCGCACTTGAAATCCAGAAATCCTCTGTGAATTTTGAACGAGCGATCCTCGTTTCTAAGGCGATCCGTTCTACCCACAAGCTATCACTGCTTCTATTAATTGGTAATTTAAGCAAGATGCAATTATTATTTTTTTATTACATTATAGGCAAGTATTTGATCTCGATCTCACCTGATGGTAAGTGACGATGAGATCTACGATGGAGCATACTTGCCTGGGTACCTGTTCACTCTCGACTATGGATATTGGTACCCTTAATCATGTATTAAAGGGGTGTACCATGGCGCAGGTCATGACCCCAGACCCCCCCCCCCCCCCCATTTTCTAGTGTTCCAGTTACGTGCCGACCATTATATAAATAATAAAAGCCTGATACAGTATTACATGTCTTCAAAAGGACGTATTTTTCAACCCAACAATTATGTTAATCTATTTTAAATGATGATCATGGATGGAGATCAATAGCACTGCTGGGCCCCAAGGCTGCTAACACAATCGATTCATAATCGAACGGCAATCGCGTAGTAACTGTCACTTTTGACGGATATTGTATGGGATATCTGTCAAAAGTGGCAGTCACTATGCGGTTGCTGTTCGATTGTGTATCGATTGTGTTAGCAGACTTGGGGCCCAGGTAGGTTGTTGCATTACATAATTATTTTAGCTCAATGGCAGCAATTACTCGGTCGCCATTATTCTCCATCCATAGCCTAATAATTAATATACACGAGACGACAAATAAATCGGTGATCTTTTATTTAAATTTTCTTACAATTCATTACAAAAAAAAAACATAAACTATTCAACTGACGTTAGATATTTAACTAAAGGTTAGTTTAGATTTTAATGAAATAAATAACATCTATTTATACATATAATTCTGTGGTTATCACAGAATTTTTAGAGGTTCTATAATTTTATCAAACGTCATATAGTAGTGCGCACAAGAGGTTTGTTTCGCGCAGTACTGTATGTTTGATAATTTTATAGAACGTCTATAAATATCCCCGAATTTATAGACGTTCTATAAATTTATCAAACGTCATAGAGTACAGCGCACAAAAGTTTTAATTCGCGCAGTACTATATGACGTTTGATAAATTTATAGAACGTCTATAAATTCGGGGGTGAGACTGTATCTTGGTCGTGTATGTAAATTTGATAATTTTGGTATAAAATAGTCGTAAGATACATAATTTTCGACATAGAAGCAGAATCCGCCATTATTAGAATATTTGACTGTCTGTCGGCGCGCGTTGCGGGCAAACAACTGGCCAGATTTTGATTAAACTTGGCATAGTGACAGCTTATAGTCCATATTAATATATATAATACTTTATATGCCGTAAAAATAGATGGGTACCCGTGGAAAAGCCAAAAAACTGTATGACTGAATACAGTGTGATTCAAAAAGAGTATACTTACCCGTAACCTTGCGTTTCCTTAGCCCATTAGTATTTAAACTCTCCGTGGTGCCTTACACCTGGAATTAGTCCAGCTGTAATAGTCTTACTTCGGTGGACATTTGTCTACCAGATCGTTTTGTCTCCCGCTTTGCAATGGAGGGAAGTGGATAATTTTCTTCCAACTCCTCCTATTTATCTTTCGATTAATTTCGTGCGGGTTCCAAGACAATTAACTTTATCCCGGGACTCGCCGAGGGTCAAACCTCGGTGTCTTCATTGGACACCACTGTAGATCCTGGCTTACAGGAGTAGCAGTGGTGGGAGTGTGTGGCGGGCCTAGTCCCATTCAAAAAAAAAATAGCCCATTTGTAATTAT
Source organism: Pheosia tremula (assembly GCA_905333125.1). Classification (NCBI taxonomy): domain Eukaryota; kingdom Metazoa; phylum Arthropoda; class Insecta; order Lepidoptera; family Notodontidae; genus Pheosia; species Pheosia tremula. The sequence goes on along the minus strand of HG995427.1, from coordinate 2,529,745 downwards.
TCAGACTAAAATTTGCTCATAAAAACAACAGTAATTGCCATTTTAGGGATTTTTTTTAAAATTTACATTCTGACTTAAAGAAGCGCAGGTTCAAGGCATATTATACACTTTCTGATGCACCCTTTATATCGGAATAATGTACTTTTCATCTCAGGAAATTGAAAGAAAGGTTTCCTCCGGGAATATTCAAAAAATTCTTCAAGCCGAAAAACTTAGTACAACTTTGCCCCCGGCTGCGCCCGCGCCCCAATACCGTGATCGTACCCTATCGTTCAGTCTTATCATAGGCTATCCAATATTGAAAACCCCGTTGAAATCGGACCAGTAGTTTGTCTGTGATGCTGAAACAAACAGACAATCATAGCTAAAAACATTTGTTTTTGGATTCATAGACGTCCAAGTGGCCTCGTACACCATATTTTTTTTTATAAATATTCTATATCATGACTGAGGATATAAGCTATCACTATGACGAGACTCATCATAATCCGTTCAATAGTTTTACCGTGATGCGCGAACATCACACAGACAGGCAAATAAATCAACATGTGTCCTTCATTTATTTCCAAAAAACTTCAATGTACCGTCAAAGCTTAGATATAGTTTTACCCCCCAATTTACCGACGTCATTTAACTTTATCAAACGTCATATAGAGTACTGCGCACAAGTTTTGCTTTGCGCAGTACCATATGACGTTTGATAAATTTATAGATGGTCTATAATGGTGGTGGTAGGGGCAGTAGTGGCTGTGGTGGTAGTGGCTGAGTATGGTAGTGGAGATCATTGAATATGACATATTATATTCTTATCCATCAGCCGAAAGACGTCCACAGCTGGACACAGGCCTCCCCCAACGACTCCCACACATCCCGGTCCTCCGCCACTCGCGTCCCCCGGCTTCCTGCGCCGCGTGTGATATCATCGCTCCACCTTGTGGTGGCTGTCCTACACTACGTCTTCCGGTTCGTGGTCGCCATTCTAGAACCTTACAGCTATATTTTATACGTTCTCAAAATTATGTTTTAATTGATCCTTAAGTATATTTTGAATCAATAGTTAAATAACTAACGTCTCTTAATCGATGCGCAATTAAAACAAGGCAATTAAAATCCATATTTTTTTAAACAAAAGCTTATATATATATAATTATGTTATGTGTATGTATTTATATTACGTGTGATCTTAAAAAGTTTATTGGGATATGGTCTTTTAGAATTATGTATAAACCTGGCGTTGCATAAATATTTTTAGTGTCAAAGGCTAGTTTAGGGTCAGTGCCGGCGGAGGGGGGGGGGGGGGGGGGGGGTGTCCAACACAGGCTGCAGGTGTGATTAATAATAAAAATACCAGGCCTTTTAAATGTCCCACTGTTGGGCCACGGGCCTCCCTTCAATGCGAGGGGGGTTAGGCCATAGTCCACCACGCTGGCCCAGTGCGGGTTGGCGGACTTCACACGTCTTTCGAGGGGTTCTCTCAGACATGCAGGTTTGCCTCATCTCTAATATTAGGCATACTCAAAAGTAAATAATTAAGACGTTCCAATTGTTATTAAGTTAGTTATGCTTCTGTGAAAATTTGTCTACCAGATCTTTTTTGTCGTTGCAATGGAGGGAAGTGGATAATTTTCTTCCTTCCAACTCCTCCTATTTTTATCTTTCGATTAGTTTCGTGCGGGTTGCAAGACAGTTAACTGTATCCCGGGACTCGCCGAGGGTCACACCTCGGTGTCATCATGGGACACCACTGCAGATCCTGGCTTACAGGAGTAGCAGTGGTGGGAGAGTGGCGGGCCTAGTCCCAAAAAAAACATTAGTTATATTTTATAGTTTCATTAGACATCTCGGCCTTCGGCGCTGATCCTAACAGTGGATACCACGTGACTCAAATTTGAGTGCTGTCTCAGTTATATGTTTATCTTGGGTCTGCTTGCTGTCTCATTTTAACGCGACATACGACACATACGGTTGTCGACATTTTTTTTTGTTTTATTTAATAGCATTATTTGATAATTTTAGTTAATTTTTGCACACCATTTTAGGTTATTTTTAGCTTAATCACTGAAGCAGTTTTTTTTCTAAAACAATAAATTTAATTCCAATATTCCGATTGAGAAAATTTCTATATATATAACAAACAAAGTCGTGTTAGTTACACACCACTCAAGAACGGGCGGGCCAATTTTGATGATCTTTGATTTTTTTTAATCTGTCTCTGCCCCGAATAGCAGATTAACTATTAAAACATGTGAAAAATTCACATTTGACAGCTATTTTATAATAAAAAAAAGACTACCATGATTTTTTAGTTCAAACCTAGTACTACTATTGTGCATCGGACTGGCCTCAAAGCAAGCTGAGTTCGGGTTCGATTCCCGTTGACACTCGTGGTAATTTAATTTCAATTGTCTATGGTCTGGATGAATACGAGCACCCCAACTAGACATTGTAGCCATATAACAAGCGTTGCTTAGTTTGGGACCATACTTTTGTTGTTTGTTTGCTTCATTGTGAATATTTTCTAATTATACTACTTTAGACTATCCCAGACCGCTTAGATATGGTATATTAATAATTAGCCCCAGTCTGGGTGTGAGTGGGATCACCCTAGTGCATTGCACGGTACCCATAATACAAGCGTGGTCGACGGCGTCTCGGTATTATTATTTTACTGTGAACTTTTTCTAATAAAATTATTAACTCGTCTGGATAAATAATGAAATGATGAATTGCGGCTTATATGACTTGTACGGTTAGTATACTATAGTATATACTGTAGTATACTTACAGTACAGGTTCGATACTCGGATCAATGTACTGCAAGCATACTACAGTTGATAATATAGTATGCTGACAGTCGGACTCAATACTCGGTTCGATTTAATGTCAACATACTACAGTATATACTGTAGTATACTGCAGTATAAACTCGATACTCGGCTCAATGTACTGTAAACGTATTATTGCATATACTGTAGTATACTAACAGGAACGATACACTGTCAACATTGTATGGTATAAACTTTAGTATGCTTACAGTACAGACTTGATACTAAGCACAATAGATAGTCAATATACTACAGTATATACTATAGTATAGTATACTGCAGTATAAGCTCCATACTCAACTCGATAAGACTGTCAACATTGTATAGTATATACTTGAGTATGCTGACAGTACAGGCCTGATAGTCGGTTCAGTTTACTGTCAAGACACTACAGTATATACTGACAAACTCGAAACGCTATCATCTTACTACAGTATACTGATAGTACAGACTCGGATAAGCCGCGAAATTACAACCCAATTCTCGATCGCAACAGAGTATACATACATTAAGACTATCCCAAAAACCTTTCTAAAACCAAACAACGGATGAAACAGAAAAAAAACATGATACTTAAGTAACAAAATCATAGCCTAGATATTTTTTATTTTTTCTCCTAACCCGCGACGCGACCTTCTTGGGGTCGTCGTAATCGTCGTCTTGCTCATAAACTAGATTCCCATCGATCGCCCAATCCTCACCTACCTTCTGTTGAGAGGAGGACAGCCTCTTCTTCTTTCTCTTTCCCGACTCATCCTTCACTCGCTTCTTCGGCCTGTCGTCCAGCACCAGATGCTGGTACTCCTCGACTATGTAGTTCTCGGGTTCGTAGCTGGTTGTAACCTCGACTCCAACTGACGGGTCCACGTCGGGCAGTATGTAATAGTTCTCGAAGTCCCCTTGTAGTGTGATCTCGTTCATGTCCGCTGTGAAGTGACGTTTCTTCTTGCCCGTAGAACAATGTTTGATGTATGCGTACTTGGGTTTGGTGTCGTCTGGCAGTATGTTGACGGTCCACTCGTTGTTCTCAGTGGCCGGTATCTCTTTCACTTCCTCCATGGTTATCTCTTGCTCCTCGGCAATTTCGTAGATGAAGTTGTCCGAGATCTGAGAGTCGTCGAGGATCTGGAGTGTCTCCTGGGGCTGGGTCTCGGCGACTGTCGACGTTTGCGGTATGATCTGTGGGGGTGATATAGTATGATTAAGGCACGGAGTACATATCGCACCCTCAGAACGATAGGGACTCAACTCAAAAATCATTTTTTTTTGGGAAATCGCAATCAAAGATCTTTCCAACTGAACGGGGAGGACGAAAAGGACCGGTGTAAAAGAGACGGAAATATAATAAGCTTTTTCTATCATAAAAACGCCTTTGTTTTAATATTCATCGCATAAAACATACATTAAAACCATAATTTTGAGTTATAATTTTGAATTCATAATTTTGAGTTGAGTATCATTCTGAGGTTGCGATAAAACCAACTGTGCACTGGGATTGTCAGTTAAGCCCTGACGTCATCGCGTTGGGCGTGGCCTCGGTCAGTCCGTCGGCGGTCGGCCTTTGAACAGCACGCTCGCGTTTGCTTCCCAGTTCAGTTTTCTTTTAGTTCTACTGCTCGACAACAGATGTCGCCACATTGTACACGCGTCCTTCACTAGTGGCACTAGAGACATCTTGCGTCATTAGCTAAGGGAGCGTGCAAGTATTACGTAACGAATTGGCGGGATGGCGGGTCAGATCAGCTGCGCTGCATGTGCCTAGTGAATGTAGCGTCTCGATCTACTGCCGCCTTCCTACCTAGGCAAGTATGCTCCATCGTAGATCTCATCGTCACTTACCATCAGGTGAGATCCTGATCAAATACTTGCCTATAATGTAATAAAAAAATAAAAAAAATAAAAAAATTGCGGGGGGGTCTTCTGAAACGTTACGATGCGTTACAGGGGCGGGAGGGGGGGGGGGGGCCTTGGCGCGTTACTTTTACTGTCAAAAAAGTCGTCTTTGTAGTGGTGCTTACCTCGATGATCTGCCTGGGGTCCGGCATCTTGGTGATGACCTGCTCGGACTGCGTGATGGACGCCTCCGCCTTCTCCGTCTCCACCTTCACCACCCACAGCTGCTTGCGCTGCAGGTTCTTCAGCGACCTGGAACAAGGGATCATTGTACAACGGTGCTTCGCACACACCATCTGCATATTTTAGCAGATTTTTTTTATGAATATAGGTTTACTTCTTGATACTATTTATTCGCTAGTCTGTCAGCATTCCTTTCGACGTTACTTGTATGTGTCGTCTATTTGTGTTGTGTGTTTGTGTGTACGATTCTCTGTGTATCTAACGTGTGTAACATGAAAGTGTGTGTTGTGAGTAACTTTGTATGTGTTTGTGTGTGTTTTTGTGTGTGATGTGAGTGTGGTGTGTGTGTGTGTCGTGAGTGTTGTGAATGTGTGTATGTTCACGTGTGTCTGTGTCAGTATGCGGTGTGAGTGCCGTGCGCGTACGTGCGTCTATATGTGTCTTCGAGTCTTGGACTGTACTGTCAAGTACTCACAAGTATCCGAGTGTGTCGACGAGCTGTCTCACGTTGAGTCGCGACACGTTCTCGGCCGCCTCCTTGTGCGACTCCACGCTGTAGTTGTGCTCCAAGCGGATTATCTCCGCCACTGATGACAAACATACCATTTTAGACCTAACACCAGCCAGAACAATAAAAGATGTCGAATTAGCTGAGGAACGCTCCTGAGAAAAATCAGCTGCACACTGTACAGGATCGCACCCGCCATTATATCAGATTTGATCAAACACAGATCCTCGCAAAAGAACACCGATTCCGACCCAGGATGAGGCTGGTGAGGCTATTGTAATGGAAAACAATCTTAATTTCAATAGGGAAGATGGCTGGGTGCTACCACCAACTTGGGATCTATTAATTAAATCCAAAGTGCTTGGCCCAAGCCTACGTCATCGGCTGGGGTACGGTATTATTGTAAAGATTTCAGAAAATGGCAACACTGATCCTGACATCTTTAGTCTTGAGCCATCGTGAAAAGAGAAAACCTCGAGTAGTATATTATTGTACCATGGCTCCGTCTATGGCGGGGGCGTCTCGGTCTTATTTCTTCGGCACATGAAATCCAGAAAAACCAGATCTGCAAGCCGGGGTTTGAACTTGCAATCCTCGCTACCGAGCAGCAAGCGTTCTACGAACTTGGCTATGGTTAACATCTTACTATATAAAAATTACGTGTCACGGTGTTTGTCCGCTATGGACTCCTAAACTACTAAACCGATTTAAATAAAATTTTGCACACTGTGTGCAGTTTTATCCAACTAGAAAGATAGGATAGTTTATATCTCAATTTATAATCGTAAATCTGTAAAAATATTTCCTAGAAATAATGTATATGGCAAAACAACGTTTGCCAGATCAGCTAGTGGCTATATAAAAACATGGCTAGTTTAATGCTATCATCCTTTTAAAAAGTGTAACCCTAGAGTTTCTTGCCCATTATTCTTTATGGGAATGGAATTTCGAACGATATGGCACTATTTTGACGATTCTTAAATCATTGAAGTAAATGTTAGCCTGGAATAGCGAATTAGAACAATGATCATGGAATAAAAAATGAGATGGACAGTCTCTGTTTTGTTTACTGCTGGTTGGACGAGTCTATTATTAGACTTGCCTAGGGGTAGAAAAAAAACTGATTTGTTTGTTGCAATCCTACGTTGTTGCAATTTAATAATTTGGTTAGTTATTTTATTAATATTTGTTGTTACATATTACTCAACTACAATATTACTATTCGGTTGCGAAATTTCGCTTAATTCCGTTCCGTACTTCGCGAATGTCGATGTGATTCCGATCAAGGTGTGGTTCCGGCACCTCAGTTCAGTGGAACACAGTGTTTGTTTCGAGCGCTCAATCTAGTACTTCGTACATTCATAGGAATATAAATATATTCTGTTTGTTGCAAGCAAAGTGGGTTCGGTGTAATATAGTTGGCTGTACCTTTGCTCGGTCCTCCTATGAACTTTTCGAATAAGCCTTGGTACGACGCCCTGGCCGCGCCTGCAATCACAGGAACACACTTCAGAACCCAACTTTGCTGTCTTGACTAACTGACCAACGAACTATGTACGACTAAAATATATTTTTTATTCGACTACCTAGTGCTTAGTCCCACGATACTCACACGATGTCGTCGCTGAGGTTTTGTGATGAATGCGTGAGCCAATCAGGCGGCGCTGTGTCGAGTGAGTCAGTCAATCATTGAGCGGTGTGTCGAGTAATTGAGTCAATCATTGAGCGGTGTGTCAAGTGAGTGAGTCAGTCAGTCGGCAGTGTCAAGTGTGCGTCGGTCATTGAGCGGTGTGTCGCGTGGGTCAGTCAGTGAGCGGTGTGTCAACTGAGTGAGTCAGTCAGTGAGCGGTGTGTCAAGTAAGTGGAACGCTATTACTAAAATATAATTAATATTTCAGTTCAAATCAGTGTAAACCGGTATAGATCAATCCATACTTTCTCCTGCCGCGTTTTGTGATGGTACCACGCCAATCCTACATGCTTTAAGGTGGAAGCGAAAGGTCAGGGCGCGAAATTCAAAATGTCAATGGTTTTTATTTTTTGACGAAAAATTTTGACATCTTTACGATGTAATTTAGTTTTTCGCGATATTGGCATTCTGCATTGGATGTCTCAATGTATTAAGTTTCAACACTCCAAAGTTAGTAAAAGTAGCGGCTTTTGAGTATTGGAGCCGACACAAAATAAAAAAAAATTCAGGTCGAGTTAGGACTCTTTATGGCAATGAGGTTTATTGTGAACAGCCAAGTCGATGGAACGCTCGCCTTCGAAACACGGGTCGCAGGTTCGAACACCAGCTTCGGATTTCATGTGCTAATCTTATTTTCGACCGTACTTATTGCTTGCTTGACAAGCGATTATCGCTATGAAGGTACACATTGCGAGAAATGCTGGATGTATAACGGAAAATCACCAGAGCCCTTACCATTAACCCTGATCTCCAGGCAGTACATCACCAGACGAATCTATACAAATAAATAAAATTGGAGTGTCTGTTTGTAATATTAAAATAATCGCTTTTTACTAAATGCATTTGGATGTATACACGGTACCTATACCAAATCATTTTTTTTACATTTTTTGTCTGTCTGTCGGTCTGTCTGTCTGTCCGTCCGTCTATCTGTCTGTCTGTTTGTTCCGGCTAATCTCTGAAATGGCTTGACTGATTTGGACGGGACTTTCACTGGCAGATAGCTGATGTAACAAGGAGTAACTTAGGCTACTTAAATTTTCGAAAAAAAAATAGGATCTCACGAAAAAAAATTAAAACCAATTTTGCAGCGCTGCGCCTGATTAAGTTTTAATAGCAACAACTTGCAATGCGTCCCGCGGGCTCAGAACGCGCGAGCAGGTTGTTGCCAACGGTTGTGTCTTTGTTAAATACCACGCGGACGAAGTCGCGGGCAACAGCTAGTTGATAATAAATATCATCAGACGAAAACACCAATCATATGGTCCATCAACTCCTAATAAATCCCAATAATGATATAGAAATACAAAAACTTTCTGTGATGATCACGAAAGTTTGTACCCGAGTCATGGATGTTTAATCTTAATATATATAAATTACGTGTCACGGTGTTTGTCCGCTATGGCCTCCTAAACTACTAAACCGATTTTAATAAAAAATTTGCACACTGTGTGCAATTGAAAGATAGGATAGTTTATATCTCAATTTATTTTATGTAGCTAAATAACGTTTGCCGGGTCAGCTAGTATCTATATAAGTATTATATACTGAGTTCGCCCCTAGTCCGTAGTACGATACCCACAATACTAGCGTTGCTTAGTGTGGGACTAGGCCCGCCACACACTCCCACCACTGCTACTCCTGTAAGCCAGGATCTACAGTGGTGTCCAATGAAGACACCGAGGTCTGACCCATGGCGAGTCCCGGGATAAAGTTAAATGTCTTGGAACCCGCACGAAATTAATCGAAAGATAAAATTTGGGGTCGAGTCACCTTCGTCCGTAGGAGAATTAAGTACCCTCGAGAAACGCTACACGTGACCCTGGGTGGTGCCAACCAGGTGACAACTCTACTGGTGGTAGGCTTCGGCCGTGGCTAGTCACCACCCACTGAACAAAGCCATGTCGCCAAGCGGCCTAGCCGTGTTCCGGCATGATGTTCGGTGTTGCCGTTCATGGATGGCGGGTCAGATCAGTTGCGCTGCATGTGCCTAGTGAATTTAGCGTCTCTATCTACTGCCGCCTTTCTACCTAGGCAAGTATGCTCCATCGTAGATCTCATCGTCACTTACCATCAGGTGAGATCGAGATCAAATACTTGCCTATAATGTAATTAAAAAAAAAAAAAAAAAATAGGAGGAGTTGGAAGAAAATTATCCACCTCCACTCCATTGCAAAGCGGGAGACAAAAAGATCTGGTAGACAAATGTGTGTGTTAGTGTGGGACTGTATTATTATCACATGGTCTGATTAGGAACTGGTAGCACTCACATTTCTTATCCTCCTCTGTGCGCACAGCCGGTACGGGCTTGTCCTGGTTGGTGAGCAGCTCCGGGAGCATGGGCGAGTCGATCCACAGCCCCTGGTTGTCCAGCTCGAAGTGGTACCTGGCATTAACATCATGAAGAGTCGGTGTAGACCTCAGAAAATTAGCTCGGATGGGGCATTCCAAGGCTAACCCACTACCAAATCCTTATTGGACAAAAATGGCATATTAAACTGGCCTATTGTGTTTAAGTTTTTGGGGTCGAGTCACCTTCGTCCGTAGGAGAATTAAGTACCCTCGAGACACCCTACACGTGACCCTGGTTGGTACCAACTAGGTGACAACTCTGCTGGTGGTAGGCTTCGGCCGTGGTTAGTCACCACCCACTGAACAAAGCCATGTCGCCAAGCGGCCTAGCCGTGTTCCGGCATGATGTTCGGTGTTGCCATTCATGGATGGCGGGTCAGATCAGCTGCGCTGCATGTGCCTAGTGAATGTAGCGTCTCGATCTACTGCCGCCTTCCTACCTAGGCAAGTATGCTCCATCGTAGATCTCATCGTCACTTACCATCAGGTGATCGAGATCAAATACTTGCCTATAAATGTATAAAAAAAAAGGATTTTGTTTGCTCTAATTGTACCATGGCTTGCTGTTTACCGACCCTGGAAAACAAACAGTATCCCCCCCCCCCCTCATTTTAATTTAACTGAAGCATATATAGGAATTAACGAAAATATTGTAACAGATGAATCAGTGAGTTATATGGATCGCGTTGATGTATACAATAATTGTGGAAATGATGTTTGATTTTTTAAATGTTGAGAACCAGTAGCCTTTCGCCATGCGTACAGGATGTTGTTTTTAAACTGTAGCGACCTCTTCAACCCCGCCGCAAGCTACACAGTTAGTGCCGCAGACGCATTCAGAACAACAATAGACAATTCTCAATACAATCCTGAATCACGCTATGAATGTTTTCGGAGCACGCAACATATATATACAAGATCCCGGCGATAACCGTCGGGGCATAGCGGCCGCCCCGCCAGCCATACTACCCGCCTGGCTGGAAGATCTTCCCTTTTCCGCTAAAAAACGTTTTATTATTTGATTTATATCTTTTGTAATATTATCTTTATAACCTACTGTTGGCTGTGTTAACTTATTTTACACTATTATTGTTGCACCTTATATAGACATTGGTGATGTCAGTTCTATCGTTAAACTAATGTTATAATCTCACCCGCATAGGTGCAGGCTCACGTGCCTCCAGAGGCATTCGCTCTCCTCGTGCATCGCACCCTGGATCCATTCCTGGCGCTTCACCTCGTTGTCTGATGATATGTTGGCACTGGCAACAAAATTAAGTAGCACATAAGTTACACTATTGGATTGGGGTAACACCACGGGGCGCAGCTAGTTTATCTATATATATATATATAACAAAAAGTTGTGTTAGTTACACCATTTAAAACTCAAGAACGGGTGGGCCGATTTACATTATAATATTTTTTTTAATTTGTATCTGCATCAAATAGCGGAATAACTATTAAAACATGGGAAAAAATTACAAAAAAATAATAAAATAGATACTTATATTGATTTCTTATATTTGCGCAAATACTACACGTTGAAACTCCCCCCGTGACCATGGTTGCTGTAAATCAGCCGAAACGTTGGGAACGTAAAAACATAAAATGAATGTGATAAAATCCACAAACAATAGTTTTATTTCAATATTAAAGATAATTCATTTTGTCATATATTTGGTTCTGAGGCAGTATGAAGTTCTATGGCACAGCTAGTGGTAAATAATTTAGCAAGCACACTGACTATAGGTCACAAACCAATGAATGCTTGTGATATGGCCACCATATAACAGACTGGGGGCTATTCCAGTAGCACCCAAACACCCAGATACATAACTTATTTTCTTGTTAGTGTCATGTAGCCTACGTAACAGCATAGATTATTGATATATCATTAACAAACACTCCATTCATTTAAACAATTTATCCCTCTCAGATAAGTTATCAAACTTATAGTACAACTAGCTGCGCCCAGCGGTGTTAGCCGCGATAAAAAGTATGAAAAATTAAAACATCTATCCTTTGGGAACCATATATTTTACCGGGATAAAAAGTAGCCTATGTGCTATTCCAGACTATAATCGATCTCTGTGCCAAATTTCATCCAGATCCGTGCAGCCGTTCGGGTGTGAAAGAGTAACAAACATCCATCCGTCTATCCATCCATCCAAACTTTCACATTTATAATATTAGTATAGATGTATCCTACCGGTGTTAAAAAGAAAACCTATGCAAACAAGTGATTATATACTGGGTTCGCCCCCAGTCCATTGCATGGTGCCATGGTTACTTTACTTAGTTTGGGCCCATACAATTAGTGGATTTGTCTGGCAATTATAGTAAATTGATAGTGCATTGGTTTTTCTATTCAAGATATCACTCAATGACACAGGGTATGCAACTCGGGACTGTAGTTAAAAAAATCCTTTTATTTACTAAAAACCAATTATTATGAAACTATGCACCAATATTGATTTTATTGTCACTATGACCTTATTTAACTTGTATGAATACCAGTCCAGCCGTTTTGCAGTTATTCACAAATAAACATATATGTATTATAAGACTGTAATTTGTAATGTAGGTCATGTGGTAATGAAAATAAGGTTGAAAATTACTATTTCAATAAGAATTTACTGATCAACATTGTTATTTTTTTACTAATGTAGTGATATTCTGAGTATATTTAAATATAGGTTATATAAAAAAGTGAAGGTTATATGGATGCAAAACTCATTTTAGGCGCTAAAATGTATATTATGATTATCAATCATGCAATATGTTTACAACCTTATTTACGTAAAAACTCATTCGAGGTCATACGCCGAACCATAGACACGATCGAGGAAAGGTTAAATATCGAGAGAAAATGATTATTTATAAGAATATAACAACAAAACAGACTTACTTGTAAAAGGAGAAGCTGCAGACAACATCGTACTCTAAGTCGCAGCCTTCAACGACACACTTTAGTGCACTCATAATGGAGTAGGAACACGAAACCAAAAATGGACTCCAACACAATCACATCGTCAACACGTTAGTAAAACAATATTATAATAACATTTAGCGCCCAAACCAACTTTCAAACAAACTAATTTGATGGATCTTTAGAAAATTATCAATCAAATGTCGAAATTGACGTGCTGTCACGAAAAGTCGAGGATTTTAACAAATGCGTCAAACGCGTGCCATGAAAAGATGGTGATGTAATGTAATTCCGCGGCAAAAGTTTCATATGGCAGCACCAGGATTTTGGATCGATTTCATTGTATCGATAAAAAAGAAGTTCAATCTTTCTCGATTCTGTTTCAGATAGCAACTTTATAATAATAAATTGAATTTTCTTTAATAAATGACAATTGTGACTTTATGATAGTTTTTTTTAAATAATAAGATGCACACGCATCTCTTTTATATTGTTTAATCGATTATTTCGATGGTTTTTTTTTTTCAATTATATCTACACTTCATTTATTGAGAGTCCTACTTGGCTCGTATAGTTCCGCACATAGCATTTCCTAATTCTCCTACGCGGCTAGCGTAGGTAAAGTAGCAATTGCTACGAGCCTCCGCCTGTGTGCAAAAAATATATGAAGTAAAATAGGTGTGGTATACCACCTACCTTCCAATGGCAAGACGTGGTAAGTAATTATTAAAAGCCTTTGGCTATAGGCCTCACGATACTTGGCTTGCACCCATCTAAGAAAGATGATTCAAACAGCGCTGTGATGCATCATTGAATGATTTCCACTGGCGATGGGATGGCCTGGAATACTAAAACCTACCAAAATACCAACTAAAACTAGGACACTAATGCCTGCCAGGGAAATGACGGGTCATTACGTGTAGTGGATTAGTCGTTTGCAAGTTTATTAATCTACACCTAACAGAGGCGCCTACGTTTTGTATAGTTAAAGTTACTTATGACAATAATTTTAATTTGTCTTGTTACTTATTTGTTTGTAACATAGAATCATTATATGTTTTAATAAGTAACAACCCACAACAATTTGAAAAATAGACAGCCTCGTTGAGAGAGTATATTCAAAAATAAAAAAATATAGTAAAATATGGGTTTTTATTTTTTTAATTAATCTGGTTATCGATTCGTATAACGATTAACATGCGACTATCGATGCCCAATGTTGCTATATATAAATATCTACCATAAGCAATTTTATTTTGGCTTACGTTTCCTTAGTTGTCTTTGATGTGTCAAGCAAAGGTTGATCATAGAACTGTTTCATCAAAGATGTTGATCACAAACTATTCGGATTCTGATGTTGATCTACTGCCAAATTATGTATTTACCTATTAAAAAAAGATATCTTCTAGAATTGTCGAAAATCTATCAGCAGATTTGTCATAGACAATTATTTATCCTGTACCGGATGTAACGTAATCAGAAAATTCATAAGAATACATTCCAATACAATATCGAGGGATTTATCAAATATTTTGTTACAGTTTTAAAACTTTCTCAAATAAATTTAACTGTTTAACAAAACATTGAAATAGTAAAGTTGTCACATTTCTTTGTAAAATTGTCAAGCGTGATAATTTGACTTTGACAAAATGATAGACATATCTGTTTCGCAGTTGTCTTCACTAGATGTCGTGTTACTCAAGAACTCGTCGTCGTATCATAAACCACAGACCAATACGAGAAGCTGCATATTTATTGAATTAGTTATCGCTACTTGACATTGGCAAAATACCCACCAAGTCTGCCATATTCATTTTATTTCAGTTTGTAGAGAAAGACTATGAATAAGATCTATATTTATGTCTGTATACTGCGTATACAGTCTGTCGACGGATTCTTTTGTCAACGGCTGTGGTCTACGGTCATTTTGTTCTGTAGTTGACGGTAAACCGTGTCATCACCTCTTTCTTACGTCGTCATTGGCAGAATCACTTTGTGCAGAACCGAAAAAGCGATTAGGGTTCTCCTATATATACATTTTATATATAGGAGATCCCTAATCGCTTTTTCTTGATTAGGGTAACGCAGTCTACTATATAAATTATATGAAATTAGTCCAAACTTTTATAGGAATACTTACGACTTGGTATTAATTCTGGGCACTAGGCTAGGCCATTGGAGTATAGCAGTAATTTTCATGATTGTTACGGTGATTTCAGGAGACCAAAATAAACAACCAATTTGTAGTTTTATTATTAATTTATTTACTTCAAATATAATAATATGTATATTACTTTAACTTACAGCCATAGGTAGCGCCACCGGCGACGGGGCCGCCTCAGAAATGCCTTTAAATTCATATATTTCACGATAAAACCGTTGTTATTGTGAAAGTTTATAATAAAACGTACATCTATCTATTTCCACAATTAGAGGTGGCAACCCCGCCGCGACGAGCGCCTAAGCGAATCCTTAAAAAAATCAATGTTTTTTTTCTTAATTTCCGAACTTTACTATACCTAACTACATTGACTAATATGATGAAACAATTCTACGCAAGTTTTTTTTAATATACAACAACCAATATTAAATTTAAGAAAAGAAAGAATGACGTAAAATGAATTTAACAAATCGAAAGCCCACTTCGGAAATGACTTCTCTACGTTTAAAATTACAAAGCTTATATTTAGTAGCAAGTTGTTTTTTTTTTGTATATTTTTCATTTATACAATAATTCTATGTGTTTGTTTTTTTCATATTTCCACCTCTTGTCTTCACCTTTGGCGCACTTATGATACGAAAAAAAATTGCAACAATTAAAGTAGTACTTATGAACTTAAAAAAAACTTAACAATATTCCCGTCATAAGGAGTTTTGAGGGGGCGTCACATTTTTACGCACATCGTTTTGATTGGCGTAAGAATACATCTGTCAGGCCAATAACTGTTTCAGAATAATGAAAAAAAAAAAACTTTGTAAATCTCAAAATTATTGTTACATCTTCGATATTTTATACATACACAACCTAACTACATAATTGTCTTTTCCTTTTTTTATTATAAAATATAACTTGAGTACATACATGTTTTATTTGTCGAAATACACATCACAAATCCAAGGAATACTTTTTAATTTCACCAACAAAACGAAAAAAAAATGGCAAAATTGGCGTTGAAAAAAAAAAATTACGTGTGTAAATCTGTGACGCCGCCGTTCGGCTCTCGATCGCTTCGTTGCCTACGCGCAAACAGATTTGCCCATTCATCTATTGTTTAATTATAATCTAGTCTAACAGGGAAACAGATTACACCTGGGGACGGTTAAATAAAAAAACGGGTACATTTAATATTGACACAGAAATCTTGTTGCACAGACTTATTACATCTTTAGTCTATGGTGGGTGCCCGAATAATTTTATATATCGGCTTACACTTTCCTTGGCTTGGTATTACAGATATTCACACCAGAACAGGGCCCCAAGTCTGTTAACACAATCGATTCATAATCGAACAGCAACCGCATAGTAACTGTCACTTTTGACATCTATCCCCTACAGTATGTGTCAAAAGTGACAGCTACTGTGCGGTTGCTGTTCGATTATGAATCAATTGTGTTAGCAGACTTGGGGCCCAGGCTAGTAGAGTACCACTAGTTACTAGTCGTTTCCAGTAGTCTATGGTACAATGACAATATTTTTACGTAACGTTACTTTTATGTGTGTTGTTCCGCTCACATCAAACATTACATACAAAATAATACCAGTGACAGCACACTATTTCGATAACGATACGACCGCGTTTACAGGAACCGCTATCGTAATCGTATCGTCATCGAAAAAGCATGCTGTCACTATCATTATTATCAATGAATCCAAGGTCACACACCTTACAAACGTCGCCGCCAGAAAGGCTGAAAAATAAATCCTTTTTTTGGTTACCACCAAAAAATTTGAAACAAATCAAAGATTTCCGTGTCAATTAGTACTTCAGTTAGATGAAAGTCTTAAAAATCATTTATAATAATTGTATAGGAACTATTCTCATTTCTGTTTTTGTTAATTTCTGAAGCGATCCAAGCTTTCACTAGATGTGTAATTTATTTATTTGATATCGTTATGTAATAGGTTATTATACGAGTGTTGCGGTGGCGTGTGTGTGGTGTTGCA
The DNA here is from genome assembly GCA_905333125.1 of Pheosia tremula. Taxonomy (NCBI): domain Eukaryota; kingdom Metazoa; phylum Arthropoda; class Insecta; order Lepidoptera; family Notodontidae; genus Pheosia; species Pheosia tremula. The sequence continues at coordinate 2,513,200 of HG995427.1, read as the reverse complement.
ACAACATTTGATGTAACAAAAACATGTTTTAACACAAATTAAACATGGCTTCAATTGTTCAAATGTTTCAGAGTCTTATGTTTCACTAATTCGTTATCGTTTTATACATTGTGAGAAATGATTTGTTTCTTTTAATCAAATCACTACACATTTATTTATATTTACAAGATGAGTTGTGAGATATTTACAATTTGGATTAGTTTTTTTTCATCACTCGCGTAAAGTGGATGACATCGGAACACATGTTTTTACAGGGCAATCTAAGTAAATATAATTCAAATGCTCTTAAAATCTTAAGATTTTAATCAACCTACTAGGCCTTCGGAGCCTGAAGAAAATTTTAAAGTGTCATCTCACTTTCCCTATAACTATCAAGTTATATTCCCTCTCTGTTCAACACATACAATATTTTCACATAAGGACGTTCCACCAGTGGCGAGGTCAGCCTCCGCCCTCGGCCTCGCGACCCGGCGAGCCTCGCGCCTCGCAGGTGTGCCTACCTGATACAGCGTTCTTCAATGGATAAACATATTTGGGATTCAGTTGTTACAAAACTTTTCTCATGGATAAATATTTTATATTTCCAATATTAAAGCAAAGTAAAAAAATCCGTACTCTTGCTTCTTGGCCCGCCATTGCCACACACACACCACGATACCACTGAACAACAAAAAAAAAGAAATAAAAGCACACTTACAAACTAGAAAAAAAATAATTAAAAAGAGACATTATCGACACACACCTTAGCATTCTTTTAACATTATTTTCATAAGCAGTTTTAGAAGATACTTTAAGCCCTGTTCAGATATAGGCGTTGTTCGCGTGCACGGCGACGCGCCGAACCGCTCTGGACGGTCACTTTCTACAAATAGTCATTCTACATTTTTTATATTAATTATGTGACTTATGCTGGGTTCACGCGAGGACAGCACGCAAATAGCAGGCAAGTAGCAAGCAACCGTGTGTCCACTAGTTACTTCGGCAACTTGTTACTTGCGCGCTGTCCTCGTGACGACCATTGACAGGACCACCTCGTAGAAAGTAACTTCATTTGCCCCACACCCCCCTACACACGATGAGTGTCTACAAATAATTACGCTAAAATATAAATGACCACCATAAAAGCTGACTCACAAATAACGTCACGTAACTGTGCCACTCAGAAACTAGACTTTCCGAACGAAACATCGAATGATTGATTGGGCCATTGCGCAGTGTTTTGGAGCCAACTTCAAGACGGTCATAACTACATAATCGCGCCAATTGCTTGTACCCCTCTGAAGTTGGCTGCAAATTACTTTGCAATATTTGATCTGATGGTAAGCGACGACGCGATATGACTCATTATGAGATACGACAATCAAGCTATTCTTCTTCTTCGTATTTCTTAATGGAGTTTGCATCTATTTGCCACAACACTGCCAGTATCTGTGTTGCTAGCCACGCTTATGCTAGTATCATAAACTTGGACGCAGATAACAGCGAGGTTAAAATATGGCCAGCGGAGTGAAAGAATATACTTTGCTATAAATTGCCGATATGTCGAACAGAAGACAAGACATAGTTCGTATGTGACAGTTCGGAGATCCTAGCTAATGTCAGAGCGGTACGATGACATGACGCGAGCTGTCAATGTCATCAATTTTAGCGTAAGTATTTCGAAGCAACGCCATCTAGAGGTCCTTGTACGAACGAGCAGAAACATTTACTATCCGAATTGATATCGATTGGTGGACTAGATTGAAACGATAGTAAAAACGCTCAATTCCTTTTTATGGTCGTAACGGGTGAACAATACTTTCATTTCATTTATCCAAATCAGTAGAATCGTTAATGAGGGCCAGATATTATTTCCCAACAAATGAATCAATATTTGCTATTGCTATTCACATCCAACTCAATCAATTTGAATAGTGGCTTAAATGGTAAACAATATTAAAATATACACTCCCGCGCATAATAAAAATAAGACAATACTTGAGCAAAGGTAGTTGAAGTATATTTCGAATTAGATCGGCCATTGTGAGTTTCAATCAATCAGTAGCTAGGAACCTAGGCCCCAAGTCTGCTAACACAATCGATTCATAATCGAACAGAAACGGCATATTAACTGTGGCTATTGACAGATATCCCATACAATATCTGTCAAAAGTGACCGTTACTATGCCGTTGCTGTTCAATTATGAAACGATTGTGTTAGCAGACTTGGGGCCCTGTTCGAAGTTCGTTGCAAAGCACTGAAGCAACATACCTATCCTTACGAAAATTCGCAACACTACAAACAAATTATCGTTACATATCAAACTGATAGTGCAATGATTATATATTTGTCGTATCAACTTTCGCTGTGTTTTTAATTTCAAAGATAAGACTAGAGATTTGGGAGTTGCGATTGTATAATACAAGGTTACTGTATATAAACACGTGGGCACGTAGGTAGGTATGTTTTCAATAGTACACAGCAACGATTCGAGAAATTGCAACATATGACTCGCGACCCTGCGTCCGAGAAATCAAATATCATTGATTCGGATCAATTTTGACCGAATATTGGTTCGATATTGGGCCAACGATTCATTGAAACTCATTTGCAACTTCAGTGTCGAACGGAATATAAAACGGTCAATTCAATTCAATTTTTAAAATAAAAACGGTCGTAACATACGAATATTATCTACTTCAGTATCGAAGGGAATATAAAACGGTCGTAACATACGAATATTATCTACTTCAGTGTCGAACGGAATATAAAGAGGTCGCAACAAACGAATGAATATTACTTTCTGATTAGCACCATTGAGAACATTATTATAATTTTCATTACATTACACAATACTTTGGTGTTTTAAGTTCGAGCCCGGACTCACATAAGCGTTCAGAGTTCCTCATTTTTTAAAACGTATATAATATGGAATCACGCACCGAAAAGAACGCGGAACGATAAACGCTCTCATAATACGTTTAAGCTTTGAATCAATACAGCCTACGAAATCATTTACATGTTTCCACTGTCGCCGATAATGTCCAGAATCAATGCAATCCGTAATTATTTTCGTACTGACCAAACTCGAACTAGATGCCCAGCTAATTAGTGACTTAAGTGATTTAGCCACAGAAGCTATAGTACTCCGCGCAGCAACCGTCTCAGTATTATTTATACTAACCAAAATAAAACTGAAGGCATAAAAAAAAAGACCAGAATATTTTTTCTAACGTATAAATATAAGAATCACATCCATCGTATTTTTTGTTGTTGTTATAAGATATTAAATAATTTGTATCGTTGCTAGGTACCGTTTTATTTTCACATCGAACGTACATCAAGTGTTGTAATTATACTAAATAAAAAATGGGTGGTGTGCATTAGTGGCTATGCATAATATAACACGTGGCAGTATTATTTGCAGACAATACCAGCGTCTAGTAGTTTGAGTGCGATTATTACGTCAATTACACTTACAAGTACGCAACGCCCCAAGTCTGCTAACACAATCGATTCATAGTCGAACAGCAACCGCATAGTAACTGTCACTTTTGACAGATATAGTATGGAATATCTGTCAAAAGTGACAGTTACTATGCGGTTGCTGTTCGACTGTGAATCGATTGTGTTAGCAGACTTGAGGCCCTGGAGTCACGATTCTTCCATTCTTTATTGCTAAGGACAATAATTGTACGAACGCGAGGAATCTATTCACAAATTACATAGTCAGGAAAAGGATAACTCATATTCTATATGTCATGAATCCCAACCGTCACAAGTACAGTCGACATAATAATCGCAACAGAGACCCATCAGGTAGTACAGTCCGCATAGAAAATCAAAACAACAAAATAAACTATATTGATACCGAATTACGGCTAAGTCCATTAAGTAAATCCCCCATATTTTTAAATTTAATTACACAACGAACGAAATATAACTAATCCTAGGATTAATCGCGCATTCAACGTATCGGCAGTCTTTCTGGCGTTAAGGTGGAAGCTCAGGGTCAGGGCGCGAAATTCAAAATGTCAACGGTTTTTATTTTTTTACCAAAAATTTGGACATCTTTACGATGTAATTTAGTGTTTTGCGATATTAGCATTCTGCATTGAAAGTCTCGATGTATTAAGTTTGCTTAAAAAAATACCTAAAGCGATACAACACCATTAAGTTAGTAAAAGTAGCGGTTTTTACAAACCTTATGGTATTGTATCGGATTAGGTTCTTTTTTAAGCAAACTTAATACATCGAGACATCCAATGTAGAATGCTAATATCGCAAAATACTAAATTACATCGTAAAGATGTCCAAATTTTTCGTAAAAAAATAAAAACCATTGACATTTTGAATTTGGCGCCCTGACCCTGAGCTTCCCCCTTAATATGTAACGGATATAAATTCACAAAAAGAGTTGTCACTGTTTGAAATACGATCCCTTAATTTGTAGACTTTATATATATTTATCAAACTACAGTACAGTACTTCGCAAAGCAGGGCCCCAAGTCGGCTAACACAATCGATTCATAATCGAACAGCAACCGCATAGTAACTGTCAGTGTGCCAGTGACTATGCGGTTGCTATGCGATTGTGAATCGATTGTGTTAGCAGACTTGGGGCCCTGAACTCTGTATGACGTTTGATAAAGTTATACAACGTCTATGAATACGGGGATAGGTGTTTAAAATGACATCTAATAATGTTACCGAGCTACCTAATTTCGCAAGTTTATAATATTCAAAGTGAATAAAAAAATCCGAGTTTTGTTTTCAATTTGGAACGCCTTGCAACCAACCCTTGTTAGAGATTATTTTAAACACACTATTATAAATATTAAATTTAAGTTACAGCCACAGTGAGTTGAATCCGAAATTCATATGCAAATATTCATGATTACCTATTATTTAATCAAATGCATTGTTTTCAAGCTAACCCTCTTAGTAATTAATTACTATACTGACAGTATTATTCTGTGCACTAAACAAAATGAACAATTAATTATTGTTGCAGTGACAACTCCATTTTGAAAGTGGCATTATTTTATTAATCGTCGAGTATACTTTACCAGTACTGAATAAAGCTTCGACTTTGTAAGCTCATGCTAGTGTACCGGTCAGTCGAGTATGATACTCGACTGAGGGTACGTTCGAAACAAAAAAACTCTAAAGCGAGATTTGAAAACACAGGCTACATATTCAAAGCATAAATATATAACTATTTATATTATTACTTATAAGTGTTGCCAGCTTAAAAATCAAGAACTCACTAAGGTACGTGCTACTCGCAAAACATAAGCAAACCAGCGATTTCAACATGTATGATACTTGTATCTGAATTATACGTTGAAAGATTATACTACGCTAGATGGTATGCAAGAAGATCGCAAGTCACTCGATAATAAGCATGCGAGTAGCTGCGCTGGGTCGCGGAGGTGTGTGACACAAGCATGCCAGTGGTAAACGCGAGAGAGCCGAGACTGCATGTCGCTGGCATATGACATAAATATACTAGTTAACAGTGTGCAAGTAGCAGTACTTTACTGGCATGCGTTTTGTGACATTTCCTGATCCTAAACCCGCCCTTTAGATAGCTTTATTCAGTACTAAATTTATATAAATCGTACTAACTTACCACGTCACTATAGTATATATATTTTTTAATTTGTACATACTTTACACAAAATTAAATTTCATCCGCCGTATAGGAGCCTAATTTATTCTAGAGATCTCGGGAAGTGACGTGTATATGAGTATAGTTCTACCCGAGTGAGCGCAGTATACTCGAGTGAGTAGAGTATATACTCGATTGAGCTGAGTATACTCGAGTTAGTTTTTGTAATATTCTAAAATATTATTTTCATCAATGTGTTAAATCGATGTTGTCTCCCACAATCAACACAATAATTTAATCAATTTACTATCGATATCTAGTCGAGTACGATACTCATCCTCACTCGAGTACACTCGAACCACTCGACTGACAAGAATTAAGAAATGCGAGGACCGTCGACAACGCAGCACCAAAGTTGCCACATTAAAAAAGAAAACCTTAAATCTACAAAGAAGCAGTTATTTAGCTACGACAGAAAAAAGGGTATTTATTATCATCCTTAACAGCTTGTCTTCGATACATCGTTCTATTGCAACAACTAGATGGCACTAGCGCGAACTAATAAATAATTCTTTTATGGGGCAATGTATACGCTTCTTTAATAAACTTCCCAAAGGAATCCGAGATTTGCCCATTAGTAAGTTTAAAAGAACTGTTAAAAGTAATTTATGTCGTAAGGGTTATTACAGAATCCTGGATTATTTGGATGATAAAGCAGCCTGGGACTGATCGCTCACATATCAATATTTATAATGTTAAAGTGTAGCGTGTGTGCGCCTCGCATGGCAACACACTGGAGCTTACTTTTTATAATATTTTTTTTTTGTAAAAATAATGGATAAAAAAAAGACAAGCCCGCTGAGTTTCTTGCCGGATCTTCTCAGTTGAGGTCGCGTTCCGATCCGGTTGTAGAGTTAAGGAAAAAATGTAATGACAATTTGTAAGTGCCCCCGTAGGCCTATACGAAATAAATGATTTGACTTTGACTTTGACTTTGACTGAAATAATATCAACGAATATACCGCAAAATCTTTATTAGTTTTGTCCCCTAAACATGGTTGCTTCAACGGTGAAATCCAAAAGATCTTTCTCCCCGTCTTTGGAGACGCCATTCGCAATTATAACAGCCGCGGAAGCGAGATGCATGTATTGGCATTTGTGTTGGATTGAGTGGGATGCATAGTATTGCCCCGAGTCGCCTAATTGTGGCTGTGGTATATTATTTTGCTTTCGGCTAACCCCCTCGATCTTCTACTTACTTTTTTACGAAAGGAAATGCGACGAAATAAAATGGATATAAATATGGCCTCACCCACAATACTTAAGGGGGAAGCTCAGGGTCAGGGCGCGAAATTCAAAATGTCAATGGTTTTAACTTTATGGTGTTGTATCGCATTAGGTATTTTTTTAAGCAAACTTAATACATCGAGACATCCAATGCAGAATGATAATATCGCAAAACGCTAAATTACATCGTAAAGATGTCCAAAACCATTGACATTTTGAATTGCGCGCCCTGACCCCGAGCTTCCACCTTAAGCTGTTCAAATTGACACATAACCAATAAAAATATCGTATGACAGATGTAAAAATTTCGTGCTACCGCCATCTAGTCGATCGATCACGGAACTATACAATATAAGCGCTTCAGTACACAGTATAGCGACAGGTATACAAGCCCGCTCGTGCATCAAATTACATGTCTATAAATTACATTAGGATTCACTAGTTTACAATGCGCAATGTCGTCGTTTCGTGTTTTTTTTATTTTACAATAATTAGTTATATGTCAAAAATATATAAATATATATATATATATATGGTTATTATATACTTAACACTAACACTATGCACGTCAAATTGTTTTATATTTACGTTTATATACCGTAGTGGTGAGGGGGACAGCGCAGCGTTGCTTATTGTCGATGCATATAAGCTGGAAAGAGATAAAAAATATATATATATTACTATATCAACTTATAGCAGTGACAGCCAAGTTGGTAGATCGCTTGCCTCGGTAACGATTTCTGGATTTCATGTGCGAATCTCATTTTCAACCACGATTATCACTTGCTAAACGGTGAAGGAAAACATCGCGAGGAAACCTGCATGTCTGAGAGAACCCCTCGCAAGACGTGTGAAGTCCGCCAACCCGCACTGGGCCAGCGTGGTGACCTATGGCCTCATCCCCCTCGCAATGAGGTGAGGCCCGTGCCCAACAGTGGGACATTAAAAGGGCTGGTATTATTATATAAACTTATAAGGTGTAGTTTGTGAGTTTTTGGATGCAGGGTAAATCCCAGGAACTATTGATCTAATCGTGAAAAATTATTTCACTGATACAAATATACATTACTCTGAGTGCTTTGGGTTATGTTCCATAGAGATACAGCGTTACACACACACACACACACACACACACACACACCACTTCTTGCTTGGCCAAAAGCCTGGGAGAACAAATTAATAAAATAAATAATAATAATAATAATAAAGACTCACCTAGCTTTTTTACATAAACCAGCCTGCGATCCAGACACCTTCTATAGTCCATCCTTGGCATAACGGCCGCACGACGCATGCACATTACACTATTAAAAAAACTATACGAGACGAAAAAAAAAACACTTTTTATCACTAAAACACCGCAGTGTCACTAGTTCTCGATATTATTATACGGTTTTAGACAAAAAAAATGCACATTTTTTTTTATTTTAATTTTTCACAATGCACTCTCAACACTAATTGTTTATGGTAAATAGCCCGGGGTTGCTATGTACACGTTATGTTGGTCGTTCTATGTTGGTATCACTGCGTTTTGGCGGCGTGGGACTTCTGTTCGGATGGTGCGGAGTCTGGCTTCGATTTCGGCGTGGCTGTGAATACACATAAACTAGGTTCATTTGACTCTTTGGCGTCAGCGTGAAGTTGTCAATATTATTTTACTTTTTGAAAATGTGTTTCTTTAATTAATAATGTGTAATACTTTGTGTGTTTATTTGTTTGTGTGTGTCAGGGTGAGCCCTAACACCCACACACATCTCTCACAACTGAACTCATTGAGCGTCAATGTGTGTGTGTCACTGTGAGTTAAGTGTAAGTGTGTGCGTGAGTCTGATTGTGTTTATTTGTAGGTGTACGTGAGCATGTGTGAGTGTGTATTAGTGTGAGTTAAGTGTGTGTTAGTATTTTTTTTTTACTACATTATAGGCAAGTATTTGATCTCGATTTCACCTGATGGTAAGTGACGATGAGATCTACGATGGAGCATACTTGCACTAGGCACATGCAGCGCAGCTGATCTGACCCGCCATCCATGAATGGCAACACCGAACATCATGCCGGAACACGGCTAGGCCGCTTGGCGACATGGCTTTGTTCAGTGGGTGGTGACTAGCCACGGCCGAAGCCTACCACCAGTAGAGTTGTCACCTAGTTGGCACCACCCAGGGTCACGTGTAGGGTATCTCGAGGATATTTAATTCTCTTACGGACGAAGGTGACTCGACCCCAAAAGTGTGAATGTGTGTGTTAATTTCGAGTGTGAGTTAATGTGAGTTCAGTATGTGTGTCTGTGTGTGCTCGCTAGTACATACGTCTGGGGCGCGCGTTGGCGACGACGCTGTGGGCGCCGCACGAGCCGGCACGGCCGCGGTTGTTGCCGCCGGCCGCCGCCGCCGCCGCCGGGGCCGGCCCGCGGCTGTACCAACACATACACATAGTCAGTATACAGCATCCAAGGAGATGTCGTGACGAGAAAGCAAAGACAAGTAAGTTGGCTGGATACACAGTTACATAGTCAATAGCAATCGAGAGATCGTGTAACGATACTTTGAATAAACTGGTGCGTCGCGTGGCACGGCCGCTGTATACGGCGACGACGCAGCCCGCACCGAGGAGACTTCGTATTGGTTGGTTTTAGCGAGTGGTGGGGAACAAAACGGAGACAGCGAGTTCCCATACATTTTTAACCGCACGGCATATCTATCATGATCTGTGGTGACGCTAAATAAAAAAAAAACTTGAGAGGTGTCAAAGGGTGGGCTCGAACCACCAACATTTCGGTTAACAGCCGAACGCGCTAGCCAATTGCGCCACGGACGCACTTGTGCAATGTCTCGAAAATACTGACCATTATGTAAATGCAAACGACAAAGATAACATTTATTTTTGTCAGCGATAGATGTCGCTGGCATGTTTTTGAACGAGGTATCGTTATGTTTTTGGGTTTTATATAGTAAACTATACTTTCGTTTATTTATGTTTATTTTTGTCAGCGATAGATGTCGCTAGCATGTTTTTTAACGAGGTATCGTTATGTTTTTGGGTTTCATATAGTAAACTAAACTTTAGTTTTGTTCGTTGGTCTTGGTCGAATTGGTCGTTACAACTTTTCGTCTTAATTTTTCGTCTTAATTTTTCGTCCGAATTTTTCGTCTTAATTTTTCATCATAATTTTTCGTCTGAATTTTTTCCGTCCAGCCCCTGTTCGTAACGCGCGATAAGGAACTTCGTTCCAAAAAAAAAAGAAATGGCAAGTGGAATGTACCTGTTGTTCCTGTGTCGGTGCAGGGAGCGCTCGCTCTCGGACACGGAGCGGTGGCGGTCGTACGGCCGCGCGTGCGGGCCGCGCGACACGCCCGCGCCGCCGCCGCCCGCCAGCAGCTCCGTCAGCTGCGGCTGGGGGGGAGGGGGGGTGTCATGTACACTAGGTTTTCTACTTACACATTTTAGGACCCGATGGGTTGTTTGGGTAAAATCGCGAAACTACTTACTTACGAGTAATTTCATAAATATTTCAAATAAAATTTTGATTACCTACGGGCTTCGGGATTCGGCCGTAGTCCACCACGCTGGCCCTGCGCGGGTTGGCGAACTTCACACATCTATGGAGGAGTCCCCTCAGATATGCAGGTTTCCTCACAATGTTTTCCCTTCACCGTTAAGCAAGCGATAATCGTGGTTTGAAACTGCGATCCTCGTTACCGAGGCAAGCGTTCTACCAACTTGGCTTACACTGCTTAATAAGCAGCGATAGCCAAGTTGGTACCATGGATATAATAGCCATTAATCCATTATAACTTTCTATTAATTTGAGGGGGAGGATGTTCTAAAATAAAAGTAGCCTAAGTTGCTCCTTGTTACATCAGCTATCTGCCAGTGAAAGTCCCGTCAAAATCGGTCCAGCCAATTCAGAGATTAGCCGGAACAAACAGACAGACATACAGACAGACAGACAAGCATTGCACATATATACCTCAAGTACTCTGAAGTCCTCGATGCTGTTGAAGTTGGCGAGGAAGCCCTGCAGCTTGGCCTCCACCTGCAGCGCGCCCGCATGCTTGTAGTACTTCAGGAACGCCCAGAACTTCTCCAGTCCGTACAGCTGACCTGCGGCACGCAATGACGATAATACCGTTAGACCAGGGATTCCCAAACTTAACTTTTATCTACTGCCCTTGAGAATGGATTATTTTTAGCGCCCCCATTTTTCACCTACATAAAAACCGCTATAATTTCAAATTAAATTAATGATTGTAAGCGTCTACACAACGCCCCAATTTTTTTTTCTGGGTCTCTCACCACCCCCTTCAGGCCTGCAGCGCCCACAACGGGGCGTTATCGCCCACTTTGGGAGAGGCTGACGAACACACCGACTATACGGTATCCAACCAAGCAACGCTTGTATTACGGTACCTTACAATAAACTGGGGCCGGTCCCGGTTATAATTTCCGTGAAAGCTTGCACAAAAAAACTTAAAAACCGGTATCTTCTCACGACAAAAACCGATAACACCGGTTAAAAACAGGTAATGTAGGTTAAGTACGGCTAGTCAACACGTATAATAAGAAACCAGCATATATGTAGCTACACAAAGTTGCAAATAGAGGAGATTCGAAGAACAATGCCCAGAGATTATTCAACTTTGCAAGCTATAAGCATATAATATTTAATTGACAAGTATTTTCTAAATATTTACAACAGGAAATTAAAAAAAAAAAAAAAAAAACTTAAAAATGATATTAAAACAAACTAGGTATCAAAGAGGCCTTGTCCGCGTGGAATGGTGGCAAGAATGCTGGCTGCATTTCCTCGCTGTATGATCAAACTAATTTTCTGAGCGAGGAAAGAGCCAGCCCTCCTGTCACCTGTGGAGGCAATTAATTTTGGAGATATTTTATTAAATCATAAATCATAAATCACTTATTTCTTTGCAAATATGGGTAGGTAGTGTACAATGTTGTGCATAGTACATATAGGATGATACAAGAGGGTTGAATCTCCATATTTTGCCATGTGGCTTGCAAAACTTATTGAGATTACAGATAACATGCAATCAGTACAATTTACATGTCAATAATAAAATAACAATAATCAATTTAATATACCTAACATAGAGCAGATCAAGGTCCATAGAATACATTTTACTCTTCAAGATATTCCCTCACACTGTAATATACTTTATCTATTAGGAAATCTTTTAGCTTTCGTTTGAACATTTGTATATTGTCTATTTCAATTATGTCAGTGGGTAATTTATTATATATCTTAGATGTCATGCAATACACATTCTTATTCATTAAAGATGTTTTATTGTTTATACTGCGAATCTTGTGTCTATGTCTATAACTTTGAAATTTTTCGTACATATGGATATTAGTTTTAACAAAATTTGCAATTTCATAAATATAAATGCCAGGCAATGTCATAATTTTTAATGTTTTAAAATGTGGCTTACATGTATCCGTCGTTTGAAGATTACACATTGCTCTAATACATTTTTTCTGTGCTTTGAAGACAGAAGAAGTTGATTAATAAATTGTTTTGCGCTATGGCTCCATGGGCCTAGCGTCTCTACGGCAAATAAGTGTAAATCAACTCGGGAAATTCATGGATGGCGGGTCAGATCAGCCGCGCTGCATGTGCCTAGTGAATGTAGCGTCTCGATCTACTGCCGCCTTCCTACCTAGGCAAGTATGCTCCATCGTAGATCTCATCGTCACTTACCATCAGGTGAGATCGAGATCAAATACTTGCCTATAATGTAATAAAAAAAATGACTAGGATTCAATTGGACTTGACGCAGTAGTGAACTTGGGTGAAACAATAATGTCTGCCTCCAAAGTAGTCACGCGCATTCTCGTGAACGCGCGCGACACAACCTACTCGTGGAGGAACGTTCAATGTACCCGTATTGCGTAACCCAACATCTCTATAATTGAGAGACAAGAGGCCTAAAATACGGGATCGCTGGGGTGACCAGGATATGTCAAAAGTCAAATCATTTATTTCATACTAGCTGCGCCCCGCAGTGTTACCCGCGATGAAAAAATAAGTCATTTTCTGTACACCTAAACTACCATTATCTATGCAAAAAATCATATCGATCCTTTGCTCTATGAAAAATTAAAACAAATCTATCCCACGGGAACCATACATTTTACCGGGATAAAGAGTAGCCTATGTGCTATTCCAGACTATAATCTATCTCTGAGCTAAATTACATCCAGATCCATTCAGCCATTCTGGCGTGATTGAGTAACAAACATCCATCCATCCAAACTTTCACATTTATCGGGATCTTGTATATATGTTACTCGCTCCGAAAACTCTTATAGCGCGATTCAGGATTGTGATGAGAATCGTCAATTGTTCTGAATGCGTCTGCAGCGCCATCTGTGTAGCTTGTGGTGCGTTTGAAGTGGTCGCTACGCCTTTTTTAAAATCCACTTATATGGCTTTTTTTTAAAGCCGGTAATATCTGATTTTTAAAAATGTTGTTAAAATCCATTTTAAACTCCGAGCCGTGGAGAAAATCATACCTTTCTCGTAGTCAGCCATTGTCTCCTGCTGGAAGTGCTGGTACAGCTCGGGCCGGAACTTCCGCTCCAGGCCGTAAGAGTAGAAGCGGAAGAGGCACTCGAGGCCGTAGCGGAAGCCGGCCGCCGCGTCCTCATTGGCCAACGTTCTAGTGGAAGGTATTTTTTTTTAAATAAATAAATATCGCCATACGAACACACCAACTATACGGTCCCACACTAAGCAACGCTTGTGTTATAGGTACCGTACAATGGTCTGAGGACGAGCTCAGTATATAATACTTATATATGTAAATATTAAACATCCATGACTCGGGCACAAACATTCGTGCTCATCACACAAAGCTTGTGTCCCTACCAGGATTCGAACCCGGGACCCTCGGCGCAGAAGGCAGAGTTACTACCACTGCGCTAATCGGGCCGTCGAATAATATAATATACTAGCTGTTGCCCGCGACTTCGTCCGCGTGTTATTTAACAACGTCTCAACCGTTGGCAACAGCCTGCTCGCGTTCTGATCCCGCGGGACGCATTGCAGATTGTTGCTATCAAACTTTAAGCAGGCGCAGCGCTGCAACATTGGTTTTAATTTTTTTTCGAGAGATCCAATTTTTTTTTCTAAAATAAAAGTAGCCTAAGTTACTCCTTGTTACATCAGCTATCTGCCAGTGAAATTCCCGTCAAAATCGGTCCAGCCATTTCAGAGATTACCCGGAACAAACAGACAGACAGACAGACAGACGGACAGACAGACGGACGGACAGACAGACAGACAGACAGACAGACAGAGAAAAATTGTAAAAAATGTTGTTTCGGTATAGGTAACGTGTATACATCCAAATGCACTTAGTAAAAAGCGGTTATTTTAATATTACAAACAGACACTCCAATTTTATTTATATGTATAGATTATAATATCGCCAGTACAAGTGCAAGATTATTCGTAAGCTAACCGTTATAGTCTACCGTATTTAGGCATTTTGTGTGGAGTGCAGACTTTTAAGATTTTGTTTATCTCCTGGTCCTTCTTATTTTCATTGACAAAAGTAATATGTAAATGTGGGAACCATGTAGCCATTAACTTGTAATTATATACATAAGAGTTAGTACTGTTTTGACCAGCTGCTAAAGTCTGCCTAGCCGTTCCTATATTGTTCTCACGTTCTGCTCAAAAATGTAAAAGATCTTTTTAATTTTTAATTTCACTGGTGGTAGGCTTCGGCCGTGACTAGTCACCACCCACTGAACAAAGCCAAGTCGCCAAGCGGCCTAGCCGTGTTCCGGCATGATGTTCGGTGTTGCCATTCATGGATGGCGGGTCAGATCAGCTGCGCTGCATGTGCCTAGTGAATGTAGCGTCTCGATCTACTGCCGCCTTCCTACCTAGACAAGTAGCTCCATCGTAGATCTCATCGTCACTTACCATCAGGTGAGATCGAGATCAAATACTTGTCTATCATGTAATAAAAAAAATAATAAAAAAAATTTAAAAAGAGCAACCATGGAGTTTCTTGCCCGTTCTTCTCCATAGGAACGGCATTCCGAACGGGTGGTGAAGTTGTAGCTTAGCATTTTTTTACTATTTTGACGATTCACAAGTACTGTACTTAATGTGGTATATTAATATAAAATTCTGATTGTATTACCTGAATTCGTTGTACATGTTGCGGTTGAAATGGTCCCTCAGGAAGAAAGACCAGAATCTGAATAGCGTGTTCATCTCCTGCGATTGTCCGATGCCGAGTTTCTTGCGCTCTGCACACGAACACACCATGGTTGATAAAAGAAAGGATTGAAAAAAATAAACAAAGAAATCATAAAAATAAAATTAATTTATCGGATATCCGCGTTTATTTTATGTGTTTTACGTTCCCGACGTTTCGGCTGCTTTACAGCAACCATGGTCGCGGGAGGACTGAGGTGGTTGACGTCCTGGTGTTAAATTAGTTTTATTTCATTGTGTAGTATTCGCGTAAATATAAGAAATCAATACATAAAAATCATGTTTCTTTTTCAGCTAGTGATTTTTAATGTCCTTTCTTCTTTTTTTTAAAGGTTCGCTGGATATGTTTAAGGGGGAAGCTCAGGGTCAGGGCGCCAAATTCAAAATGTCAATGGTTTTTATTTTTTTACGAAAAATTTGGACATCTTTACGATGTAATTTAGTGTTTTGCGATATTAGCATTCTGCATTGGATGTCTCGATGTATTAAGTTTGCTTAAAAAAGTACCTAATCCGATACAATACCATAAGGTTTGTAAAAACCGTCACTTTTACTAACTTAATGGTGTTGTATCGTTTTAGGTATTTTTTTAAGCAAACTTAATACATCGAGACATCCAATGCAGAATGCTAATATCGCAAAACACTAAATTACATCGTAAAGATGTCCAAATTTTTCGTAAAAAAATAAAAACCATTGACATTTTGAATTTCGCGCCCTGACCCTGAGCTTCCACCTTAACGGGTCATAAGTACAGTACTTATAGTTTACATCAGGGTTTCTAAAAGTTAATTAAAATTAATAGGGGTCGAATTTTAGACCTCGTCGACCCCAAAATCAGTTTTCGTTTATGTCGACCCCTGGCAAACCGATATCGACCACTTTTGGAATATAACAATAATAATACCAGCCCTATTAATGTCCCACTGCTGGGCACGGGCCTCCCTCAATACGAGGGGGATTAGGCCATAGTCCACCACGCTGGCCCAGTGCGGGTTGGCGGACTTCACACATTTCTCGAGGTGTTCTCTCAGACATGCCGGTTTCCTCGCGACGTTTCTCTTCACCGTTTAGCAAGTGATAATCGTGGTTGAAAATGAGATTCGCACATGAAATCCAGAAATCCCAGCGGTGCGAGCCGAGGTTTGAACTTGCGATCCTCGTTATCGAGGCAAGCGTTCTACCAACTTAGCGATTACTGCTATAAGTTTATATTGTAATATATATTTTTTATCTCTTTCCAGCTTATATGCATCGACTTATTGTCGATAATATCGATGTATTAAGTTTGCTTTACAATACTCCAAGGTTTGTAAAAACCGATACTCTTACTAACTTTGTAGTGTTGTATCGCTTTAGGTATTTTTTTAAGCAAACTCAATACATCGAGACATCCAATGCAGAATGCTAATATCGCAAAAAACTAAATTACATCGTAAAGATGTCCAAATGTTTCGTGAAAGAATAAAAACCATTGACATTTTGAATTTCGCGCCCTGACTTTGCGGTTGCCCCTTAATTTAATTTAAATTTGCTGATTAATTAAACTTAATGATTGCTAGTATATGATAGGTACCTTTGAGACAGCGCGAGTAGTACTTGTGGTAGGCCTGTTGCGTGAAGTGGTTCTCGCGCAGCAGGCCGTGGCTGGGGTGGTGGAAGGTGGGCAGCGACTGCGGCACCGAGCCGCACGACGAGCCCAGCGTGGGGGACGCGCCCAGCGACGAGCTGCGGGGGGGGGGGGGGGGGGGTTGTCAGATTATCCGGCTAACCATCCAATTGTCCCTCTCTCTATGTCACCTAACCGATCCATATTTAGCTATACCCTGATTATACTACACCCTAAGCTATGCTATCCAGTCACCCATCCAATTCGCGTCTCCTTCCAACGTCACTTAACCCACTAAGGTTGTAACTACACTCTTGTGCTATGCCCTCCAGTCACCCATCCAATTTGCAACTACGTTCAACCCACCAATTTTGAACTACACCCTGTGTTATACATTCCGGTCACCCATCAAATTCGCGACCGCACCCTGCGTCGCTTGCCCCACCAAGTTTCACCTACACCGTGGGTGGATTATACTCTCCGGTCACCCATCAAATTCGCGACCGCACCCTGCGTCGCTTGCCCCGCCAAGTTTCACCTACACCGTGGGTGGATTATACTCTCCGGTCACCCATCAAATTCGCGACCGTACCCTGCGTCGCTTGCCCTGCCAAGTTTCACCTACACCGTGGGTGGATTATACTCTCCGGTCACCCATCAAATTCGCGACCGCACCCTGCGTCGCTTGACCCGACAAGTTTCAACCACACCGTGGGTGGGCTACACTCTCCGGTCACCCATCAAATTCGCGACCGCACCCTGCGTCGCTTGCCCCGCCAAGTTTCAACTACACCGTGGGTGGGCTCCCCCCCCCGGTCATCCATCCAATTCGCGTCCTCGGCGCATGTCACTCACCCCGTGCTGTGCGTCCTCGGCCTGTGCTCGCGGATGTCCATGATCCAGCCGACGTGGTGCTCCACCGGCGGGTTGAGGCTGTGCCGCGTCTTGTGCTTCCTGCTGCTACTGCAAACACACCGATGTTATTATAAATACCGCCAGACGAACACGCCGAATGTACGGTGCCAGACAAGCGGTTGTGTTGTACCGTACAATGGACTGGGGGCGATCCATTTACTATCATTTATTATCTATACTAATATACTTATACTAATAATAATAATTATAATAATTCCAGCCCTTTTTTATGTCCCACTGCTGGGCACGGGCCTCCCCTCAATGCGAGGGGGGATTTAGGCCATAGTCCACCACGCTGGCCTAGTGCGGGTTGGCAGACTTCACACATCTTTCGAGGGGTTCTCTCAGACATGCAGGTTTCCTCACGATGTTTTCCTTCACCGTTTAGCAAGTGATAATCTTGGTTGAAAGTGAGATTCGCACATGAAAAATCCCAGAGGTGCGAGCCGGGGTTTGAACCTGCAATCCTCGTTACCGAGGCAAGCGTTCTACCAACTTGGCTATCACTGCTTTTACTTACTACTAATACTATACTAATATTATAAATGTGAAAGTTTGGATGGATGGATAGATGGATGGATGTTTGTTACTCTTTCACGCCCGAACGGCTGAACGGATCTGGATGAAATTTGGCACAGAGATAGATTATAGTCTGGAATAGCACATAGGCTACTTTTTATCCCGGTAAAATGTATGGTTCCCGTGGGATAGATGTTTAAATTTTTCATACTTTTTATCGCGGGTAACACCGCCGGGCGCAGCTAGTTTATATATAAATAAATATCGCCATACGAACACACCAACTATACCATACCACACTAAGCAACGCTTGTGTTACGGGCACCGTACAATGGACTGAGGGCGAACTCGGTATATAATACTTATATACATATTAAACATCCATGACTCGGGTACAAGCATTCGTGCTCATCACACAAAGCTTGTCCCTACCAGGATTCGAACCCGGCACAGCCTCAGTCTCAGACAGCAGCGTCAGTACCACTGTGCCAACGAGATCTTCTCAAGTAACTGTGAAATTCAAGTAAATAAAGCACAGACGAACAACTACTCTGTAGTCATTCAAAATACTTTTTGTGTATTTGTGTGCGCGCGCGCATACATGTGTGTGCGATGGGGTCGAGTCACCTTCGACCGTAGGAGAATGAAATACCCTCGAGATACCCTACACGTGACCCTGGGTGGTGCCAACCAGGTGACAACTCTACTGGTGGTAGGCTTCGGCCGTGGCTAGTCACCACCCACTGAACAAAGCCATGGCGCCAAGCGGCCTAGCCGTGTTCCGGCATGATGTTCGGTGTTGCCATTCATGGATGGCGGGTCAGATCAGCTGCGCTGCATGTGCCTAGTGAATGTAGCGTCTCGATCTACTGCCGCCTTCCTACCTAGGCAAGTACGCTCCATCGTAGATCTCATCGTCACTTACCATCAGGTGAGATCGAGATCAAATACTTGCCTATAATGTAATAAAAAATAAAAAAACATACATAACATCAGTGGCATGGGGGTCCTTGCTGGCGGCGTAGAAGCGCGCGGTGCGGCGCGGCCGCTTCGCCTTGCCGCCCGCCGTCTCCTGCTGGTGCTCCACCTGACATACACCACATCATATAACATCACACACTCACGTACTTACTAAAACGAATGCTCTAAGACGCCCATCAATAATCTGTCTATTAATCAGTGTCGGGGCCCAACATAATATGTAACTAAAACGTAGCGTATCTTATAAAAAAATTTGTCACGAAACGATATTAATATGCTAATTCGGCGGATAAGGGAGACTTCATATTGATCAACGCAACAAATATATATACAGTGTGTCCCGGGATAATGTGCACAATCGAAAAAAGGGGAACTACTAAATTAAACTAAACATTTATAAACAAAAGAGACGGAAAAAAAAACATACAACACTACTTTTTTTGTATAGTTCATTTGGATTTATATTACTTTTTTAAGCCCTACTACGGATGCTATGTATAACACAAATAACTTATTTAGTTTGTGTTTAATTATTTTTTAATTCTTCATTTAGACAAAAAATTATTTTAGTTTTAACATTATTAGCATCATATTACACTAATGAACAATATAAGATAGTTTTTCGAACACAGTCATATAGCCTATTTTTGTGGACAAGTAGTAACTAGAAACACACAGTATAAAGGTCTTCATGTCAAAGGCAGACATCGCCAGACCATTGCATGGCACACAGACGTCCTCGGGAACGTTTATTAATAATAATACCAAGTAGTGTTTATTAGGGGGCCCACCTAACGAGCGGGAGTCGCCACCTGCCAATAATAATTCGATAAGAGCTGATTATGGCAGGTGTCCGCTATCCTTTCAATAGCCCTATCTCATGTCCGTGCAAACCTCAATCCATAGTCCCAATTATCTTTCCATATTCCTGCATTAGTTCCTCCACCTGCTGAGCTCAATTCGCTGTATCATTTTCAGCAGGTGGCTAATGTTACATTAAAATTGTCTGAAGGGCCTCTACGTGTTGGACCCATGCAAGCCTTCCAAAGATCCGGGTATAGCCCGTGTGGAGAGATACCATGTAGTAATAATAAGTAATTATAAGCTTGTAGTGTCGCAGCATGCACCCGGCCCCGCCACGGGGCGAGTCCGGAACGCCTGTAGACACGTCGCTGTCGCACTAACAGCAGTGACGCCGGCCGCCAGGCGGCGCGGCCGGCGTGGACATTTAGTGCAAATATATTTATAATAATAAATATTGATTTCTTATATTTACGCGAACACTTCACATTGAAATAACACTAATTTTACCGGGCACCCGAGTTTAAACTATGACACTAGGCCGCTGAAACGTCGGGAACTTAAAAACACAATATACACGCGATAAATGCGGTAAAATTAGTTTTATTTCAATAATAATTAATAACAAGAATTACGGCCGTTTTAAGGGTACTTTTTAATCGCGGGTAAGAGCGCGGGGCGCAGCTAGTATGTAATAGTTTATCTCGACGTTACACCCTTTATAATGCGTGTTAACACCGTGTATAATGCGAGGAATGGGTGTTACAGCCTGTTTAGTTTATAATTTTGTATGTAGAACATTCTGTCAGATGTATCCTTAAGTCATTTAATATTGAATGGTGCTGTCTCGTCCCCCCCCGTTTGATTTGAACCTTCTTCTTGTACTGACTACCGTGTGGCTCGGACCTACCAAGCTGAGCTCCGTGACCTATTCACCCAAATTCCGTGAAGACTGTATCTACTGGTGTAATTGTGATATGAACCTGGTGAATTCTCCTGTGTTGTGTTGTGCCCGAAAACCCTGCGGATCCAGCCTCCAGCCTGAGGACTGTGCTCACACGCTGACGCAAGACGCTGACAATTTCCCCACTTTATAGCGCCCCCCTGTTTTTAGCCCAGCACCCCTAAAAGCCTTGCGACTTTCCGCGACACACCCTGTATAATGCGAAGAATGGGTGTTACATCCTGTTTATAGTAAGGTATGTGTGACTGACCCTGGCGGGCGGCGGCGGCGGCGGCGGCTCGGCCGGGTTGGCGTGGCGCTCCGCCGGCACCGTGGCCTCGAACTGCTCGCGGCTGATCAGCGACACCGTCCGGTACTGGGTTTGACTCCCGTACGATTGCTGAACAATGTACACAAAAAAATTATAGCTTTCAACAGAATCTTAAACACACAGTAGAGAAATAAAACGCAGACTAAACTGTCGCAATACAAAAAGTGACGAGATAATAAGATCTCTATAAAAAAAAACAATGTATACACAAATAGTGTCATGTCGCCAAGCGGCCTAGCCGTGTTCCGGCATGATGTTCGGTGTTGCCATTCATGGATGGCGGGTCAGATCAGCTGCGCTGCATGTGCCTAGTGAATGTAGCGTCTCTGTCTACTGCCGCCTTCCTACCTAGGCAAGTATGCTCCATCGTAGATCTCATCGTCACTTACCATCAGGTGAGATTGAGATCAAATATATTGCCTATAAGGTAATAAAAAAAAAAAAAAAAAAAAAAATAAATAAGGCGCCTTCAAATGGCTTCGGGTGGTATCGCTAAGTAAATCATGGTATAACAATATGACATTAAATTTTTTTTTTTGCTTGAAAAAGATGACACTAAACGCAATGATTTTTCAATCTCCATATTATTGAAAATGAATGTATGCTTGCACTCCACACAAAAGCTGTTGGCTTTGTTGTTGACCATTCAGTTTCCTAATTAAATTAATTTAAGCTAGTTTTAATTTAGCCTACAATAATTATTTTTTAGCTGACAAGAACAAGGACACACACACAAAATATTTTTATTTTTAATTAAATAACCTCGTCGGTGGCAGCTAGGCGACATGATTTCCCCAAAACTACGTCATCCATCATCTTCGACAAATAAGCGGCGTTAATTGTATTGAAGATATCAATCAATGGCAACACTCATCGTGACGTAGTCTTGGGCCATAGTCGGGAACTCCCAGCGTAGCATATTATTATACCATGGATAAAATTAAACTTGTAGTGTCAAACTATGCACCCGTCCCCGCCACGGGGCGAGTCCGGAACGCCTGTCGACACATCGCTGTCGCACTAATCCGCAGTGACGCTGGCCGCCAGGTGGCGCGGCCAGTGTGGACATTTAGTGCACATATAAGGTACTATACCCATCGAATTAAGGATCAAAATCGCCAGACAAACACACCAACTGTACGGTCCCACACTAAGCAACGCTTGTATTATGAGTTGGTTCGTCCACAGTCCATTGTACGGTACCCATAATACAAACGTCGCTTAGTTTGGGACCCCCAAGAATCAGAATCTTTTTAATTCATGTAAACCATTAAGTACAGTACTTATGAATTGGCAAAATATTAAAAAAAATGCTAAGCTACAACTTTACCACCCATGAAAGGCAAGAAACTCCATGGTTGCTCTTTTTAAAAAGATCTTGTACATTTTTGAGCAGTAGTTTAGGGGAAAGAACACAGAGTGTGTGAGTTCACTGATGGTAGGCTTCGGCCGTGGCTAGTCACCACCCACTGAACAAAGCCATGTCGCCAAGCGGCCTAGCCGTGTTCCGGCATGATGTTCGGTGTTGCCATTCATGGATGGCGGGTCAGATCAGCTGCGCTGCATGTGCCTAGTGAATGTAGCGTCTCGATCTACTGCCGCCTTCCTACCTAGGCAAGTAGCTCCATCGTAGATCTCATCGTCACTTACCATCAGGTGAGATCGAGATCAAATACTTGCCTATAATGTAATAAAAAAAAAAAAAAAAAAAAAAAGAGGAAAAGGACATACTTTTTAATCGCGGGTAAAAGCAGCTAGTAAGAGAATAAATACTTGTTAAATTGTAACTCACCGACGTGTATTCCGTATCAGTCCATAAATCCTCTTCGTATCTCCTCAATCCATCTGTAATGACCTGCAAACACCATATGTTATCAGAACAAAAATCATCACAAAAACGCACTATCAGTGGAAAATAGAAGAAGACCATAAATTCGGCGATAAGACCATCCATCTATACATCAGCCGAAAGACGTCCACAGCTGGACACAGGCCTCCCTCAACGACTCCCACACATCCCGGTCCTCCGCCACTCGCATCCCCCGGCTTCCTGCGCCGCGTGTGAGATCATCGCTCCACCTTGTGGGGTCGTCCTACACTACGTCTTCCGGCTCGTGGTCGCCATTCTAGAACCTTTCTGCCCCAACGGGCATCGGTTCTGCGAGCTATGTGCCGCCCACTGCCACTTCAACTTTGAAATTCTTGGAGCTAAGTCGGTAATTCTAGTTCGTGTACGGATCTCCTCATTTTTGATTGCATCGCGTAGCGAAACCCCGAGCATAGCTCCCTCCATCGCGCGTTGAGCGACCTTGAACTTTCTTATGAGCGCCATAGTAAGCGACCACGTCAGTACTATATGTCATCACTGGCAGTAAAATCTTTGTCGTTAGACACTGAGGAAATTTGGCCACGAAAAGATATCCCGCAATTTGAGTTGGATTTGAGTTTATGAATTGACTGTATTGTCATGTTAGTGTGCTTGTAGTGTCACACCATGCACCCGGCCCCGCCACGGGGCGGGTCCGGAACGCCTGTAGACACGTCGCTGTCGCACTAACAGCAGTGACGCCGGCCGCCAGGCGGCGCGGCCGGCGTGGACATTTAGTGCACATATTACTATCCTGAACAACTTCCATGAAGGAAAACATGTCTTAGTGTGCCTATGTATTGTCTCAGTGTTAGTGGATTGTATGTGTCCAAGTGTTCCTGGCTAGTGTCTTAGTGTTCCAAGGTAGTGTCCCAATGTTACTGGATTGTGTGTCCAAGTGTTCCTGGCTAGTGTCTTAGTGTTCCTGGCTAGTTTCTTAGTGTTCCTGGCTAGTTTCTTAGTGTTCCTGGCTAGTGTCCCCAATATTACTAGATTTTGTGTGACCCAGTGTTCCTTGACAGTGTGTCAATGTTCCCAGGGTAGTGTTCCAGTGTTTCCTAAGTAGGTTTCCAGTGTCATGTGTACTAGCATACCTGCTCGAGGTCCTGCGTGATCTTGGTGCGCGTGTTCCAGTCGCCCTGGCGGTCGTGTCCGTCGTGCTTGGCCTGCCGCGCCGGCGTCTGCGTCACGATCAGCAGGCGCCCCACGTCGCGGTCCGTGAACTCCAGGTCCGACTCCTCGTCCGACCTGAACCACGACATATATATTTTTAGAAACTCCCTCTCTCTCGTATAAAACTATGTTGCATAATATGCTGTGCTATGCTATGCTATCAGCCGAGGCCGAGGCCCTCGTCACAGAAAGATAAAGATATAGTTATTTGTAAAAACATGAGTATAGATACATATAGTATGAAGATGGACACTTGGAAGTATGTGCATACATGTTTAGCCTTTACATCGTACAAATATATTAATTTTAATTAAGTATTTAACACTATAATAATTTATTACATTAATCACAAAGCAGGTATACTAAATTGCATCTTTTAAAAATCTGATATAGTATAGTATTGTTACGGTGCGTATAAAAGAGGTATCGATAACTCTTGAAATAGACATCGAAGCTTCTGGAAACAAAAACGCATTGTCGGGTCCAAGGTCTCCTATCGATCTGTGAAGAAATATCTAGAATCGTCAACAATGTTGCAACCGGCTTCCAGAATATATCTCGTACTAGCTGCGCCCGGCGGTGCTACCCGCGATAAAAAGTATGAAAAATTAAAACATCTATCCCACGGGAACCATACATTTTACCGGGATAAAAAGTAGCCTGTGTGCTATTCCAGACTATAATCTATCTCTGTGCCAAATTTCATCCAGATACGTTCAGCCGTTCGGGCGTGAAAGAGTAACAAACATCCATCCATCCATCCATCCAAACTTTCACATTTATAATATTAGTATAGATATATAGTAAGTATTATAGTATAGAAGTATAGATTATTTTTATTAAAATTATTAGTAAACAAAAGGCGAGGACAATGCAATTCCTGGAACTGGGAGTTCTCGGAATAATACCGTTTTCACGAATGCAGCTACGTACACTAGAACATTCTAGCCCCTCCTTATGACCGTGTAAATAAGGTTCATTTTCCTCATGGAACATTTCTGTTTTGTGGGTTTTTGTCGACACCTTTCTGGAAAGATCCACCCTCGCTATTTTCGGATTATAAATAGTGTGCAGGACCAGCGACGAGACAGTTTTCTATTCGAAAGCGATAGTGAACACATCTCTCGGAGGCGAACTAAGAAGACTACTATTATTAAAGTGTAGCGTGTGTGCGCCCCGCATGGCAACACACTGGAGCTTACTTTTATATTCTATTTTGTAAAAATAATGAATTTAAAAAAAGACAAGCCCGCTGAGTTTCTTGCCGGATCTTCTCAGTTGAGGTCGCGTTCCGATCCGGTTGTAGACTTAAGAAAAAAAAAATGTAATGACAATTTGTAAGTGCCCCCGTAGGCCTATACGAAATAAATGATTTGACTTTGACTTTGACTATACCGGCGACTCTAGCGAAGACTGTGGACTACTGGGATTCAAGTGACTTGGTGTATTGTTGATTGAGTGTTAACGAGTTAGTGTACTGGTGTGTACTATTTTTGCCTTCTGTGTTGAGAGCGATTAAAGTAATTTTCACGTAATCGGCATTTGATTACCCCCGCACGTAACAGTATGGTCTGTTTATTAAATAGTGTTTTAAATTTATTATTAAATGGCATAGTGTTCAGCTCCCTCCATTCCATCGGTAGCTTATTATAAATAATGGGCTTATTATGAACAAAAAATGCTGGTATATACTCGTGTAGTTTTACATCTGTGTAAGCAGAGTTTGTATTATATTTTATTATATAGTTTGTATTGTAGAAGGATCACTACTAAGGAGAAGGTCAGAGTCGGGAATGAATGAAGAGTGTAGCGCAACTGACCAGGCATCGGTGAAGGTGTTGTGGCGCGGCGGCGGCAGGTCCAACTCCTCGTCGAGTTGGAAGTGCAGTTCCTCGCGCGGCTCCTCGTCCGCCGCACTCCCCGCACCGCCCGCACTCCCCGCACTAACCGCACCCGCCGCACCGCCCGCACCGCCCGCAACGGCCAGCCCGCGCTCCCGGGACCCGGCCTTGGTACGACGTTTCACCTGAAAAACGTCATGCTTACGTGTACTCTTGATAACAGTAACTCAAGCACAATCCTTTTAGCCAAGGTAAGGACAGTCAGAATCAGAATCAGAATATTATTCATGTAGGCCATTCCCAAAGTGGGCGATTTTTTTTTTTTTTTTTATACATTATAGGCAAGTATTTGATCTCGATCTCACCTGATGGTAAGTGACGATGAGATCTACGATGGATCATACTTGCCTAGGTAGGAAGGCGGCAGTAGATCGAGACGCTACATTCACTAGGCACATGCAGCGCAGCTGATCTGACCCGCCATCCATGAATGGCAACACCGAACATCATGCCGGAACACGGCTAGGCCGCTTGGCGACATGGCTTTGTTCAGTGGGTGGTGACTAGCCACGGCCGAAGCCTACCACCAGTAAAATAACGCCCCTTTTTGGCCGCTGCAGGTCTAAACGTGGTAAGAGACCAGGAAAGATGGTGGGGCTGCGTAGAGGCTTACAATAATTAATTTGATTTGAAGTTACAGTGGTCTTTAAGTAGGTGAAAAAATGGGGGCGCTAAAAAATAATTCATTCTCAAAGTGGGCAGTAGACAAAATAAGTTTGGGAGCCCCTGGTGTAGACCATTAAGTACAGTACTTATGAATCGTCAAAAGTTACAAAATGCTAAGCTACAACTTCACCACCTGTTCGGAATGCCGTTCCTATGGAGAAGAACGGGCGAGAAACTCCACGGTTGCTCTTTTTTTAAAAAGATCTTCTACATTTTTGAGCAGAACACTGTTATAAGTATGTGAGAACAATCTTGGAACGAAAAAAGAAGTACCAACTAAGTATATAATTACAAGTTAATGGCTACATGGCTAGGAAAATAAGAAGGAAGAAGAGAAAAAAAAACTTAATAGTCTGCTCGAACAAGATCATTTATATTCCTTTGCTGGTTTAATTTCTTTCTTCCGTGTACCCTATCCCTGAGTACTACAGGCTCGAGGTACCGCGGGCGAAGCCACGGGCAGAAGCTAGGTAATGGATAGCTAGAGATAAAGGGTACAAAGCTAGGCTACCTGCGTCCACGCGTCGCGCGGGTCGGCGCTGGCGGCGCCGGCGCCGGCCGGGGCCTCCTGGTCGGACTTCTCGTTCACATCATCTGTGGAAGTAACATCGTGCTCATGGTTTATGCCATCTGTGGAAATAGCATCCGTGGTGTGTGTATTTATGCGTTTGGTTGAGTACTTATGTGTTTTTGTGCATGTATGAAGTGTGTGTGTGGGTGTGTGTGTGCGCGAGTGTGTCGTGTGTGTGTGTGTGCGTGCGTGTGTCTAGTGTGTGTGTGTGTGTGTGTGTGAGTGTATGTGTGTCTCTGTGTGCGTGTGTCTAGTGTATGTGTGTGTGGGTCTAGTGTGTGTGTGTAGGTCTAGTGTGTGTGTGTGTGTGGTGTGTCCAGTGTGTGTGTGTGTGTCTGTGTGGTGTGTCCAGTGTGTGTGTGTGTGGTGTGTCCAGTGTGTGTGTGTGTGTGTGTGTGTGTGTGGTGTGTCCAGTGTGTGTGTGTGGTGTGTCCAGTGTGTGTGTGTGTGTGTGTGTGTGTGTGAATTGAGTGTGTGGAGGTTGTGTGTGTGTGTCTCACCATGTCGTTGCGCTTGCGGCACGAACTCGGGCACGTCGGGGTTGAGCGGGTCGTGAGGCGGCCCGCCGGCGGGCGCGCGGCCGGTCCGGAACATCCTGCGCGACAACATACATAATTTCAAACACTTGCTCACTAAATATATAAAAAAACATTTTGAATAACACTATATGCAGCGTGATTCAGAAAGGACATAAATACTAACCAATTAACCTACGACTCTTAAGCGCAAAAAAATCTGTCTCGAATAAATTAACTATGGGCTAATCCCCCTCGCGTTGAGGGGTGGCCCGTGCCCAGCAGTGGGACAGGGCTGGTGTGATTATAGGTGTACCTGGGCAGCGGCGGCGGCGGCACGGCTCGCAGCAGGCTGGACACGGGCGCCACCAGCGGCCCGCCCATCGTGGGCAGCGGGAAGATGCCCACCATCTGCTTCTTGCGCCTGACACACACAACACATCATCGTCACTTACCATCAGGTGAGATCGAGATCAAATACTTGCCTATATTGAAATAAATAATAAAAAAAAACACATTCTTTCATTCATATAGACCAAGATAAGAAGATTCATATAGAAGTGGGCGATAACGCCCCCTTGTGGCCGCTGCAGGCCTCAAGGGCGGTAAGAGATCCAAAAAAAAATGGGGGCGTTTCGCAGTGGTTTTTGAATAGGTGAAAAAATGGGGGCGCTAAACAATAATTCATTCTGCTGCGTCGTCGCCGCATACAGCGGCCGTACCACGCGACGCACCAGTTTATTCAAAGTATCGTTAGACGATCTGTCCATTGTCTCGTACATTCACTCAGTAGCGAACATAGGTGGTACTTAAATAGCCATGTATTTTGTACAAAAATAAAAAAGTCGTTGTGCTACATAAAAACTAAAATAACATAATAAAGTCATCAAATATTTTTTGATTTGTTGTTTTTAATGATTTTAAAGACGAATAAATAAAATACATAATACTGACTGGTGAAATGAGATTCCATCTTTCGCATAGTTCACTTTGCTGCTAGTATTTTTGCACACAACCACGGAATAACACGGCATTTAAAAAAACAGCTAGAGCTCCGATACCCACGTGCAGTTGCAGTCGACTGACGGCGAAAACTCTATGTGAGCCTAATGTTGGCCAATTGTGTGGGCAAGCCCACCGCTTTCATAACATATCTCCCCTCATATACCCGTGGTCGCATCCTAGCTGTGAATGTGGCGGTACTTATGATCCGCTTTGCGCATGCGCCGCGAGCGGTTCGGTTATGCCGCGTCGCTGTCACCCCGCGACATTAAAGCTGCAGCTTTGAGGAGTACCCTCAAGTAGACAGCTGCTGGTGGGGTCACGGACGAGTACTAACATGGCTCATTCCCAGGCTCCCTCCCCCATCCGCCCCCATACCCAGGCTCCGTCCCCCCTCCCCGCAAGGCTCTCCCCCCCGCGCCCATGAGGCGGGAGAATGACTTCCGAGCAGTTTAAATCGGTAGGAGTCCGACATAGCCCGCTGACATCCCCCGGGATTTGTCCAAAATAAAAAAAGGAACAACAAGCTAATGTGACCGACAACTGTTCCCATGCTCCCCCCCCCCCCCTACAAAGCTCAAGAACTCACGAGCGGTCTAAATCGGTAGGAGTCCGATATAGCGCGCTGACATCCCTCGGGATTTCTCCAAAATAAAAAAGGAACGGCAAGATAATGTGACCGACAATAACTATAAACAAATTTCGCCACAGGAACACACCAACTGTACGGTCCTAAACTAAGCAACGCTTGTTGCGAGTACCGTACCGTACAAACGGTAAGGTTTGTCAGTTTGTAGGTAGAGGTTAATCTCCGGAACCACTGATCCGATTTCGATAATTCTTTCACTGATAGAAAGGTACATCATCCCTGGGTGGTATTGGCTCATGTTTCATCAAGATATCACGAACGAAGGCGCGGACAGATTATTAATAAGAACAAAATTAAATAACTTAATGGGGTAATTCTATGATTATGGTACTGACCGTTTCTCCCCCTGTCTCTCGTCGCCCCCCTCCACCTGGAGGGGCGGGTCGTCGTTCGAGTCCTGGGAGTTGTTCCCGTCTTCTTGCCTCTCCGTCTGCTTCTCTGTTTTCTGATCTTCCGCTTTCACTTCTTGCGGCTTCGGTTCTGATGTTGTGTCTTTTGTTGGCTGTAAGAAGAAATTAATATAATAATTTACTTACTACAAGTCTTATACAGGCACTAGCTGTCGCCCGCGACTTCGTCCGCGTAAGAAATTTGATCATAACATGTTCCATCCATACTTTTGAAACCCCCATTTTAGCCCTCCAGCGGTCGATTTTTCAAAAATCCCTTCTTGGAGAACACCTCGGGGAGGGGGGTGGGGGCTCAGAGAAGCGCGCCAAATTGTAGTAAATCCCAAACCATGAGACCTAGCATGGTTTCGGAGATCTCGTGATGAGTGAGCGAGTCAGATATATATAGATTACAAAACGCTTTTCTAATCATGAATGCTGATAGAAGCTGATAGAAGCAACAATTAAATGGTTATACAGCGATAGCATAAGTCGTTAATGAGATGATGAGGTGTGGCAGAGGCATCATATGGGATTCCTTGTCATCATTTTGGTACGGAACCCCAAAAAACAAGATTGATTTTGATGAAACTTGGTACGGTCGTCGATAGTACTGTGAGCCATTTTCCCTCGTCAAATCGCCAGTCGGTGGGGCTAGTAATAAATTACAAAAGCTAGGTCTAGAATTAAGTTATCGAGTAATATGTAAGTTTTATATGCCTTAACTAACATTTTCTTCCAACTCCTCGTATTTTTATCTGTCGATTAAATTCGTGCGGGTTCTTAGACAATTAACTTTATCCCGGGACTCGCTGAGGGTCAAACCTCGGTGTCATCATGGGACACCACTGTAGATCCTGGATTACAGGAGTAGCAGTGTTAGTTAGTGGTAGTTAGTGTAATAATGCCCTAACTAACATAATCATAAAAAAATAAGTATTAACTCACCCCCGTTTGCTCCAAAACAACATCAATAGCACCATCATTCTTCACGACTTCTTCAATTTTATTCTTGACCTCTTCACTCTTCTCAACTTTTTCCTTCTTCTCAACTTCTTCAGTCTTCTCAACTTTCTCTACCTCTATACTCGGCGCCTCCTCTTTCGTCTCGCCCTTCGTTTCGGCTACGGCGTCGGCTTCGGGCGCTCTCGGCTTCACTTCGGATTCTTTCGGTTTGTCTTCGGATTCCTTCGGCTTGTCTTCGGGTTCCTTCGGCTTGTCTTCAGGTTCTTTCGGCTTGTCGTGCTTCTCGTCCTCGGGGTTCGTGCCCAAGTTTATGTCGAGAATCGGCCACTTTGTTGGCTCGAAGGCTGTTCGAACCTGATGAAGATGAGCAAAACTTAAGGATCATAATGCAGGATGAATAATTGGGGCTGTGATCTTCATAAGACTTCCGATGGGCGTCTTAAAATACAGGGTGTGAGGGGGGCATGGTAACGAAAACTTTGGGTAAAGGTGACACTAAATGCCAATAATAAAATCATTTATGTTGAAAATCGTAAATAAACAACACAAGGTCAAACTCTTGTTCTTCTTGACGTATCACAATCGGAATCGACATCGATAAATAGAATCCCTACCAATTGGCAAGTGGCAAGTCAATTGCAAACACCATTGTGTTCGTCAGTGGCGAAGTATGAGTAAGCACAAAAAATCCATAAAAGATCATTCAGTAAAGTATCCATCACTTTACTGATTGAGGGATGGGGGGTATTTTACTTGGGCTAGGCCCTTTGGGCCTGTGCATATGCTCAAAAACTGAAATAATTAATATTACTTGACACTGGCAAAATACCTATGGTGTCAAATTAAAAAAAATGTATGAGTAAGCGTATAAGGGAAGCCGAAAAACAAATCTTCAGTTGTGAGTGTACAAATAACTAAATAAAACCCCTCATACTAAACGTGGTCTAGGATCACCCAATAAAAATATATCATTTTAATCTGCAGAAAACTACAAAGTTTACCAAAAAATACATTATGTAGCAGGTGGGTGCCCCAATTTTATTTCGAAAGGGAAGCCGACGGTTGAATGGATTCGTCACTGCTGTAGGGTGAGCAACAACTTCTAATGTCATCGAGAAAATAAGCTGTCACTGTCATAGTTATTTATGATATCTGTGGAGTGAGAGGGATGGAATACGTTACGTTACCCAAAAGGCACGATACAAAGGGCTTGTGTTCGAGTACTGGACCCACCTTGAAGCCGCTGATGAGCTGCAGCTTGTCGGAGTCGCGGATGGCGTCCAGCACGAGCTGCACGTCGGCGGTGAGCGCGCGCACGCGGTGGAAGGACGCGATCAGCGTCACGGGGATCGTGCCGTCCGCCGCCATCTTGCGCCGCAGGAAGAAGTCGCGCGCCAGGTTGTCCGGGCTGAAGTAGTACTCGCTGCCAGGCACAAATCAAAATATTAATATGTTTTATTCATGTAAACCAGCCTTTCCCAAAGTGGACGATAACTGCAGGCCTAAAGGGGCGGTAAGAGACCCAGAAAAAAAATGGGGGCTTTGTGTAGAGGCTTGGAAACTCCATGGTTGCTCTTTTTAAACGATGTTATATATTTTTGAGCAGTACATTGTTATGGCTATATGAGAACCATGTGGGAGCAATCTCATTTTCAACCACGATTATCACTTGCTAAACGGTGAAGGAAAACATTGTGAGGAAACCTGCATGTCTGCGAGAACTCCTCGAAAGATGTGTGAAGTCCGCCAACCCGCACTGGGCCAGCGTGGTCGACTATGGCCTAATCCCCCTCACATTGAGGGGAGGCCCGTGCCCAGGAGTGGGACATTAAAAAGGGGCTGGTATTATTATTATATATTTATACTAACTGTCACCCGCGACTTCGTCCGCGTGGTATTTAACAAAAAAAGTTTTTCTAAAATAAAAGTAGCCTAAGTTACTCCTTGGATTAAATGACTAAAGTGACTATTAAAAAAATAGGGGTTGGTGATAGAAGGGTGAAGATTTAGGGTTGTGTGTATTTTTTTATGCCACATTATAAAAAAATACATAAATAAATTTGGTCCAAAAAATAAAAAACAAATGTTACGTGTGGACAACCCTTATCACTTAGGGGTATGAATAATAGATAGTAGCAGATTCTCAGACCTACTGAATATGCATAAAAAAATCCATAAAAATAGGTCAAGCCGTTTCGGAGGAGTACGATAACTAGCATTGCGACACGAGAATTTTATATACAAGAGAAGATATAGGTATGAGTGGTTTGCTAAAAAAAGTACTAAGTGTATACGAGTCCCACTCACATTTGCTTCTTAATAAGATCCTTGAGCGTGGCCTGGTCGAGTCCGATGCCGTAGGGGGTCGCGTTGGCGGCGGCCGCGCCGTAGTAGAAGGCCTGCGCGAGCGGCGGCGCCAGCGGCGGTCCCAGCGGCGCCATCGCGCCGTACTGCAGCATCACGCCTTGAGCCACGCCGGTCTGCGCCGCGCGCAGCTGCTGCCAGGGGCGGGGAGGGGGTGA
Organism: Pheosia tremula; assembly: GCA_905333125.1. Classification (NCBI taxonomy): domain Eukaryota; kingdom Metazoa; phylum Arthropoda; class Insecta; order Lepidoptera; family Notodontidae; genus Pheosia; species Pheosia tremula. The sequence continues at coordinate 2,479,742 of HG995427.1, read as the reverse complement.
TGCGCGGGCGCAAGCGTGCGCGACTTTGGCTCGTTGTATTTAATATTTCATTTTAAACGATCTATATTGCTGACCGATGCAGTCGTTACAGCTTCTCAGGCTCACGGAGCAATGGGGCAACTAGCTCAAAGGCGCAGCTGACGTGGCTTGTAGAATTATTGGCAACTTTGAGAACAGTTTCTTATGATATGATCGAGAGTGAACCCACCCTCTAGACAAGTATGCTCCATCGTAGATCTCATCGTCACTTGCCATCAGGTGAGATCGAGATCAAATACTTGCCTATAATGTAATAAAAAAAAACCGAGTTTCAACATAAGGGAACGGCGTCCATGCTCTTCTCCTAAAAGGATCCGAGAGCAAGTAAGGGCACCCTGAACTGTTCCTTCATTGCCGGGTGACCTTCTTATGAGTTCCATCCTATCCAAGAATCTGGGCTAGTGCAGCCCGCAGGTCTTGGACTTGGTATTACTAAAATGCAAGAAACTCACAAAGATTTTGCATCAAAAACCTTATATCTTCTAAACCAAGACTTGGGCAGCACTGGTTTGGGCAATTTTGGGTAATTTCATCCCTCCCCCCCGAATGGAAGTAATTGAGAAACCATTCTCAAAGCTGTTGCCAATATTTCTTGCTGAATATTCTAGACACGGTTTAATAAAACTCGTCGCATTATAGTTCAAAGTTGAATGCCTTAGTTTGTGACATCTGACCTCCAAAACTGATGAACCAATTTGCACCTGAGTTTTTGATAGTATTTTCAATCGATTTTAGGCAAGGTCTAATGGAGATCGATCAGCCTTATTGAATATACGAGCCATCGGAGCTTAAAAAAAAAACGTTTTTTTTTTTTCTATGATATTTGAGACCAAAGTCGCGCACTCCGTGATGTATGAAATGAAACACCATGTGAATACACCACGATTAGTATAATATTACACCATAATAAATACATAATCGTCCCATGACTGAACCATGAATATATCGTTATTGTTTTGAGTACCATGTTGTGTTAAGCGGTGATATGCAAATGTTATGGCGCAAATAAGAAATACAAGCGAGTGAGTTAGTACAAGTGAAATTCAAACATATATACGTATATATAACACTAGCTGTTACCCGCGACTTCGTCCGCGTGGTATTTAACAAAGTCAAAACCGTTGGCAACAGCCTGCTCGCACGTTCTGAGCCCGCGGAACGCATTGCAGGTTGTTGCTATCAAATTTAATCAGGCGCAGCGCTGCAACATTGGTTTTAATTTTTTTTCCTGAGAACCTATGTTTCGTTCAAAAATAAAGTAGCCTAAGTTACTCCTTGTTACATCAGCTATCTGCCAGTGAAAGTCCCGTCAAAATCAGTCCAGCCATTGCAGAGATTACCCGGAACAAACAGACAGACAGACAGACAGACAAAAATTGTAGAAAATGTTGTTTTGGTTACAAACAGACACACCAATTTTATTTATTAGTATAGATATATAGATATTAATTTGTTATATTTACGCGAATATTACGCATTGAAACCATATTTTACCATTATATCAGATTCGATAAGCCACAGATTCTCGCAAAAGAACACATGTGAGTATTATATATTATATTGTACAGCCGCCAATGTGGCTCATGTTATTTAAAGCGACATGTACAGTTTGTTAAAAAAAAACCAGTCGATTTAAAAGTCTTGCAACTAGTCTAAATAGTCTTTCGGTACTCAAGCCCTGAATCAGAGGGAGTGTAGGGCAATTGCCCCCCCCCCCCCCCCCGTATCTGCTATTAAGTTAATGCGCAAGCGATCCTCGCTCCGCCACCGAGCATTCAAGTAATAAATACCCAGCACAATATCATCGTTTGAACTGTGCAGAAACCCAAGCCTTATCGTCATATACTTAGAAGTTATATGCATTTACAATAATTGACGATGCGCGTATCTTGCTTTGCCTAACGATAGCAAAGCGACAGCAATAATCGCGGAATATTTGCATTCAAATATTGCGCGATTATTTCAATCGCTAGGCTACTGCAAGTTACGTAATCAGGGGGCCGATCGCAACAGTTGGTAGTGACCTTGCACCATGGGTGCCGGGTTCGAATTCGGATACCGGCAAACTTTGTGTGATGAGCACCAATGTTTGTGTACACTATTCATTGTACGGTACCCATAACACAGGTTTTGATCTTAATTTGAAACCGTACGTTTGGTGTGTTCGCCTGGCGATATTAATAAAAAAAAAATAAGACCAACTACATTCATAACTATAAAAAAAAAAACATTCTTTATGCACGATAAATGCACGATAACTTCTCAGTATTCGACGGATAATGTGTACATGCGAATATGTTTTAATGGTACCCAAAATGATAATCCAAATGACAAGGAGAGAGATAGGGGACTTACACGTTTAGATATGCATACATATTTTTTTTTTTATTTTTTTTTTTATTCCAGTCTTTATATGCATATCACGGACAAAGCACACGCAGCTATGTGCCTTGCCCGAACGAAATAATAAAAAACAAAAACACATAAAAACAGTAACATCTATAGGAGGGATTCCCAAACAAGTCTGATTTTGGGGGTCGACGAGGTCTAAAAATCGACCCCTATTAATTAACACAAGTTCTTGTTTGAAACTCTCAAGATACTGTATAAGTTGTGTTACGTTCTTATAAGAATGGCTAATATTTAAGTGGAAAGTATCATTGTTGTACTTTTAATAAACTCAACGAGTCGACAAGCGTGCACAAGTTCGTGCATTATTTTGTATCAATAGGAAAAAACTAGAGATAGGATTTTTAAAGCAACTCGGCTTTGGGGGTCTGAGGTTCATTTTTGAAAAGGGGAACCTTGCCCAAAATAGTTTGGGAATCCCTGATCTATAGAATGGAATAAGTGTACCATCATTTAATAAATAAGAAATCGGAACCCTTGGGGTGGGTCACACCTGCGGGTCGATTCAGAACCTTCTTTCGACAAGTATCCGAATTAATTCGATTAGTCATTTTCTCGTTTCGAAGACGATCTTTAAGAGCCATTATTTACGATCGAATCGAAGATTCGATTTGATTACGTAATCGAACGGTTCGATTCGACCACTAGCTGTGTATACATAGTACATTCCATTTTAATTGATAACCGAATTGGTCGACACAAGACTTGTCGTAAGGTTGTCAATTAATTAATTAAGTAAATTAAGTTGTCATCTAAGCAACTACTATTTTCTTTTTTTATATAATATTTAAGCAGTGATAGCCAAGTTGGTAGAACGCTTGCCTCGGTAACAAGGATTGCAGGTTCAAACCCCGGCTCGCACCTCTGGGATTTTTCACGTGCGAATCTCATTTTCAACCAAGATTATCACTTGCTAAACGGTGAAGGAAAACATCGTGAGGAAACCTGCATGTCTGAGAGAACCCCTCGAAGGAGTGTGAAGTCTGCCAACCCGCACTGGGCCAGCGTGGTGGACTATGGCCTAATCCCCCCCCCCCCCCCTATATATCAACTACAAGTATCACATATTGAGAGTTCGCGATCGGAAATTTGTTTCCGAATCCGTTTCCAATATAGAATTATTTAAAAAAAGCCCCGCTGGGTTTTGTTACGACTAGGGGGCTCTGAGACTTAAATATTGTCTGGTTATAATATGTTACCTGCGCGAGGTCGGGCAGCTGCGCGAACTCGTGGTGGTGGTAGAGCGGGTGGATGGGCGCGGGGAGGGAGGGCAGCGCGGAGGCGGGGCGCGGCAGCGTGCGGCGGCCTCGAGCCGCGCCGCCGCGCCCGGCACCTGCGCCGGCGCCGGCCCCGCGTAGCCGCGACCCGCCGCGCACGCGCGAGTCCTCGCCGTTCAGCGACATCGTGTCTGGGGAGCGGGATTTTAAGTAGATATAATATAGAGGGTGTAAGGCGCATGATCACAAAAACTTTGAGTTTTTTTTTTATTATTATTACGATATAGGCAAGTATTTGATCTCGATCTCACCTGATGGTAAGCGACGATGAGATCTACGATGGAGCATACTTGCCTAGAAGGTGCCTGTTCACTCTCGACTTGAAAACACCCAGATTATAGTAAAGGTTACAGTTACACGAAAACTTTGTGTAAAGGTAGAGCCAATAATAAAATTAAAGAAAATTATTAAGTATTATCTAACTACTAACATTGGACACTATCCCCCAAATTTATAGACGTTATATAACTTTATCGAACGTCATATAGTACTGCGCAGAGTAAAACTCTTGTGCGCAGTACTATGTATATGGCGTTTGATAATGTTATATATCGTCTATAAATTTGGGGGTATTCTTGTAACATTCACCAAAAGATGTACATGAAGAAGATTAAAAGAATATATGGTTCACATGACAAGTTATTAAGACCAGAAGTCAATTGGTCTTGACGCAGTAGTGAACTTGGGTAAAACAATAATGTCTTCCTGCAAAGTAGTCGCGCGCATTCTCGTGAACGCGCGCGACACAACCTACTCGTGAAGGAACGTTCAATGTACCCGTATTGCGTAACCCAACATCTCTATAATTGAGAGACAAGAGGCCTAAAATACGGGATCACTAGGGTGACCAGGAACTCCAAATATAATCGTTGTCATAGATGTGGGAATGGCATGTAAATAGTATACATGAAATGGAACGTAAGGGTATGCGGGAAAAGGAAGGATGTATACAGAAAAGAGAGATATAGAGGATGCAAGGAAGAACAACGATGAAGTTGTGAAGTTTTTAAAATTAATGGGAAAAAACGAGGAATAAAAGAACTTAAAATCGTGCGTAAACGCAAATCGTCAAAAGATATTTCTTGGATTGGGAAGACTAAGTATATCGATGTCTCATTCTCTGCTATGAATTGAGAAAGAGAGTCGCGACATAGAGGTGCAAGATTTGGAAATTACCACATGAAACAAATGTGTTAGCTATTTTCATTTACTTAAGTAAATTTGTAAATGTGGGAACCATGTAGCCATTAACTGTAATTTTATACTAAGCTACAACTTTTTTTTGACCCGCTGCTAACGTCTGATTAGCCGTTCCAACATTGTTCTCACATACCTATATCAATGTACTGCTCAAAAATGTAAAATATCTGTTTGAAAAAAGAGCAACCATGGAGTTTGTCGCGCGTTCTTCTCCATAGGAACGGCATTCCGAACCAGTGGTGAAGTAGTAGCATAGTATTTTGTAACTTTGACGATTCATAAGTACTGTACTTAATGGTCTACGTGAATAATATTCTGATTCAAATTATAGACATTCATAAATCAGCTTAACCGCGAAACAGTTTACATTCGGTTCCAATCTATACTAATATTATAAATGTGAAAGTTTGGATGGATTGATGGATGGATAGATGGATGGTTGTTTGTTACTCTTTCACGCCCGAACGGCTGAACTGATATGGATGAAATTTGGCACAGAGATAGATTATAGTCTGGAATAGCACATTGGCGACTTTTTATCCCGGTAAAATGTATGGTTCCCGTGGGATAGATGTTTTAATTTTTCATACTTTTTATCGCGGGTAACACCGCCAGGCGCAGCTAGTACAGATTAATTTAACACACAGAAGTGTCACGTATTGATGTAGAGCGTGTATAGTTACCGTTTTCGGGTCGACTGGCGTGTTGGGGCCCGTGCTTGCCCGGCCGCGCCGCCTTCACGTCAATATCGAGCGGCACCCACTTGTGTTTGCCAGATTTACTGCTGCCTTTGCCGGCACCTGCAACGATCGAAATTGACATTGGAAATTGACATTATTATGACAACTATCTCTACGACACCGTCTGGCATATTCATTCTTTCGAAGCTGATGCGATTAATTCTGTACTCTATTTGGAGAAGACTTTTCTGGCAACATTACTTCTGTGCCCTATTAGGAGAAGACTTTTCTGGCAACATTAATTCTGTGCCCTATTAGGAGAAGACATTTCTGGCAACATTACTTCTGTGCCCTATTAGGAGAAGACTTTTCTGGCAACATTAATTCTGTGCCCTATTAGGAGAAGACTTTTCTTGCAACATTAATTATGTGCCCTATTAGAAGTATTTTCTGGCAACATTACTTCTGTGCCCTATTAGGCGAAGACATTTCAGGCAACATTACTTCTTTGCCCTATTAGGAGAAGACTTTTCTGGCAACATTACTTCTGAGCCCTATTAGGAGAAGACTTTTCTTGCAACATTAATTCTGTGCCCTATTAGGAGAAGACTTTTCTGGCAACATTAATACTGTGCTCTATTAGGAGAAGACTTTCTGGCAACATTAATGTTCCTAGACCCACCTGAGTTCTTAGCCTTATCTCCATGCTTGTCATGGTGTTTATCGTTGTGTGTCTGATGATTCTGCAACGGCTCCACCTTCTCAACCTTCGGCGGCTGCTGCGGGGGGAGTGGCTCCTCTGGCGGCTTGCGGTCTTGCTCCTGAAGAATAAGAGAACTTTCATCAGTGGTGGGTTGGTAAATTTCGCTATATTTTCTCATTTATGGAGTCCTTTCAAAAAAATAGTAATTATATTGGCCAAGTTGGAAGGGGCTATCTTCTGCCCGCGGCCCCACTCGCGAGACCTCATCACAACATAGCCTATAGCACTTACTTAGGCATAATGTAACTTCCTATAAGTTAAAGAACTTTCAGAATCAGATCCGTTGTTCTGGAGATTGCCACCTACATGCAAACTTTGCCTCGTTATACTAGAACTCGTAGTATAGATAACATACTGGGTACGCTCCCAGTCCACTGTACGGTACCAATAATACAAGCGTTGATTAGCATGGCACCGTACTTGGTGTGATAGCCAATTAAAAAAGTCTTCTACATCCCTATGGATAAGGGAATGGAACAAAAACACCTACCGCATTGCCATTATGATGCGTGGAATCACCATCTTGCGGTGGTGGAGTGGAGTGGCACCTCGCCCCGGAGCCGGCCGCTCCTAGCGATGGCCAGTCACCAATGTCGGTGAAATCTGAAGCCTGTGGACAAGGGGAAAGACCATAGATTAGCGAGATTGTTTCATTATTAGGTTCATGACACACTCCTGCAACTCTTAGCCAGGAGCTATAGTTTTCTTCGCCAACACCGAGAGGCATAAGCATCAAGTGCCGACAGAATGGTCCTGGTGAAAAATGAGAATGCTCCGGAAGAATAAAAGTACGTTGATGATCTCCCAAGCGTGTGTGTGAGTGATACCTCTCGTAGACAACCAGGGCCCCAAGTCTGCTAACACGATCGATTCATAATCGAACAGCAACCGCATAGTAGCTGTCACTTTTGACAGATATTGTGTATTGGATATATGTCACAACTAACAGTTACTATGCGGTTGCTGTTCGATTATGAATCGATTGTGTTAGCAGACTTGGTGCCCTGTGGATGCTCGTCATGATCCGAGCCTTTCACACTATCACGAATATGTCCATATCTATTAACGTTATCGCAAGGATCAAGAACCCCTGCATCCCAATGGATTACTAAGCTGAAGTGGGCTGATCACGTTTTCCAAGACCCCGCGTAGACAAGTTCTCAAGTGGAGTCCAAGACTAGGCATACGCATGACCAGGTGAAGGGACGAAAATGTCGAAGACGGATCTAGGGTTTCCTAAGTCCATCAATGAACAGGGGTAGGCCGACGATGAATGATTACCTGTCCATCCTGCTCAACCTTCGCCCAACTCTTCCGGGGCCTGGACTTCCTCCGCGCTGCGACACCGGCTGTCATGCTAGTGTCCGACACTGCGCCGGTGTTGTGTACACTCTATTGTGACGTCATCACACTTGATACACTTTTGACACTTGGGTATGACTTTGAATTGTTTTTAGGGCGCGCTATTTTCATTCAACTGACGTTATTGGTTTGTTATGGTGATACAGTGAGTTTTAAATATTTTAATATCTATATTAGGGATACAAATATTTGTATTTTAGACGCATCGCACAAGCTATTTATTTATAAACAATGCCTTAACTACTAGTTGTACCATTAGCCCCTCCAACTATGCCATAGCCTGTGCTAGGATTGGGCTAACGGTCATAGTTTAATGGGCAGGGTGGTCTCTCGATTACGACGGCCATTCATCAAGCCAGGGCATTGACGCTTTGATCTAGGATTGTCCTACGTAAGTCAGGTTTTGAATTTGTTGGAATTAGCATGAAATAATATGCAACACTTATTTTATTTCGAAATGTTTATCCCGAAACGGAAACGGAAACGCATCCGAAAGAAGAATATTAAATTTAAAACATGAATATGCTACCATTTTTTTTTGAGGTAATGGTCGCTAAAATACTATATCTGATTTAAAATAAAAGTTGGCAATCATACTAAGAACTTTCTCAAAATTCTAGGTATTGGATACACCATTTTTAGACGGAATAGCCACTTAAATACTCTTTTTGGTTTGAATTAAAAGTTCGGAACCCGCCTTTGATCTGTCTCAAAATTCTAGTCATTGATAGAATATTTTTAGAAGCAATAGTCGCTAAAATACTGTATCAGATTCAAAATAAATGTTGGCGAGCCTACTTTGTACTGGCTCAAAAGTCTAGTTATCAATCCAATCACACAGGAAGGTATTTCATTATCGAACGACCTCACCGACCAAATTGAAATGGGTTTTACGGTATTTATATAACAATTAAAATAACCAAACCGGTCCGCAGAGTTTAATGGCTTCCTTAATTATATAAATGTCACATATCATTAAACTCATGTATATATAAATGATCAATATAACACAAGAACTATATATGTAGGAATAATGTATAACGGGTTGTTGCCATTTGGAGTAATTCTTAAAATATGTACTTTTCTTAAAATTCTTAACAGTGACTGTTTAAGTCGGTTGACCAAGAGATTTCAAATTAGGAGGATATAGTCTTTGAGGACCATAGAGGCGCAATACGGAGGGGTTTCTTTTCGAAAACTCCACCCCCAAGTGGTGGTAAATGTACCATGAGAATATACGCCCTGGAGTAAAATTTAAAAAGTTTTTGACTAATTCAAATAATAATTTTATTAAAACACTTGGCACATTTTTAAATGAACATCATCAATAAGATGCCATAGAGAAGAGAGAACACACAGATAACTTTATAAATAGAGATAATTTTGCTCAGATTATTTGCCCATGGGGGTCATAGTTTGTATATAAGATTTATGCTATGATGGGGCATATGGCTAGTTCATATATAAAATAAAAAAATAAATCTCCTTTAACAAATGTCCATAAGTATCTCCAGACAAACACACCAACTATACGGTCGCACACCAAGCAACGCTTGTGTTATGGGTACCGTACAATGGAGTGAGGGCGAACCCAGTATATAATACTTATATACATAATATATATTAAACATCCATGACTCGGGTACAAACATTCGTGCTCATCACACAAAGTTTGTCCCTACCAGGATTCGAGCCCGGGACCCTCGGCACAGAAAGCAGGGTCTCTACCAACTGCGCTAATCGGCAACTACTTAATAGTAAACCTACCTACGTAGTTTAATAGGAAATCTTAGCCAACACCAGTCAATATAACTTAAGTACGTACCCACCTATGCATTTAGATACTTAAGTATACAAGTATCATGTAACTACATATACTTATATATCACAAAACTTGACTGACTCGTTAATATCCTTATACTGAACTCAATCACTTTACTTATTGAGTAATCAATTTAACAACACTCAAATTACGAAACAAAAAGCTTGATAAAATATAATTATTACACTGTAATACATTGACTAGACGCGAGCAATAAATAACACCATACAACACACCATGGCAGTGTGACATAACCTAAAAACATAACCTCTGCGCCTCGTGCGCGGTAGCCACCACGTTGCGCGGGCGCCGGTACACCCGTCTCGCTCAGACACTCGCCCAACCGTATATCTATCTCGGCCCCGCTCGCGGGCAATACGGCCGTCTCGCTCTATCGCCGCTGGGGTCCGTTCACTTACTTCAAGGCCGTTTTACTTACTTGCGCGTGAGTTTTAAACGTCACACTGTTTTATAATATTTATTGTGGTGTTATTTTATCTCCTCTTATGTTACTAGTTACTACGCAATAAAAATGTTCGGTGATATGAGTATCTTTAGAATTAAGAATATATAAGGTCTAACAATAAAAGTGTAATATATTTTAACAGGGTCAACAGTGGGTTGTAAAGATGACATTCCTAAAGAAATAAATCTAATTATTAGACTATTTAAAAGTGACACCCCGTACTGAGCGCACGACCAAACGCCACTGCAGGGTTTCCCAAGCTATTTTGCATGGTGCCCCGGGATAATAAAAAAAAAAAATTCATGCCCCCCTATATTTTTCTTCATCGCTTCAATAAAAAACACTAATTTATTTTTACGATATTTATTTCATACGATTTATAATTTATTAATGGGATGTTGGCGCGTGCATTTTTTGAACCAGTTGGTCGATATCAGGTTCTGTTATTGACAGAGCTATCATCAAATCATTATCAACTGCACGACGATTTCGCTTCGATAAGTAATTAGATAAAAATATCCGAAGACTTCATGCCCCTAAGATCTCTCTAAGCCGCCCCAGAGGGCACGCCCCACCGGTTGGGCAGTCCTGCGCTACTGGATCGCCTTGTTGAAAACAAATCAATCATCATTTACACAATTATTTTATACACCAACGTGATCCATGTAACTTACTGATTTATCTGGGCCCCAAGTCTGCTAACACAATCGAACAGCAACCGCATAGTAACTGTTAGTTGTGACATATATCCAATACACAATATCTGTCAAAAGTGACAGTTACTATGCCGTTGCTGTACGATTATGAATCGATTGTGTTAGCAGACTTGGGGCCCAGGGCTGTTATCTTTGACAGGCCGTCAGAAGTCTGGCGAAATTACGATAAACGTTTTACCCATAGTTAACTAATAGTATTAATTGAAACTGGAACATCAAGTGCGAGATAATGTAAGCTAACCGTATACGTTATAGTCTACCGTATTTAGACAGTTTGTATGGAGAATTGAAAGTTTCAAATACCGTCCGCTAGAGGCGCTTTTCAAATATTTAAAAAAAACATTTGAAAAGCGAATGTTTGGGGCTTTTAATTATTGGATTTAGGGGTTTTTTTTACGTTGGCAGCCTTGTCCGACACATATAGTTATGCCATGACCGAGTGTCTGAGAGTCACGGCCATTATATTCCCAAGAAGACTCTAGACTATGTGGCTGAAATTTTGCACACTAATAAAAATGGGTAAGGCGCCTTACCTCCTGCCTGGCCCAAGGAACATCTAGTTGTTTTTTTTTGTCTATACCAGCAATGCGCATCGCCTGGCATAATGCCAGAACCGAGCTGTGCTATGCAACTCAATAAAATTCCTATGCGATTAGTTTCGGACGTTCGTCGGAGATTCTCTCCTATATTGCTTTTGGTGAATTCACTCTATTTAGTGAAAAATCAGATGAAATATTCACTACGAATGTGTTATTGCACGTGCAACCTTCCCTTTGCCTTACAAATTTATCCCCAATTATCATAGCATAATTGGTGGACTACGGCCTAATCCCCCTCGCGTTGAGGGGAGGCTCGTGGCCAACAGTAGAATGTTAATAAGGGCTAGTATTATTAATATGATACGGATCATATCTATTGAGTCCGTGCATAGGCTAACCAAAACCGCGTTGAAAATTGTCCAGTAGTTCCTTAGTGATGCTCCAACAAAAAGACACATGAACAAAAATTAAAAAAAAAACATTTTGAATTCAGAAACGTACAAATATTGGATTGCGGATTTTTTTTAAATAAATTCTTCAATGTTCAAACATAGCCCAGCTACAGAAAGTAAAAAAAAATATGCTCTGAAAAAATATAAAACTTGTAAACGAAAATGGACTCTATACAAACGAGGGGGTCTTAGTACGAGTTTTGACAGCATCAAATAACTACCAAAACGGCGTTCATAGCGGTTAACGCACAGCTTCAATCTATGAAAACATTCGTTCGTTCATCGAATACAGATACATAGACCGATAGATAACATCTTATCGTTTGAACACAAAGCAATCCAAATGGTATGTAAATAATGCACATTGATAGTGTCAACGGGGCCGCGTTATCAGTAATAGTGAACTTTACAAGCCAGCATTAGGATGGAGAGGCACTACAGAAATAGCAAAAGAACGGAGTTGGCGGACTTTACACGACTTTCGAGGGGTTCTCTCAGATATGCCGGTTTCCTCGCGATGTTATCCTTCACCGTTAAGCCGTAAGTTAAGTGATCATCATGGTTGAAAACGAGATTCGCGCATGAAATCCTGAAATCCCAGAGGTGCGAGCTGGGGTTTGAACCTGCGATAATTGTTACCGCGGCACGCCTTCCACCAACTTGGCTATCACTGCTTTTCAGTATATAATTACGTGATATTTTCGTGATCATCACACAAAGTATGTACCTACCGAACCGAAGGCAGAGGTCACTACCAACTGCGCTAATAAGGTCGTCAATATAATCAATAATAAAAAAACTAGCTCATTCTAATACACCAAGGATTCTGAGCTCATCGATTTTTCTTTACCCATCTGTGCTCATCATCTATACATATAAATAAAATTGGAGTGTCTGTTTGTAATATTAAAATAACAGCTTTTTACTAATTGCATTTGGATGTATACACGTTACCTATACCGAAACCACATTTTTTACAATTTTTGTCTGTCTGTCTGTTTGTTCCGGCTAATCTCTGAAATGGCTGGACCGATTTTGACGGGACTTTCACTGGCAGATAGCTGATGTAACAAGGAGTAACTTAGGCTACTTTTATTTTAGAAAAAAAAATAGGATCTCACGAAAAAAAAAAAAACCAATGTTGCAGCGCAGCGCCTGATTAAGTTTGATAGCAACAACCTGCAATACGTCCCGCGGGCTCAGAATGGGCGAGCAGGCTGTTGTCAACGGTTGTCTTTGTTAAATAGCACGCGGACGAAGTCGCGGGCAACAGCTAGTCTTAAATATTATTTCACACTAAATGAAAACACTCTGTACACGTTGCGCTATTCGTACGTAGAATTATTATCACTCGAAGCGAGACGCGCCAGTCTGCCAGAGGTGAAGGTCGAATCACTATCGCTCCACGCGAAAATTTGGTTAATATGTTAATGTGTCAAGTGTGAATGTCAGGTTCTGTAAACCGTTTACGCCCGTTACACACTCCCACCACTGCTACTCCTGTAAGCCAGGATCTACAGCGGTGTCCAATGAAGACATCGAGGTTTGACCCTCGGCGAGTCCCGGGATAAAGATAATTGTCATGGAGCCCGCACGAAATTAATCGAAAGACAAAAATAGGAGTTGGCAGAAAATTATCCACATGCAATGGAGGGATCCATTGCAAAGCGGGAGACAAAAAAGATCTGGTAGACAAATTGCCACAGAAGCAAGACTCTTACAACTGGACTAATTCCAGGTGTAAGGCACCACGGAGAGTAAATCGGTTAGTCAATACCCGCGTACACCCAGAATAGCAGCGATAGCCGAGCTGATAGACCGCTCGCCATGGAAGTGAGGATCACAGTTTCAAACCCCGGCTCGCGTTTATGAGATTTCTATGCGAATCTCATTTGATCACTTGCTAGTGGCTCTCTGAGTTCGTAAGGCAGTCGGTCCCGCGTATGATCGCTCTCTCTATCGCGTTGGACTTTGAGGGTGAGGGAAGAGCACCACACACTTGTTGCGTTATATCTCCGGAATAGTAGTCTATTCCCGAAGAGGAATAATATAACTCCCAGAATGGGCACCATTGTAAGGGAAATAGAGTTCAAAAACTGAGCTTCAATCAGTTGAAAAAGTATTTTCACAATAACAGAAAAAAACAGGTACTACTTTTAAAAAAAGGGGGCAACCGTGGAGTTTCTCGCGAGTTCTTCTCCATAGCAACTGCATTGCGAACGAGAAGTAAAGTTGTAGCTTAGTATTTTGTACCAATTCTGACGATTCATAAGCGCTGTACTTAATGGTTTACATGAGTTAACATATAATCCGTTTCTGAATTATCCAAAAGAGGAGACCAATACAAAAGAAAAACATATATTTCAGAATCTTAACACATTCATAGTTCGGCCAGAGTGCTGACGTGTCAGGACGATTCGTGTCATAAACATGGTAACCCTGAACACGATTGATACAAATTCCACACACCTGTGCAATTGAAATGAGCAGTCAGTCTTTGCAAATATTTAATCATTGTCTCATGGTGACAATGTAGATGCGATATTGTAAACATTGCTGGCGCAAGTTCTTTTCAACGTGCCGCATAAAAATTACGATCAGATGTTAATGTTGACAAAGATGGACGATAAAAAACAATTTTTAACTTAACATTGCCATGTACATTTTAATATTATCTTGCAGAAATCGTTCTAGATAGTTTAACCACTTCCTGGCCAGGGCCCCAAGTCTGCTGACACAATCGATTCATAATCGAACAGCAACCGCATAGTAACTGTCACTTTTGACAGATATTGTATGGGATATCTGTCAAAAGTGACAGTTACTATGCGGTTGCTGTTCGATTATGAATCGATTGTGTTAGCAGACTTGGGGCCCTGGTATTCCCCTCCTGTGACACCTAGGTCTTATGATTCGACCACCTCGATAATAGTCCGAGAAAAATACTTATATTGTAAAAGCAGTGATAGCCGAGTTCGTAGAACGCTTGACTCGGTAACGAGGATCGCAGGTTCAAACCCCAGCTCTGATTTCTGGATTTCATGTGCGAATCTCATTTGCAACTAGGATTATCACTTGTTTAACGGCGAAGGAAAGCATCGCGAGGAAACCTGCATGTCTGACAGAACTGATCGAAAGACGTGTGAAGTCTGCCTACCCGCACTGGGCCAGGGTAGTGGATTATTGCCCTATCCCCCTCGCATTGAGGGGAGGCCCGTGCCCAACAGTGGGACATTAAAATATTATTTAAATACTTGTATAGAAGATGTCAATCAATAGTCTTAAGCCATCGTGCGCCGGCATAGCATATATATTATATATACGATTGAGTAGTGCTGCTATTCAGTGTTTAAAAATACAAATCCACTGTTATACAAGAATCCGTAACGAATAAATTACTGGCGTTCGGTGGCATTTCATAATTTAAAAAAAAAATGTCACCTGCATCGATTGGCCGAAGGTCGCAGCTCGGATCTCATTATAGAACTCGAACCAGTCTTGCCTGTTTACACGGAATTGTTTAAAATATTGGAGAATTATGGCAAATGTAGGGTGCGGCAGGCGATAATATACAATACTAGCTGTTGCCCGCGACTTCGTCCGCGTGGTATTTAACAAAGACTCAGCCGTTGGTAACAGCCTGCTCGCGTTCTGATCCCGAGGGACGCATTGCAGATTGTTGCTATCAAACTTTAATCAGGCGCAGCGCTGCAACATTGGTTTTAATTTTTTTTCGAGAGGTCCTATTTTTTTTTTCTAAAATAAAAGTAGCCTAAGTTACTCCTTGTTACATCAGCTATCTGCCAGTGAAATTCCCGTCAAAATCGGTCCAGCCATTGCAGAGATTACCCGGAACAAACAGACAGACAGACAGACATACGGACAGACAGACGGACAGACAGACAGACAGACAGACAGACAGACAGACAGACAAAAATTGTATCTTCAATCGAACAACAAGCTACACAGATGGCGCTGCAGACGCATTCAGAACAATAGTCAAATTGTCATCACAATCCTGAATCGCGCTATAAGAGTTTTCGGAGCGAGTAACATATATACAAGATCCCGACAATAACCGTCTGGGCATAGCGGCCGCCCCGCCGGAAGATTATCCCTTTTCCGCTAAAATATCATAGAGAACTTAGATGAGTGAAGGCTAGCAATATTTCTGAACCGAATTTACTTTATCAATTCTTGAGGGAGGCAATTCTTAAAAACGTATGTGAAGGCAACACTGGCACACAATCGCGAAACACGTAAGTATACAAATGTTACGACGAGAAACTATTTTCGACGGAACAGAGCGAGGGATTTTCGATTCTATATCCTCAGAATCAGAATATTTTTTATTCACGTAGACCATTATGTACAGTACTTATGAATCGTTAAAAGTTACAAAAATAGTATGCTACTGCTTTACCGCCCGTTCGGTATGCCGTTCCTATGCAGAAGAACGGGCAAGAAACTCCATGGATGCTCTTTTATGGCTATTACAGGCGTATTACGGACCTCTCTATCTGACTCCTCACATCACAACACACGCGTAATCCTTAAGGGGTGTTCCAGAGATATGAAAATTAGTTGAACATGGTTTGGCTGAAAAAACAGGCTTTTGGGAGATATTATCTCACTCAGGTCATGCAGAGTCAAACTGTCCGTTCGTTCGTCTTATCGTAAGGCCGGCCCTGTATCTGATTAATGTTTGTATATTTGTATGTAATCTGTGTCGATCAAATGTCTTCATTCATTTCATTGATGGCGGGTCAGATCAGTTGCGCTGCATGTGCCTAGTGAATGTAGCGTCTCGATCTACTGCCGCCTTCCTACCTAGGCAAGTATGCTCCATCGTAGATCTCATCGTCACTTACCATCAGGTGAGATCGAGATCAAATACTTGCGAATAATGTAATAAAAAAAAAAAAATCAATAGGCATGATCAAATAGATTTTTCAAAAATTTGACAGATATACTCAGAACACTAAATTACTTTATAAAAAAAATATTGCGCAATAGTTGCCGGTACCGCCTGGTTACTTGCCCTTCGTAGTGCAGACGTAACCAGTATAGAATAGTGATATTATAAATCATGTTGCATCGATAAACAACAGTTGCGCCCGCGCTACACAATGCAATTGCAGCCGTAACGGCGAGAGAGGGACGGCACGATTTCTGTGTTGTACATCGTCGTATTCAACCCGTGCGAGTGCGAACGAATCAGACTATTGCAATTATTACTTTGGTGCACGCTTTGTGTTCGCAATGTTAATAAAAATGTAAGTACCGGAATGAAAAGGTTAGTCAGTTTTCAAATTGATTCTTTTAACGTTCGCGAGCACATGTGAATTTATCAAAAAACAGAGACCGAATTTTCCGGTACCTTCGTCTCCTTCTGGGCCCCAAGTCTGCTAACATAATCGATTCATAATCGAACAGCAACCGAATAGCAACTGTCCCTTTTGACAGATCTTGTATGGGATATCTGCCAAAAGTGACAGTTACTATGCGGCTCGCATTGATAGGAGGCCCGTGCCCAGCAGTGGGACATTAAAAAGGGCTGGTATTATTATTATTTTGACAGCCTGATAAGCGCAGTGGTAGTGACTCTGCTTTCTGCGCCGAGGGTCCTGGGTTCGAATCCTGGTAGGGACAAGCTTTGTGTGATGAGCACGAATGTTTGTGCCCGAGTCATGTATGTTTAATATGTATATAAGTATTATATACTGAGTTCACCCTCAGTCCATTGTACGGTACCCATAACACAAGCGTTGCTTAATGTGGGACCGTATAGTTGGTGTGTTAGTATGGCGATATTTTTTTATTTTATTTAATTGCTGATTTCAATATTATCATTCCGTTTTAAAAACACTCCCAGTCGATTTAAGAACCTTTGTGAAATCGGCGGTCTGACTAGTTCGCCGGCTTAATTACACGTGGTCGGCGCGTCGGTATTGGCGTCCCTCTCTCCCCCACAATGATTAAAATACCACCGTCTCGCTCTACGTCCTTTAAAACTCGATTAGAGATACGTATCACGTCTCGGAGTTTGTGATTTCATAAATCTTACCGAATAGGTCAAATTATGTTTGCTATCAATAATTAATTCGAGAATATTAATGTTTATTAAGTGTTTAAATTGATAGCTCGTTGGCCAAAAAGTGGCTTGGCACGATAGGCGACACTTCTATATACAGAGCTTGATTTTGAAAGAGCATAAAAACCTCTGAATGTGCTTCTTTAGAGCTTTGGTAAACATTATGTGGAGTCGGAATTTAGATAAACCATTCTTTTTAAATCTCAATTGTCATTTTGCAGGTTAAAAAATGCAACCGAGAAGCACAGGATCAATGCTTAGTATGCCCTTTCTGACTCATTCCGTATACTTGGAATGCTCCCAGTCAATCCCACTAATTTTATAAATGTGAAATTTTGGATGGATGGATAGATGTTTGTTACTCAATCACGCCAGAACGGCTGAACGGATCAAGATTAAATTTGGCACATACTTAGATTATAGTCTGGAATAGCCCGGTAAAATGTAAAGTTCCCGTGGGATAGATGTGTTTTAATTTTTCATAGAGCAAAGGATAAACATGATTTTTCGCATAGGTAGTGGTAGTTTAGGGGTCACAAAATGACATAGAGCCATACTTTTTAATCGCGGGGTAACGCCGCGGGGCGCAGCTAGTTGTACATAACACAAGCGTTGCTTAGTTTGGGGCCGTACGGCTGGTACGTCTGGCGATATTATTAAAAAAAAACACCGCGATCCGACGAACTCTATGCAATTTTTTCTCGCAATCAAGTATCGTATTGGGCAACTACTCTCTCAAGCTTTAATTTGGTATACGTTTGCTCAATAGTCGTGTACATTTGACATTTCAGTTATGAATAGTTAAAACAACTAGGTATTGTCCTCGTCTTGGGTTCTCATTTTCACACCCCAACCCCGAAGTAGGACCTAGATAAAATAAGAAAGTGTGTAGGACAATTATTAAGACATCATATCGAAAGGTGAATATGCTATTGTTTTATTTAAAACTAGCCATGTGTCCGCTAGTAAATTAAAAAAACCTCCCCCCCCCCTGAGGAATTGAATTTCCAAAGAATTTCTCTTTAGTGAACCTCTAGTGTACCTAAGGAATATATCCTTCGAATTTCACATCTCTAGGACTACGTTAAGAATGTCATACTATACCCCGCAGATAGCGTTTATATGAGTACACTTTGCAAACTTGGCTTGCGTGATCTAGATTACTAGCGACATCTGTTGAACAAAAACAAAAACACCTCTGTTTGTTTACATTCAAAACGTTACCATTTCATAGTCCAAACTTATGAAAAGGCTCAAACAGAATGCATGAAAAGCAACAATTCGACGGTGTCGATGTTGTCTAGACAACGAACGGTCTGCCGGGATTTCCTAACAACGTATCAACCGCAATGAATTGTCTCCGATAAATTGCGTTTTAACGCGCAACAGTTAAAGTTTAAATTGAAACGTCATAAAGAAAGTTGCGTGTCTGTGGTTGTGATCAAATATAGACCTGGCATAACACCAACATGTCAATGTAATGTTATCAGAATATTAGTAGGACGTTTTGTTAATAGGATTCTTGTAATTCTCTCAGCCACTCCAACCGAATATTTTTACGTTTTCAACTGCTTCCAATCCGACTTTGTATATTATTTGACCTGTGCTCTGACATTAATAATGCGCTGGGCCATAGCCCATTGCCCGGATTATCTGCATGTCTTCTTACACATCGAAATACCAGCACATGGGATGCTGCTATTCGCGATAGAAGAAGTTTACTGTACCCTGTCGTTGTGACCCGATTCAGCATGTAACTTGAAACGGGAAAGATTACAGGGATTATATTTTTTTTTACTCAAAAAGCACTTAAGGTACGAGGTTCTTCAATGGCAGGTAATATTAACAGATAGATTCATGAGTGACAGACGTCAAAAGAAACCGCTATTGCTTATGATCCAGGAATCGATGGGTTTGCTAAAGATCCAAGAATCGAGGGAGTTGTTAAGATCCAAAAACATCGACAGGGTTGCCTAAGACCCAAGAATTCAAGTCCGTCCATTCAAGAGTCTCGCAGTGCCCTCATCCTCGCAAGAGACAAAATGAGTCAATCTGAGGGCCGACTATCGTTGAATGAAATGTCACACGCAGGAGATAAATTAGCTGGTAAAGGAACCATGGCAACAGAAGACACAACGCAGGGTTTAACAAAGGATCCTTAATGACAAGAGAACTCATTTAATCAGAAACAGCACCTGACTCAAACAGTAGATAAGGGGGGAAAAGGACAACGAGGCTGAGGAGGGAGTGGACCGGCTATGTAGGACACATGGACATGAAAAGAGGCCGACTATGGAGAAAATGAGAAGATAATTTGTGGGAACATTGTGGCAGGAGATATCTCAAATAGAGGCAAGTGGAGAAATCAAGGGGCGGCCGATACCAAGAAATAGCACATTTAAAAGAAGTTTACAAAATATCTTATGCTTACAAAAAAGAGAATTTAATGATATTTCGTTGCTTATCTCGAGTTTGACACAATTGCCGGGGAAAACCCAAACCCTTATCGACGGGGTTAGCCCCGTAGATAAAGTTGTTTGCTTAGTTCAAACCCATTGGGCGTCAATAAGTGTGAAGAGTCCCTGTGTGAAAACGACGCCGGAGTCTTAACCTCTGGAGAATATATTATCGTAGCGTAACAAATGGCGACAATATATAGATAAGGAGTTGAAGACTTTGACGACCTTTGCGCATACGCAGCTCTCGCACTATCCACTGTGTTTAGGTATGCGTATACTTGCCTCGAGTGCGAACTATCAACCGCAAAATGCACTGACCAGGGCCCCAAGTCTGCTAACACAATCGATTCATAATCGAACAGCAACCGCATAGTAACTGTCACTTCTGACCGATATCCCATACTGTCTGTCAAAAGTGGCAGTTACTATGCGGTTGCTGTTCCATTATGAATCGATTGTGATAAGCAACTCCTGATACTGCAATAGAATTCATATCCGGGTTTTAGGGTTTCCTAATTTAAAAATGACCTTTAAAAGACTAGTCTGTTTCTGCTCCAAATAAAAATACCAGTAACGAAAAGTCGCCTGAGTTTTTAATTAATTAACATACGGCAATAACGAGAGATCACACCGGGCGACCTTTTCGACCTCTACATCGCCCCAAATACGATAATTATGTAATGCAGAGCAAATGACCGTGCACGGCTGCATAACATGGTCATAAGATTAAACAAAGTATTGATACGACGACGATCCTCTTCTGTGGGTTTGCACTGAACGCCCGGGCCCCAAGTCTGCTAACACAATCGATTCTTAATCGAACAGCAACCGCATAGTAACTGTCACTTTGGACAGATATCCCTTACAATATCTGCCAACAGTGAGTTACTATGCGGTTGCTGCTCGATTATGAATCGATTGTGTTAGCAGACTTGGGGCCCTGGAATCTACTTAAATTGCTGTAGTAGAGTCATTATCATATCCTACTTTATTTAATCTGATAACTCTCATTCGGACACTCGTTTTCGTGGTCGAGCGATACACTTCTCGATCATGGCCGCTGTTTTTGCAATTTCTCTTCAAATATCTGATGTAGTCATTTCGGGCACATTCGGTAATTTTTTTTTTACTGATGTTATTTAATCAACCTATCCTGTGAGAGACAAAGCACGTGATCGTTGACCTTGGCTAACAAGACGTTCAACAGAATTATTTTCTTTGAATTGGTGTCCAAAAATTTCAGGATTCGAAAATTAACTATCTCTGACAGCCTTAATAATGAACTCTACCAATCTGGAGACTTGTGAGTGATGCACAAATTTTATTGTATGGTTCGATGTTTTTTTTTTTATTGCCAGTCGAACACACCTACTAAGCAACGCTTGTGTTATGGGTACCGTACAATGGACTCAGGGTGAACTGAGTATATGATACTTATATAGACATTAAATATCCATGACTTGAGTACAAACACTCGTACTCATCACACAAAGTTTGTCCCTAACAAGATTCGAACCCGAGACCTTCGGCACAGAAAACAGATTCACTACCAACTGCGCTAATCATCCAAGTATCTCAATGTTTCCAGTGAAACATGCAACAACAAAAAAAAACAATGTGTTTTGGTTCAACCGATGATAGTAGCCAGCCCCTCTTTACCCGCGCGGGGGACAATGCCGCGATGTTATTCTGAAATGTGTAGAACAGGGAATCCCAAAGTGATTTGGTTTCCCAGGGATCGACATTAACGATAACTGATTTTGGTGGTCGACGAGGTACCTACAAATTGACCCCTATTATTAAGGGGGAAACTCAGGGTCAGGGCGCGAAATTCAAAATGTCAATGGTTTTTATTTTTTTACGAAAAATTTGGACACCTTTACGATGTAATTTAGTGTTTTGCGATATAAGCATTCTGCATTGGATGTCTCGATGTATTAAGTTTGCTTAAAAAAGTACCTCATCCGATACAATACCATAAGGTTTGTAATAACCGCTACTTTTACTAACTTTATGGTGTTGTATCGCTTAAGGTATTTTTTTAAGCAAACTTAATACATCGAGACATCCATTGCAGAATGCTAATATGGCAAAACACTAAATTACATCGTAAAGCTGTCCAAATTTTTCGTAAAAAAATAAAAACCATTGACATTTTGAATTTCGCGCCCTGACCCTGAGCTTCCACCTTAACAAAAGCTATTATTTGCAACTTTCGAGATACTGTTTAAGTTTTGTTACGTTAATCAACTTGTTATAAAAATGACTAATATTTTAATAGGAAGTATCGTTAGAAGGCAGCCCGTTTGATTCACCAATTAGAAAAATCCTACCCAAAGACCATCATCCAAAACCGAATTACCTTTCATTAATCTCACGCACTCGAAGACTTTTATAATAATACCAGCCCTTTTAATGTTCCACTGTTGGGCACGGGCCTCCCCTCAATGCGAGGGGGGATTAGGCCATAGTCCACCACGCTGGCCCAGTGCGGGTTGACGGACTTCACACGTCTTTCGAGGAGTACTCTCAAACATGCAGGTTTCCTCGCGATGTTTTCCTTCGCCGTTTAGCAAGTGATAATCATGGTTGAAAATGAGAATCGCACATGAAAATCCCAGAGGTGCGAGCAGGGGTTTGAACCTGCGACCGTCGTTACCGAGGCAAGCGTTCTACCAACTTGGCAATCAAGACTTGTATTTACGAACAAAATGGCGCCATTTAAACACACTATCATAACACCAATAATCTCATGATTACCGCGACTGATAAGGTGTGATGTGTTATCAATCATAAATATGTGTCTTTAAGTCAGTGTGGCGGCCTTGAGATGACGATTACGTAATAGTTTTATATCGCGTTATATAGAAGCGAGATCTCTTCTAATCTCAATAACAACCCTGGAATAACTAACCCTCGTGCCTTTACATTAAAGCCTAGAGTAATTTCTACTCGACTGATTAATCGTACGCAGATTGGATAAGCCATGGTATAACAATATGCTACGCCAGGTATGGATGTTTGTTACTCAATCAAGCCAGAACGGCTGAACGTATCTGGATGAAATTTGGCACAGAGATAGATTATAGTCTCGAATGGCATATAGGCTACTGTTTATCCCGGTAAAATGTATGGTTGCCGTGGGAGAATTTGCTTTAATTTTTTATACTTTTTCATCGCGGGTAACACCGCGGGGCGCAGCTAGTAGGTAGATAAATGTTTTTTTAAGTGAGCTCGTACGCTAGTAACTAACCAGAGGCAAGTACGCGAACGAGTGTCTTTTTTTTACTTTCACGTTCGCCTGTACCTGTTATAGTTGCTCGTATGTCACCTGTCTTTGTCGCCTGTTACTTTAGACCAGGACTTCCCAACCGGTGGGGCGTGCCTCCCCCCTCCCTGGGGGGGGCATGAAGTGCATGATTTGATGATAGCTCTGTCAAAAACAGAACCTGATATCGGCCAACTGGTTCAAAAAATGCAGGCGCAAACATCCCATTAATAAATCGTGTGAAATAAATATCATAAAAATATTTGTGTTTTTTATTGAAGTAATAAAGAAAAATATAGGGGGGGGGGGGCATGAATTTTTTTTTATACTCCGGGGGTGCACCATGCAAAAGAGGTGTGGAAACCCTGCTTTAGACTATATCTTTCATCTTATTTCGTCGCCTGACTTCGTTCTCATCTGACCCTGTCTGTCAGCCGGCTATGTCGCCTGTCGTTGTCGCGGTAGACCAACTGCTACTTTCTTTACAACTAGCTGTTGCCCGCGACTTCGTCCGCGTGGTATTTAACAAAGACTCAGCCGTTGGCAACAGCCTGCTCGCGTTCTGATCCCGCGGGACGCATTGCAGATTGTTGCTATCAAACTTTAATCAGGCGGAGCGCTGCAACATTGGTTTTAATTTTTTTTCGAGAGATCCAATTCTTTTTTTCTAAAATAAAAGTAGCCTATGTTACTCCTTGTTACATCAGCTATCTGCCAGTGAAATTCCCGTCAAAATCGGTCCAGCCATTTCAG
The DNA here is from genome assembly GCA_905333125.1 of Pheosia tremula. Lineage (NCBI taxonomy): Eukaryota > Metazoa > Arthropoda > Insecta > Lepidoptera > Notodontidae > Pheosia > Pheosia tremula. Next base: position 2,455,443 of record HG995427.1, on the reverse strand, counting down.
AGATTACCCGGAACAAACAGACAGACAGACAGACAGACAGACGGACAGACAGACAGACAACAATTGTAAAAAATGTTGTTTCGGTATAGGTAACGTGTATACATCCAAATGCACTTAGTAAAAAGCGGTTATTTTAATATTACAAACAGACACTCCAATTTTATTTATATGTATAGATGTATAGATAAATACAATGAACGTAAAACGTTGTTCAAATACGTTTAAATTAAATTACAATCTAATACGTTATCAGTCGTCAGATAACACGTTAACATGGTAAATATTGAATTGTTTTACGTAACTGATAACGTTTGATATATACCAATGACCTATCAATCGAATTAGGGTTCTTGTAAAAAAAGGTTTACTGAGTATACCACAAACAATCTAAACTCCTATATACATCGTCGCCTTATACCTAATTTTATATTGGTCGGTGTCCTGGGTTCTCAGATCTGGCAGGAGGGAGGATGAGGTATACGAGGAGCGACTGTCGTATTTCCTCCGAGACAATACTGGGTCTGACAATCTGAGGGTTGGACCAGTTGTCAGATTCTGGGCCCCAAGTCGGCTAACACAATCGAACAGCAACCGCATAGTAACTGTCACTTTTGACAGATATCCCATATAATATAATAATTAATAATAATAATTTACTCTTTATTGCGCACCGACTTCATTAACATTTTATATAGGTACAGTGTACAGTGGGCGGCCTTATTGCTAGCTGCGATCTCTTCCAGACAACCTTAGTATATCTGTCAAAACGTGCTCATAATATCTGTCAAAATTTACAGTTACTATGCGGTTGCTGTTCGATTAAAAATCGATTGTGTTAGCAGACATGGGGCCCGGACTGCCCGTAGCGAATGCCATACATGTTGGTATGACAACCGAGCCATCAGCTCAGCGTGCGTCTGTTTAAAAACTCCGTTCTGAGAATTTACATCACAAAATCTAAATAATACACAGTCTTCTGCGATCACACCCATTCCCGCCAACAACCCGGGCACAACTACAAACTAAAATATCCAGAGAACTATTTGCAAATACCACCAAACGACAATACCTATGTAGGACGAAAAATCTTAACCAACACGCAAATATTATTCAACAGGTACCGACGGTTTCCTTATCAAACGGTGCCTATAATAAAAAACCGCTACGTTAAAGAAAAATATCGATAAAAAAACTCTCTCGTATACAGATTAAAAATACCACAACATCGCTCGTCGTGAAAGAGGTTACAATTATAATGAAAATGTTACGCAAATCTAACACAGTTTTGTGTATCACCAGAACAAATTCAAACAGGAAAAAGAAAATAATATAACCATAAATTCCATTAACCGTCACCAAATCGTGCACAATAATAAAAAAAAAACACTCGGAATAAACGTGTCACTGTGAATAATTAAAAGCGCTACACGATTTCGGCGCGAACTGAACGCGATAAATATGAAAATAGAACCTTGTTTATTTTATAATTTTAAAAATGGAATTCGTAAAATGGCGCGCTCGGACGCGCGACCGCCAACCACGACGATTGCCGAACGACTGGATTAGTGATGTGAAACGTGCGATGATGCATTTCGAATCGAGTTACTCGATAAAATTTATTGTTCTTTTTTATAAAACCTACCTGTTGCGGATTAATGCTCGACTTACACGAGCACAGTGCGCAAGTATCAAGTGGAATACTTTGATATGTATAGTAATCTATTCCGGACATTTGTCGCTTCGTACTTGCCGAGTTACATACATACACGAGGGAACTTGCTACTTGAGTACACTCTTCTTCAAAGTCCACAAAGTTGTGGAAGTGAATAGAATGAAAACTAAAAAGTACCCAAAATTCTCCATGGTATTTTTTTTTCCAAATTTTTCTCCAAGAATTTCATTTCTCCAAAATTTCTCCAGAGCCAAAATATTTACCCAGAATTGCGAAAAAAATACCCAATCTGGCAACACTGCGACCAAGTCCCACATAGTATCTTACCGGACACAATTCCAAACAGTTCCACGCCGCTCGCTAGGTAAGTAATATTTTTCCAGTCTGCCTATCTCTCCATGTCTCGACGAGGTATTCTGAACAAACGTTATTTACATACGCAATATTATCATTACCAATCGATTCTAGCACTAGTTGTATTAACATCATTACGTAAAATACGCGAGTCATGTATCACGCTCTACATTTCAATATCAATGCCATATTGTAAGACAGAATAAAACAGATATTTCGTTACCAAGCCAAAATTTTGCCCGATTGTTTATTCTCTCTCGACCTTGGTCACCTTCTTTTGTTTTGTGGAATGCATCAGGTGTCTTTCGGACAATCGCAACATATCCTCAGATCTACGTCCCAAACTCTTGATCAGCGTGAACAGCATCAACCAAATATGCAACATGGCCCGCCTCAGACTTCCACCACAGTTACTCCCAAAAGTTAGGATCTACCACGCGAAGCGGGAGATAAACACGAACTTTATAACTATAAGCTGACTGATTGCGTTAGGCACCATATTGCGTACTAAATTAGCAGCTCCTAAAGTTGCGAGGCGATTATACTTGAAACCCAGTGATACGATACGTCAAAAGACTTCGAAAATAGACACTCAAAGCGTTTACATTCCAATTTATGATATACCTTGATAGTTTTTCTTTTCCCTATATTAACCTTTTCTGGTTGAGGGTTAAATCTCGGTGTTTCCATAGAAACCACTGGAGATTTAGTGTTCACTTATCACTATGTATGTTATCTATCGATCTCGGAATCTTTCTTGTCGCAAAATTTCACTCACACAGACTCGTCCTAGTGTGGAAGTGGAAGCACAAGTCACTAATTTACTTACATAGAGTTTAGTTTTTATGCGTTCAACGATGTCACATGACATGTAAGAACATGATTTAAAAAAAAAAAGTTTATTTTTCTAACGTGATGTAAAATTGTGACTTTTCCAAGTGTTTCTTCAAATAACTCGTTGGATTCACGACTGCTATTCTTTAAACAGCGCATAAAACTATGCTAGAGATTAAGATAAATTACAAAATCCATACGATTCTTGAGCGCCCAGCGTTAATAAGATTCCCGAGTACTTTTATCGGCGTTACGTTAAAAATCAAGCGCCATTTTTAAAGTGACTAATTATTGATTTCTAATTTATGCTAGTTTGTATACAAAGGCTCGTTAGTGCCAGCTAATAATGCCGGTGATTTCAAGCGAAGGATTTTAATTGTGTAACTTTTTTTTTAAAACGTTTTTTTTTTCGTGATTTAGTTGGAAAACACAGCGTGACGCCAACACCTATCTACACCGGTGACAGTTTAGCTGTTGTCGTTGATATACTGTCAAGCATGCCACTGCAAACCTTGGCCCCAAGTCTGCTAACACAATCGATTCATGAACAAACAGCAACCGCATAGTAACTGTCACTTTTGACGGATATTGTATGGGTTATCTGTCTAACTAAAGTGACACTACTATACTTACTACTAGACTTGGGGCCCTTATCTAAAGCAGCGTTGCGTCGGCGCGAAAAAATGCGCCATACGATATTAATTTTATGACTGAAAGAAATACGCACGCATTCCCAAGCTACATATTTTCATAAAAATACAATCGTTAAACCTTATTTAAACCATCGTTACATTTGAGTAATGATATTACACGAATTAATTCCGCCATCTCCATTCCAATTTCGGTCGACAAGACGCACGGACAAGTGTCATCCGTACACTGTGGACATTGCTGTGGTACGCACTAAGCGTTTTGCTTCTACTTTCATCGTGCGAACTGCCAAGGAATGGAACGCTACACACGTTGCCGGTGTCTTTGTTCCCCGTTGACTACAATCTGGGTGTTTTCAAGTCGAGAGTGAACAGGTACCTTCTAGGCAAGTATGCTACATCGTAGATCTTATCGTCACTTACCATCAGGTGAGATCCAGATCAAATACTTGCCTATATTGCAATAAAAAAATATTACATAATCCGTTATTTTATTGGAAACTCAGATAAATTTTCAACCAATTCCAAATTAAATTGAGTACGTAGCTGAAAGTTGTTTAAACTTTTCGTCTCGCGCATCTGTTCAATATTCTTATAAAAAAAAATGCCTCGATGTCATATCGTAATAGGAGGTAAAAGAGGCTGCTCTAGATAGAGACAGACGGAAAGAGCTTCATAAGCCACACCGGCAAAGGTGTTACCGTCATATAAGAAGAGAGGAGAAGCATTTATTATCGTTATTCTATGCTCCCTTGCTCTCGGATATTATAGTATATCTCCTTATCTATATTGATTTCTTATAATTACGCGAATACTACACATTTAAATGAAACTAATTTGAAGGACTTTATCGCGTTTTTATTTAGATTTTTCGTTCCCGACGTTTCGGCTGCTTTACAGCAACCATGGTCACGGGAGGACTGAGGTGGTTGACGTCCTGGTGTCATAGTTTGAGACGGGGTACCATCATATTTAATTGTTACTTGTGGTCCGATCTACGCAGAATGTGCTCACAGTCCCTATCTAGTTACGTGTTAAATTACACGATTAGACTCAGATATTATAAACCTCAACCAAAAATAATTTCTTCGCAATGTCGTCGACCCTCCAAGGTCAAACCCACACGTGAAACACTTTTGTAAGCAAAATATGATATTATTTATGTCCACCTTACAATACAAGATTATTTGAAATATATATATAAGCCCTTAAGCCCTCAGATCTTAGTGTTTTTAATAGAGCAAGTTTTTCTATAGGACTTCTGCAAATAAAGAAATGGCCGTCACATTCACAATTGAACAGCTGAACGGACCGCAAGCAACGACTAAATATGAGGGTACCCCAGGTCAAACTATGACACTAGGACGTCAACCACCTCAGTCCTCCCATGACCATGGTTGCTGTAAAGCAGCCGAAACGTCGGGAACGTAAAAAACATAATATAAACGCGATAAAATCCTTAAAATTAGTTTTATTTTCATGTGTAGTATTCGCGTAAATATAAGAAATCAATAGCTGACTGTGTTAATATGTATAACCGAAAAGACTATCCCGGACACTTGTTGTCATTGCCTTAATGGCGTCTCAGCATGCTACGAAAGTGCGAGCTAACTGTTAACTTTATAGTCTACCGTATTTAGACATTTTGTATGGAGAATAGAAAAGCGCCTCTAGCGGACGGTATTTAAAACTTTCAATACTCCATACCAAAATGTCTAAATACGGTACACTATAAAGCATACGGATCGCTTACGAACAATCTCGCACTTGACGTGCTGCTCGTCTCAACATTCGGACCATTTTACTAGAATCGATCGATTCGATAACCGAACGCGGCGTGTCACAGCACTAGGTCGTCAACAAGCCGACACGTAGGCCGCGCGTTGAAACGTGTTTTTGCGCAGCGGCAGACGTACAAATGTGACATTGGGCGCGGGAAATTGCGGGACTATCCAAAACTCTTGCCAGATTTTTTTTTTATATTACAATATAGGCAAGTATTTGATCTCGATCTCGCCTGATGGTAAGTGACGATGAGATGTACGATGTAGCATACTTGCCTAGAAGGTACCTGTTCACTCTCGACTTGAGAACACCCAGATTATAGTCAACGGGGAACAAATACGCCGGTAGCGTGTTCCATTCCTTGGCAGTTCGCACGATGAAGGTAGAAACAAAACGTTTAGTACGTACTGAAGGAATGTCCACAGTGTACGGATGACACTTCTCCGTGCGTCTTGTCGACCGACGATTGAATGGAGATGGGGGAATTAATTCGTGGAATAATAAGTGACTTACTAGTGCTAGGCCCGCCACACACTCCCACCACTGCTACTCCTGTAAGCCAGGATCTACAGTGGTGTCCAAGGAAGACACCGAGGTTTGACCCTCGGCGAGTCGCGGGATAAAGTTAATCGTCTTGGAACCCGCACGAAATTAATCGAACGATAAAAATAGGAGGAGTTGGAAGAAAATTATCCACTTCCCTCCATTGCAATGCGGCAGACAAAAAAGATCTCGTAGACAAATTTCCACAACAACAATTTTACTAGTGCTATCCGAGTTCGGTGAGGTTATATTTTAAATGCAGAGGAGGAGTCCACTCGCGACTACCGCTGGTGGGGTCACGGATGTGTGCGGAAGCGTTCCCGTGGCCCCCGCAACAAGGCGAGAGAAGGACCACCGTGGAGTTTTAGTCGGTAAGAGTCCGACATAACCAGCTTGCCTCCCTCGGGGCTCGCGGGGTATTTATCAGGATTTCTCCACGCAGTTAAATTTTAATTGACAGCGTGTTAAGGTATAATTGATAGAACTAGGCGATACGTGGCGGAGATCCATTGTTAAACGAATGGGGGAAGAGGAACCCACCACTGACCCTCGGCTTGTCAACTTTTCCAATTATAAACCAAACAAGTTTCGCGGAGAATTGCATTTTATTTGGGGTCTCATCACTCGTGATAGATAGTTTCTCGATTAACATCTTAGAGGAGTTCGGTGTTGCTGGCTTCTTTAATTATCGATCAAACTTTTTTGGTTTATAATTGGAAAAGTTGACAAGCCGAGGGTCAGCGGTGGGTTCCTCTTCCCCTATTAGTTTAGCGTGTTAATGTGTTTAGCTGTCATCTCTGATACTCTTTACGAACAGTGAAAAGCCTGAAATACAGACCACCATTATGTTACCGGTATACCGAGTAGTCACACATCTCAGAGACTATAAAAGCCTTTCTCAACTTCATCATAGTCGAGTTTCAATTAATTAAATTAAATGAGAAAAGGCGCTACTCTACTTTACTACTACTACTCCTTCTTTCATCAGCTATCTGCCAGTGAAAGTCCCGTCAAAATCGGTCCAGCCATTTCAGAGATTAGTCGAAACAAACACACAGACAGACAGACAAAAATTGTAAAAAAATTGGTTTTGGTATATGTATCGTGTATACATCCAAATGCACTTAGTAAAAAGCGGTTATTTTAATATTACAAACAGACACTCCATTTTATTTATTTGTATAGATGTATATCCACCCAATCAGCGCATTGCTAAATCAACGTCGCCCTATTCGTCGTGCATCGATTGGTTGTAAATCAATTTATTCGGACTACACTCTAATATCGACCCGATTCCAACGGCTTTAGAGTGAATATTACACTGTCTACGCTATTCAAACAATAATTATGATTGTCTGCATCAATGAAAAATCAACGATATTTCAATAAGTTTTGAGTTGCGATTACAATGCAATTTGCGAATTTAACCTTTCATGTTTGTTGCAAGATTAGTCTGGGTTATCCCGAATTCCGTTCCAGTATGTTAATACTAAGGGTACCATGCGTCAGAGTTTATCAGCAGGACGTCAAGTGTCAGATAATTCGTAAGCTAACCATATACTTCATAGTCCACGTATTTAGACACATTGTATGGAAATTGAGTTTTAAATATTGACCACCAGAGGCGCTGTTCAATTTGCCATACAATGTCTCTAAATACGTAAACTATAAAGTATACAGTTAGCTTACGAATAATCTCGCACTTGACGTACTGATGCCAAGGCCTTTACGACGGTCGTCAGAATTTCAGATTTTGCAAGAGCACCAAAGATTTTAATAATTGTCTATAAAATAAAACGCTGATTAATTAAACGTAATCGGGCCAGTTACCCAAACTGCAAATTGGTATGATAAGAGGCTAATAAAACCGATCGAAGCCCGGCCGGGACATTGGCATAACTATAAACCTATATCTAAGCTTAATTTAAAAACAAATAACTCGTTACTATCGACTACATAGTTGTGTACGCACAAAATAATAAATAACTCAATGTAACGCTGAAATGCGCGGTAAAACAATCTTAATTGCAACTGATTTAAGTTAAAATTTGTGGTACTCACGGCATGTGGCTTAACATATATTTGCACGTATTCCCTAATTACACGCCGTACATAGAAATTGACGCCATGAAATGTAAAGTTATAGAAGAATTAAACCGTTACATTGTTATTTAACGCTTCGTGTAATGCGTTACGCAACGTTGCCATAGCAACATCGCGTAAGTAATATTATTTAGCGGCAACCCTCGCCGAAAATCTATTCCGAAATAAATTAAAAACACTTTTAATAAACAGAGCATACTATACTCGTCCTAAAAAAACCGTCACTACTCTCTGATACATGGCTATTATGCACAATGAAGCCAAAGACAAGATCAAAGTCTGTGGCCAATTAACGTGGTTGGTGGTAGAGGCGTTGGATTCCTACCTTGTGGTTGATTTTTGCGTTTTTCGGCGCCTTGACTATCGCTGGCTTCGGCGGCGGCGCCGCCACCGGTATAGGCGCCACGACCACTGGCTCTGTGGGCAAGAGAAAACACATCAACATGCTATCACCAATCTGGGACATTCTGAAAATCAAACACGAAACAAGTAACATGGTTAACGGTTGTCATTTCAACAACATCACGATACAAATGGCGAATTGTCAATACACAGACGATATATACGATATTCACGTCCACAGCTGGACATAGGCCTCCCCCAACGATTTCCACACATCACGGTCCTCCGCCACTCGCATCCACCGGCTTCCTGCGACGCGTGTGATGTCATCAGTAAGGAAATTGTCATTGTCAATATATACGATAAAAGCTAGAAACTACATTCCCTCACCATTAGCTGAAAAAACAATATACACACAGAACTCAACGGCTACATGTTTAGTATCTTCAAACCTTAGGCATTATCAAGATTCATGTGTGAATCTCTTTTAACAATGATTATGACTCGCTTCACGGTGAGAGTAAACATTGAGAGGAAACCTGCACGCCTAAAAGGATCTCCTTAGTTTGCGGTGGACTGCAGCCCAGATCTCCCTCGGATCGAGGAGTGTACCAGGGGCAGTACAATGACAGATTTCTACTGCGGGATATATACCTATCCTAATGACTTTCGAAAGCTATATGTACGTTATTGGCTATTGTAGTCATTACATCTGTACCAGGAGAGGGGGCGAGAGCAGGGTAGCTCCAGCCATAGCCATAGGGACATGAGGAGCAACTATCTCAGGGACGCCACAGGGACTTGACATCGGCTTGGGTTGTTGCCGTGAGGGACAGGGTCTGAGATACACGCCTGGGTGCGGAAACACACCTGTTGGCGAAAGAGGGGGTATGAAAACACGCTAATCACCTGGCTGCGCTCTTCCCTGCTGCTGCGGCTGCAGTGGTGATCTCTTTTCCTGTTCTATGACTGCTGGCGGCGCCGGCGGCGGGGCTCCCGTGCTGCCACCTCGTACCTGCAGACAAAAAGCATATTAAACTTTAAAAAAGGACCATGGCTCCTATATTCCCTACTGCTCACTGCTCATTTCACTGATGATGATTAGGTTTGATCAATAATATAAGAGGCCAACAAAACCCAAACTCAGTATGTCCTACCTAGACCAGATTCTATCTGCCGTGAGCATCAGATAATCCGCTCAGAACGAATCTTTCCAGAATCTTAAAGAAACGATGATAGAATCCCTTCCACTTCAACAATACGGACTCGGTACATAATGAAACCATCTGTTGGAGTGGAATCATAATACATGGAGATTAATGGCATGTACCCGCATCCCACCTGTGCAATGAACGTAAATCCCAATAGGTAACAACTTTACCTCCATCATACATATGATATTTTCCTTGTGATGCATCATCTATTACGTTTCAATGGAAATATTTTGTAACGAGAAGAAATAACGCGTCGCAGGAAGCCGGTGGATGCGAGTGGCGGAGGACCGTGATGTGTGGGAGTCGTTGGGGAGGCCTATGTCCAGCTGTGGACGTGTATATCGGCTGATAGATAGAGAAGAAAGAGTAGCCTTCAATGGCCCACTGGTGGACACAAGCCCTACATAAAGGGGTTCACGTTAGTTTATCATGCTCACATAGACCGAGTCCGGTTTCCGTACAAGGTTCACCATCACCAGCGATAATAATTTCTAAATAGGCAGTCTCGCGCACTTAAGCATAATTACAATTTTAAATACAGCACCCAAATCGAGTTTTGATATCGTAACCAGTATTCTGTATCAAAAAACAGTTCCGTGTGGGCCGAGGCATGAGCGTTCATTAATGTTAAACATGAAAGTGTCACAAAAAATGTTTAGAAGACCATATACCATAACAGACATCTTTGTAACCTAGGTGTCAGGCACAGTCTACTGTGCATAACTTACATCGAAGAAGTAGAACCATTCACCCACGTTCTGCTAGCATATGGCCACCTACCGGGCGAACTACCTGGGCTGACAAAGTAGTCTTCAGAAGATCTTCAGCGACATGAAGAAGCTGGGGAACTTAATGGTGGAGCTTGGGTGGATAGAGTGACCAGCCAAATACACTCATATATACTATATAGTCCCGTATACTTTATAGTCTACCGTATTTAGACATTTTGTATGGAGAATTGAAAAGCGCCCCTAGCGGACGGTATTAAAAACTGTCAATTCTTCATACAAAATGTCTAAATACGGTAGAGACTATAAAGTATACGGTTAGCTTACGAATAATCTCGCACTTGACGTACCGTGCGTAATTTAGTTTGCGAAATTCGCAATCATTGCCATTACGAGTTATGTGACAGGTGAAAAATCCAACCCACATCTATAATATCTATGAACGCTACAGGTAAAAAAAAAACATATACATTTTTTTATACAACACCCGCCAATCACCTTCACCTTATACCGCGTGAGCAAAAACGACCAACAAATCAATATTATAATTTGCCATCGAATTCGCGCGCAATTCACTTGCGCCGGCGCCGGTATACGGTTCAGTTTAGCTTGTCACGCGTATCACGTGCAACGAAACGTCGGACCGGTTATTCTACACAGTGTAGAAATGTCACCGGCCAGTCAGTATTGAGTAATTTAATATCGCTAGTATTTGTAAGATAAATTGAGGCTCTGCGAAAAGCAGTGATAGCCGAGTTGGTAGAGCCCAAACCAAACCCCGGCTCACACCTCTGGGATTTCATGTACGAATCTCATTTTCACCCATGATTATCGCTTGCTTAACGGTGAAGGAAAACATCGTGAGGAAACCTGCACGTCTGAGAAAACCCCTCGAAAGATGTGTTAAGTCCGCCAACCCGCACTGGGCCAGCGTAGTGGACTATGGCCTAATCCCCTTCGCATTGAGGGGAGGCCCGTGCCCAGCAGTGGGACATTAAAAAAGGGCTGGAATTATTATATTATAAATTGAGGCTCTTATCAGGCACGAGTCGTCCCCCTATCAGACATGGACCCTCCCCCGAGGACTTCCACACCAAGGTTCTACGCTCCTAATCTAACCAGCGTCTTCCTTTGGCATGGCTGAAGTCCTAGTCATAGAAGACCTGATTAACACAGTTGTGCCCCTGTTTTCTGCGCTGAGGTTCCTGGATGCCAATCCTGGTAGGGACAATCTTTGTGTGATGAGCGAGAGAGAGAGAAGAAAATTGGTACCCGAGTCATGGATGTTTAATCTATATATATATAAATCTCGTGTCACAATGTTTGTCCTCAATGGACTCCTAAACCACTTAACCGATTATAATAAAATTCGCACACCATGTGCAGTTCGATCCAACTTGAGAGATAGGATAGTTTAAATCTCAAATTATAGTCGCAATTTTAATTTATTGCTAATTATTTGTCTGTTATTATTTGACAGTCACAATTATCTGTTAACTCCAAATGATTCTAACAGATGTCGATACCTTTCGACTGGGTTGAGTAAGTAATCAATAGATGGCGCTGCTATGGTAAATCTACGAACGTGTCATATAAGCTACATTTTAACAGCATAATTACCACGTGTTGTTGACGCTATAAAATTAATTAAATTTATTTTGTAGTGAACGAAATACCGTATAATTCAATTATTTCCACTTTTTAAATTTTTGGTGTTAGCCACAGCAACGCGTGGCCGGGTCAGCTAGTATCTATATAAGTATTATATACTGAGTTCGCCCTCAGTCGCTTGGTGTGGGACCGTATAGTTGGTGTGTTCGTCTGGCGTTATATATATAGGCTATAGGCGTCTGGGGTTATTATATATACAGGATGATTCAGAAAAGGTATATATACTAACATTAGAATAGATGCATCTTGTGTCCAGGTATCTTGGCTCAAGGTTCACGATTTCAGACCCACTCCGCCCCAACAGATGTCGGTTCTGCGGGGTATGTTTCTAACATCGACGCCAAAAGTGTCTCGTCTATATTTTGTTTTTATGTTCCCGACGTCTGCTTTACAGCAACCATGGTCACGGTAGAACTGCCCCCCCCCCCCCTCTCAAATTAGTTTCATCTCAATGTGAAGTATTCGCGTAAATATAAGAAATCAATAAGATCATATCTATATGATATTTGAAGCGTCTATTAAGATTTTTTTTTTTAGTTTGCCGAAATCGCGCATGTTAACTTCACACGCGGGCTGTGCTCCGGAGCAGACGGCGCGTGTGTGCCTCGGCGCCTGCGCACAGTGCGTGACGACAGCTGTGTATGACACAATAAACAAATTGTGCCACGTGCTTTACGAAGTACTAGATGACCCGACCGACGTTGTCCTGTCTAGAATGTTCCAATTCAACCCTATTCGGATTATTACGAACATAAAAAGAAATCGCCGAATCGGTCCAGCCGTTATGTAGTGATGCGCTTACTAACAAACACAATTATTTTATGTATACAACTAAATTAAATTGGAGTGTTTGCTTGTGATATTAAAATAACCGCTTTTTACTAAGTGCATTTGGATTTATACACGGTACATATACCCAAAACATTTTTTCTTTCTGTCTGCTAATTATTTATATATTCACAGCACAAAATGTTGATGATTGATTGACGAAATATACCCTCCCACAATTAGTCTTACCGCCAAACATAGCCAAAATGTATTTACAAGCGCAAGAGTTTAAGTTACAGGTCGATCATATCACGACAGTATGATAATCAGATCCACCCACCATATTCCATTTCCATTATAATACCCTGAGCTAAACGGTTCAATCGCGTGTAGAAGTCTGAAATAAACAACTTCACGGATCACTGAATGCCGCAACGCACGCGCGAGACCGAGACGGACACACTTTAATGTACACAGCGAAAGCGAGACGAGGATACATTTTGTGAAGCACATCTTTTTGACAGTAAAAAAGGTGGGAAAAGGATAGCCGTATCGGTATAAAACATCGCTTCTTTTTTTTGGAAGATAACGATTCGTGCTAATGTAATAAGTATATAACATTGTGAGGTTACCGGTTTTTTATAGTCTTTACGATCATGGTCATGCACCATACTACACACGTGTTAGATAGAGTAGATTATTTGTGTCGGTTCGATTCCCGGCCGACAAGTTACTAAATTCCATTCATGCAGTTTTTCTCGTAATTTATATAAAAAAATATATAAACAAATGGGGGAAGAGGAACCCACCAATTACCCTCGGCTTGTCAACTTTTCCAATTATAAACCAAACAAGTTTGATCGATAATTAAAGAAGCCAACAACACCGAACTCAACTAAGATGTTAGTCGAGAAACTATCTATCACGAGTGACGGGACCCCAAATAAAATGCAATTCTCCGCGAAACGAAGCGAATCTATAAAAGTATTCGACACGTGTTTCGCCTCTAAACTATGCATCCTCAGGACGGCTGGGCTACGAATGACCGACGAAATATATACCCAAAAGAATAATCTTATGTCACTATGTTACGCAGATAAGTTGAATGAATCCGACATGTCTGTGTGTTCGCGCTTCACGGGCAAACTATTGGGCGGAGTTTAAACAAACTTGGCATGGTGGCAGCTCATGACCCGGATCAACATTTAACATGCTTACATGCCTTAAATGGAACATTTCCCAGATGTAGTCGAACGAAATGCTAAAGTCCAGTGAGGAGCGAAGGGGGCGTTACCTCTCCAACTCTGTTGTCATCTGTATCATTTTAACCACAAAGTTCTCCTTGGATAGTAGTTAGCTTCAGTCAGGTTGTGTGCCCCTCCCCCCCCCCCCTCAACATCCAAAACTGACGAACGAATACAACAAACAACATTAAGAACAGAACAGTTCTATAGAATACCGTCTCGGTGGAAATAAAAAGCGATAAGTGATCGGTTTTTATCGGGTGCCGTCGGCGGCCACGAAGTTGGGGGACGCACGCGCAGTTACTTATACGAATTTGGTTAAACAGCCACGTCTGTCAATCCGGCACAAGCGAGAGCGAGTCTGCAAAAAAACCTTACCCGAGCACAAACAATTGGCTTAGTTTACGGGGTAACGGGACTTCAAGTATTATATGATGTGAGCCCAATTCTAGTTGATGGTTTTAAAGTAGTAAAAGGGCTAACGGGCTAGAACCTAGGCATCGCTCTGATAAACAGCGAAGAGGCGTTTCTTGCATCGCCCGACTTAGCGCTTAGAGCGGACCTTGCTAGTCGCAGCATATTTTTTTAATCTATTATTCTTTTAAATGCTGATGTATGTGCTGCCAGCGTTCCTGTTTATCAACAAAAAAACCTTGATATCTTTTTTTTATTTTTTTAAATGGGACTAGGCCCGCCACACACTCCCACCACTGCTACTCCTGTAAGCCAGGATCTACAGTGGTGTCCAATGAAGACACCGAGGTTTGACCCTCGGCGAGTCCCGGGATAAAGTTAATTGTCTTGGAACCCGCACGAAATTAATCGAAAGATAAATAGGAGGAGTTGGAAGAAAATTATCCACTTCCCACCATTGCAAAGCGGGAGACAAAAAGATCCGGTAGACAAATGTCCACAGAAGTAAGACTATTACAGCTGGACTAATTCCAGGTGTAAGGCACCACGGAGAGTTTAAATACTAATTGGTCCTAAACTTGTGAGCTGACCTTGATATCTGTCACATATTTCGTGTGCAGGGTGTGCGATACGAGTCGCAATAGCTGGTCGTATGTAGTTTCAATAGTCAACTACTCGTCCACACCCCAACATCTGCGCTTTCTAACAAAACGAGCATCGCACAACCCTTCAGCACGCCGACACAATGGGGTGGCCACCCTCGCGAGTACTATTGCCGGTCACAGTAAACGCCCTATAAAGTCAGGGGTGCAATAATAATCAGTAATCGCTTCGAAAAGTGATTGTAAAATACTCTTTTACTCATGGAATAGTTTTGAGTAGTGTCCAATTCAAGCAGACATGGCTAAGTAGGTGGAGCGCTCACATTGGAAACGAGTGTCGAGGGTTTAAGCCCCGGCTCGCACTTATGGGGTTTATATATTTCATGTGCGAATCTCATTTTCTAACACGATTATCACACTTGCTAAACAGTGAAGGGAAACCTGCATGTCTGAGGGAACCGCGCGAAAGACGTGTGAAGTCCGCGAACCCGCACTGGGCCAGCGTGGTGGACTATGGCATGAATCCCCCACCCGTTGAGGGGAGACTCGTGCCCAGCAGTGGGTTAAAATAATGTTTCAACTCGTTCCTTAGATTTACAACCGGACTCTTTATGACTTCTATTAATACACAATAATATCGCCCGACGAAGACACCAACTGTACGGTCCCACACTAAGCAACGCTTGTGTTATGGGCACCGTACAATGAACTGAGGGCGAACTCAGTATACATATTAAACATCTATAACTCGGGTATTACTGCATCGGGATGAGAGTCATCATCGTTACGGTTCCCTAAAATCCGCTACATTAAAGATTTCAATCAGTCGCTCATTCTATAGCCCCACATTTAGGACGAGTTTGGGCGCACTGAATCCAAGATGGCGGCTACTTTTTGCCGCCAAATATCGTACCTAATGGTCGTTGACTCACGATTTTAATCAGTATTCACGTTGTTGACGACCACGTGATCTAGTGGTCTGACGGCAGCCAGCTCCATTCATCCATCAGCCGCAAGACGTCTACTTCTGGTCGTAGACCTCCCCCAATGACTTCCACACATCCCGATCCTCCGCCACTCGCATCTCCCGGCTTCTTGAGACGCGTGTGATATCATCGTTCCACCTTGTGGGGGCCGTGCTACGCTACGACTTCAGCGAACGCATTCGAAAAGCAAACGCATAGTAACTGTCACGTTTGACAGATATCCCATGCAATATTTGTCAAAAGTGACGGTTGATATTTGTTTGCTGTTCGATTATGAATCGATTGTGTTAGCAGACTTGGGGCCCTGACTCGTGGTCGCCATTTTAGAACCTTTCTGCCCTAACGGCCATCGGTTCTTTGAGCTATGTTCCTCACCTACTGCCACTTCAACTTTTTTTTTATCAAGCTCTCATCATTGCGCGTTGAGCGACCTTGAGCATTCATGTGAGTTATCAGTGCCATTTGTCCTCATAGATTTGTATACCTTTATCTATGGAAAAAAGTAGGACCGATCTTTTCATATTGTACCCTGGTCAGACCTGTTCCCCACTCCAATATTAATAATGAGAACTACTCTGTAACGTTGAACTCCTGAACATGATTCCACCTCCCTTCGTTACAGTACGGACGTGAGCGTACCTATTGCACGAGCATTTAGCTTAGCCGGTCGGGCTAACTGCACTACTATAATAGTACGACCAGTAAACTGTACTATTTTGTAGAGGGTACCCCAGTTCAAACTATGACACTAGGACGTCAACCACCTCAGTCCTCCCGCGACCATGGTTGCTGTAAAGCAGCCGAAACGTCGGAAACGTAAAAACATAAAATACACGCGATAAAATCGAAAAAATAGTTTTAAATTTAACACAACCAAACCGATTTGTGTAGTTCACGCGAATTTCGCACTTACGTACACACGAATTGGCGTGTACTACACAAATCGGCTTAGTTTTTGATGCTTTACTTTGTTGTTCGCGACACTTCGTCGGTATAATAATACAAACGGCTGCAGAAAAAAACATTATTTAAATATTATTTCCACTAAAGAATTGAAATAAAAATAACTTAATCTATGAAGAAATAGCAATTCTTATAATATGTACAAAAATGTAATTCTATGGACCTGTTATCAGTCGCTCATATCGACTCAAGGACTCGCTAATCACAAACTTCAGCGTATATTTTAGAGTTCCTTAGCAAAAAAAAAAAAGAAAAAAACATTACTGTGTGGCATGTCACCAAATAGATATATTTTTACCGTTTACAGAACGAATCTATACTATCTGTACTAATACTAATATTGATAATGTGAAAGTTTGGATGGATGGATGGATGTTTGTTACTCAATCACGCCAGAACGGTTTAACGGATCTGGATGAAATTTGGCACAGAGATGGGTTATAGTCTGGAATAGCACATAGGCATTATCCCGGTAAAATCTATGGTTCCCGTGGGAAAGATTTGTTTCAATTTTTCATAGCGCAAGGGATCGACATGATTTTTTGCGCGGGTAACACCGCAGGCCGAAGCTAGTAAATAAATATAAATGTACAAAAGTCGCGGGCGGCTAATATTTCTGACACAATTTTTTACTACAAACTCTTACTTTTTTTTATTACATTATAGGCAAGTATTTGATCTCGATCTCACCTGATGGTAAGTGACGATGAGATCTACGATGGAGCATAGTTGCCTAGGTAGGAAGACGGCAGTAGATCGAGACGCTACATTCACTAGGCACATGCAGCGCAGCTGATCTGACCCGCCATCCATGAATGGCAACACCGAACATCATGCCGGAACACGGCTAGGCCGCTTGGCGACATGGCTTTGTTCAGTGGGTGGTGACTAGCCACGGCCGAAGCCTACCACCAGTGAAAATAAAGAAAAATAAAAAACTTGATTGACATAAAACCACTTTTGCGGATTTTATGGCGATTATTTTATGTTGTTTACATTCCCGACGTGTCGGCTGCTTTACAGCCACCATGGTCACGGGAGGAACAGTGAATAAAAGTAATATAATGATATGAATGAATAAAGATAAATTAATAGCGGCAAACGAACACACCAACCATACGGTCCCACACAAAGCAACACTTGTATTATTGATACCGTACAAAGGACTCGAGGCGAACCCAGAATATATTACTTATATAGATATTAAACATCCACGACTTGGGTACAAACCTTCGCGCTCATGACACTAGTCTGTCACTACCAAGATTTGAGCCCGGGACCATCGGCACAGGAAACAGGGTCACTACCAACTGCGCCAATCACGCCGGCAAAGATAAATTGCACTGATGTTTAACTAAAAATATTTCAGCTGCTACGGAACCCTGACAAGTGCAAGTCACACTTGACCGCTCTTTATTTCATATTGCAAATTGTATACGCACATTTTATGCATGTAGGACAATGCACTGCGCGCGCATTGCCTACCATCGGCATGCGAGCTCACGAGATTGGCTGACACTAGCTCCATCTAGTTGTTTACCTGCGAACTAACGCGACATCGGCTTACCGCATATGTTATTTCCCCAAGATTAAGGCTGAAACTAATGTCAACATCCCACTTCCCACCAATATAATAAATGTGAAAGTTTGGATGGATGATTGTTACTCAATCACGCCAGAACGGCTGAACGGATCTGGATGAAATTTGGCACAGAGACAGATTATAGTCGGGAATAGCACATAGGCTACTTTTTATCCCGGTAAAATGTATGGTTCCCGTGGGATAATTTGTTTGATTTTAAGGGGTACAGAAAAGGACATAGTGGAAAAGAACATACTTTTCAATCGCGGGTAACACCGCGGGGCGCAGCTAGTCAATCATATAGTACTAGCTGTGTCTCCAAATTCAAACATGTGGTCTTGAGTTTATTTACTGTCCTGCCTGTAAGCACCCTTAAATTTTCCCGAGGAAAAAAATATCCTATTGTACCAAACCGTGCCAAATTTCATGAAATCCAGTCGGATCCAGTGGATTTTGTCAGATGCACGGCCTGCAGTCAGGCTGTGGGTTTTCTATCAGTCACTCAACCTTAACAGCAACGCTTGGCTAGATACAGTTAGTTGTTGTGTACTTCCAACTCCTCCTATTTTCATCTTTCGATGAATTTCGTGCGGGTTCCAAGACAATTAACTTTATCCCGGGACTCGCCGAGGGTCAAACCTCGGTGTCTTCATTGAACACCACTGTAGATCCTGGCTGACAGGAGTAGCAGCGGTGGGAGGATGTGGCGGGCCTATTCCCAAAAAAAAGGTACTGTTGTTTTATTAGGAATTTTAATAATTGGATTCGGGGGTATTATTTATTTGAAGTTGGTATCCCTGCACTTTGGTTCAGTTACCCCACCTGCTGGCAAACACTTGTAACATAGCATAAATGCAACTATTATGTAAATATGCACACGTTATCGGTCATTTGTCATCAATTGCATCAGCAGTTTCTCGGGAATTCTTTACTATTAGCACCTGGTCGATGACCCGATACAGTGATAACATAATGTTGCCATCATCACTGGATCGTAACATGAGATTGAGGACAATGATGTGCCTCTAATTACTGACGGATGATGCTTGCTCTTCAATTCGATAATACTATCAGAGTTCAAATGTAAAGGCAAAGCGAAGGTCTCGCCTTCTATGGATACGATTGATTTATGGACCAAAGCGAAAAAAAAAGAAAACAACAAAATATAATCTCTAAAGCATTCATAAAGAAAAAATACACTACAAGCAGTAATAGCCATGTTGGTAGAACGCTTGCCTCGGTAATAAGGATCGCAGCTTCAAACCCCGACTCGAACCTATGGGATTTCTGGATTTAATGTGCGAATCTCATTTTCAACCATGATTATCACTCACTAAACGGTGAAGGAAAACATCGTGTGTGAGGAAACCTGCTGAGAGAGCCCCTCGAAAGACGTGCGAAGTCCGCCAACCCGCACTGGACTAGCGTAATTAACTATGGCCTAATCCCTCTCGCATTGAGGGGAGGCCCGTGCCCAACAGTGGGACATTAAGAGAGCTGGTATTATTATTCTTATTTATATCAAATGACGTACAGTATTAATATTAATGTATCACATTTTTTTTTTCGATTCGAACCCAAGGTCATGGAGTCACGACGTCTCTTGGCGATCTATGCCAGTGCCTCTAAACAATGCCTATTATTTCAATAGGTATCCAGAACCGTCTGGCTGAATATAACATGTTTAAATTACATCTATTGATTTTTTTCGTGTATGCTATTCTGCCCGGTTTACACGAGTCGACGACTGCTTGGTAAGTATGCCAGTGACCGCAGAACATGGCAATTTTAATTATTATAATCACTAGATCAAGTGTATCGAGTCCGTGTTCGGTTGCGTAGTCGTATCGAATCTTCATTTCGATAAGAGTGGCACTGAAATATATCTACAACACACACGTTTTTTTTAATCGAATTGATTCGTTTACTCATCGATAAGTTCTGAATCGATCCAATATGTATAACGATGGTAGAAATCTACGTACATAATACACATATGTACTATTTATCCCACTAATATTATAAAAGTCACTGGTGGTAGGCTTCGGGCGTGGCTAGTCACCACCCACTGAACAAAACCATGTCGCCAAGCGGCCTAGCCGTGTTCCGTCATGATGTTCGGTGCTGCCATTCATGGATGGCGGGTCAGATCAGCTGCGCTGCATGTGCCTAGTGAATGTAGCGTCTCGATCTACTGCGGCCTTCCTACCTAGGCAAGTATGCTCCATCGTAGATCTCATCGTCACTTACCATCAGGTGAGATCGAGATCAAATAATTGCCTATAATGTAACTAAAAAAAAAAAAATTGTCCTTTAACGCTCTCACTGCTCGGTATAAGCCTCCCCTCAATACGAGAGGGATTTAAGGGCACATTCCACTACTCTAACCCGGTTTATTTGCTAATAAATAATGGGTCCTTATTTGTATATTCGACGGCCTGATTAGCGCAGTTGGTAGTGACCCTGCTTTCTCTGCCTAGGGCCCCGGGTTCGAATCCTGGCAGGGACAAACTTTGTGAGAGGAGCACGAATGTTTGTAGCCAAGTCATGGATGTTGAATATCTATATAAGTAATATGTACTGGGTTCGCGCCCATTCCATTGTACGGTGCCCATAATACAAGCGTTGCTTAGTTTGGGACCGTATAGTGGATGTGTTCGTCTGGCGATATTTATTATATACTAGCTGTTGCCCGCGACTTCATCCGCGTGGTATTTAACAAAGACAACCGTTGACAACAGCCTGCTCGCCCATTCTGAGCCCGCGGGAACCATTGCAGGTGTTGCTATCAAACTTAATCAGGCGCTGCGCTGCAACATTGGTTTTCATTTTTTTTCGTGAGATCCAATTTTTTTTTTCTAAAATAAAAGTAGCCTAAGTTACTCCTTGTTACATCAGCTATCTGCCAGTGAAAGTCCCGTCAAAATCGGTCCAACCATTTCAGAGATTAGCCGGAACAAACAGACAGACAGACAGACGGACAGACAGACAGACAGACAAAAATTGTAAAAAATGTTGTTTCGGTATAGGTAACGTGTATACATCCAAATGCATTTAGTAAAAAGCGGTTATTTTAATATTACAAACAGACACTCCAATTTTATTTATATGTATAGATGACCCGCTGTACTTCGTATCACCTATCCTAACGACATTAAAACTCTCCCTTCGTCTGACGTTCGACAGACCAACTATTACTACTACCAACAGTAAGAAAAAATAATAGTACAATAAAGACTTATTTTTCGTCCTCGCAACTTTTCCACATTTTCTCACCGTGTAAACCTTCCCTGGACTACGGCAAACATTTCAAGACCAAAATCGGCCCAGCCGTTCTCGAGTTTTAGCGAGACAAACGAACAGCAATTGATTTTTATTATATAGAAGATAGATTATATTAACCGGAAATAAATGGACATTATATAAAATGAAGACTGCGCACGACACACTCGTGAAAATTAACATACTATCAGAAACAGGAAGTGACGTTGCTCACACCTGAAAAAACGTTATATCACAATAACGAATTACGTGTGTGTGAGTGTGTTAAACGCTCTGGCGTCACGCCAGACGAGGAAGCCAGACAACTCTGTCCCGGTTTGTTTAAAAGCGTATTACGACCAGCACGGGCCGTAGGTAGGGAATGGCACGTGACAAAACATTCTTAAATACACACGTAAACTCAAATTTGGGGTCGAGTTACCTGCGTCCGTAGGAGAATTAGTACCCTCGAGATACCCTACACGTGACCCTGGGTGGTGCCAACCAGGTGACAACTCTACTGGTGGTAGGCTTCGGCCGTGGCTAGTCACCACCCACTGAACAAAGCCATGTCGCCAAGCGGACTAGCCGTGTTCCGGCATGATGTTCGGTGCTGCCATTCATGGATGGCGGGTCAGATCAGTTGCGCTGCATGTGCCTAGTGAATGTAGCGTCTCTATCTACTGCCGCCTTCCTACCTAGGCAAGTATGCTCCATCGTAGATCTCATCGTCACTTACCATCAGGTGAGATCGAGATCAAATACTTGCCTATAATGTAATAAAAAAATAAAAATAAAAAAAATTATAGACGTTTTTTAACTTTATCAAACGTCATATAGTACTGCGCCCAAGAGTTTTGCTTTGCGCAGAACTAAGTTTGATAAAGTTGTACAACTTCTACAAATTCGGGGGCAATAATATATGTACAATAATTACAAAAAAATACATGAATATTTACCAACTAATATCAATAAAAAAGAGTATGGAAAAGCTATAAAAAAGTGTAAAAAATTTGGCCCGTGCGGTAGCGTGCCCAAGATGCTGGCCGCATTTCCTCGCTGAATAGCCAAAGCTACTCGCTGAGCAAGGAAACACCCAGCCCTTGGGTCGCCGGTTGCGTCGACCAATCTTCTAGAAAGATTTTCTATAAAATGAATAGTGCTTGGACCCCATAATATATTAGATATACATCTCAAATTAAAAGCGCTCGCTCATTCCACCAATTACCTCGTCAAGTCCTTTTCAGTCCAATTCGCTAAGCTAAGCTAACTGTATACTTTATAGTCTACCGTATTTAGACATTTCGTATGGAGCATCGAACAGCGCCTCTAGCGGACGGTATTTAAAACTTTCATTTCTCCATACAATGTGTCTAAATGCGGTAGACTATAAAGTGTACGGTTAACTTACGAATAATCTCGCACTTGACATACTGGGCATAGACGTCAGTGCTGTCTATGGTACAGAAACAATATTTTGCACTCCAAGCACACAGGGACGAAAGGATCTAATGCTACAAGCTTTTTAAAGTGTGAAAAAGTTACAAAATCCAATCCGTAAATAGAAATAAACATTGACAGACGCGCTGCCAACTAATTGGCTGTCGGTCAGAGCGGCTGGCATTTTTTTCCATTTTTTTTATCAACTTTAAGAAAACTAGGACTATCTGTGTGAAAATAACTGTTTTCTATGTTCGTTGAAACTTCCCTGAAGGGAAGAATGCACTGATCATGGCTGAATTTCAAATAATTGGGATTGTCTACATTCAATGCGATAGTGTGTTCGTCGGACGATAACACCAAAACGACTGAACCGATTTTAAAATATTTTTATGTACAATATTCTGATGTTATTTTCGTCGAAGTCCTCGCATGCGGAACCACGAGACAAGCTTAAAAGGGCCATTGAATATAAATTGCCTAGCTTCACCTCTGTCTATGAATCACATAGTCTGTGTACATAAGATGATCACATAGAGGCTAAATATAGGATGATTGCGTTGGGTTACGCAACGCAATTATGAAGCACACGTGCTAATGTCAAGGTTAACTTTCGCTTGGCAATTAACGATGCGTCTTCAGACTAAGCTAATGTGGAAGCTGTGATAGTTATGTTGGATACACTGGCTTTAGAAATCAGGTGCGCAGATTCAGACCCCAATTCACGCTTCTGGGTATTTACTTGGCAATAATTATCATATTCTGCACGATGAGGACAAACTCGTGAGGAAACTGGCACGTTTTTTAAAAGACGTGTGAAGTCTACCAATCCTCACTGAGCTAGTATGGTGTAGTCTATGGCTAGTTTCCCTCATAATTAGGGATAGCGTGCCGGTACAATGGCAGGCTCACATTGGCACCAAATACCAGAATCAGAATATTTTTTACCATCCGCGAAATAAGCATCTCTGCCTATCCCTACAAGAATTACAGGGTTTGATGATGGTGGGCTCTCCAATCATCCAAATTACCCTCGAATTGTTAACACTAATGGGTTTCTGTAGCCAGGATCAGCTTCCGTGAGGATATTCCTGACAGAAATCTCGGATCCCATCATTCGTGCTGTATCAGAAACAGAATCAGAATATTATCTATTCATGTAAACCATTCAGTACAGTACTTACGGATCGTCAAAATAGTTTCAAATGCTAAGCTACAATTATACCACCCGTTGGGAACGTCGTTCCTATGTAGAAGAACGGGCAAGAAATACCACGGTTGCTCTTTTCAAAAAGATCTTTACATTTTTGAGCAGCACATTGTTATGGGTATGTGACAACAATGTAGGAACGGCTAGGCAGACTTTAGCAGCTGGTCAAAACAAGTCCTTACTCTAAGTGTTTACTTAAAAGGCGACCAACGAGGGGTGTTGAGTGAGTGGAAAACCCATCGACTTTGACACAACAAGATCCTATAAAACCATCATGAAGTCAGGCTTCCCAGCCTCTTCTCTAAGGAGGATTCTGATTGACATTGCATTTCTCAAATACTAGTCTGAATTAAGAGATCTAGCCAGTCAGGTCGCTAAGCTTTAGTGGCATCTCACTCTCCCATCTGGGATATCTGTCAAAAGTGACAGTTACTATTCGGTTGCTGTTCGATCATGAATCGATTGTTTTAGCAGACTTGGGGCCCTTTCCCCGTCCCAATTAGACTATTTGTATGGTGCCATAACTCTTATTTTATCTCCACCTTAGAGAAATGACTTTCTATGGAATAGCGGCGACTCATAAGTTAGCAATAATGCACCAAACCCAAGACCTTACTCTTGGCCGTTCCGCCAACGTGTAGCGTGGGGCTTGCGCGTACGCAACACGCACATGTAAACTGTCATGGCCGCCGTTTATTAATATTACCCGTAATATATTTAGCTGAATAGTTTATTTTCATGCCGGCAGGAGTATTACGTTTATTTGATACGGCGTGCGATCTCGATGCAATGTAGATATTGTAGCATTTTAATAATACTATAGAATTTAAATAAAACTAATTTTACGGATTTTATCGCGTTTATTTTTTGTTTTTACGTTCCCGACGTTTTGGCTGCTTTACAGCAACCATGGTCACGGCAGGACTGAGGTGGTTCACGCCCTGGTGTCATAGTTTGAAACGATATCGATAAAATCCGTAAATTTAGTTTTTTTTAATGTGTAGTATTCACGTAAATAAAAGGAATCAATATAATACTATAGAATTTTGTATAAGCTTGGATCAGATAACCTCCTAACCCAACACAGAGACATAAGAGCTATAAGAAAACTTTGACACACACATGGCAACCGTCTCTTTCTTTCTCTGATCTCTCTCTTTATTCGGTGGTTTTCCATCTCAACCATTAGCCACGTAAGCTGTTCTTTTAAAAACTTATAGTGAAATCCATATATTCGGAATCAGTTCTGCCGCTTTTTCCATCTGGCCAGTTATTTCGGGATTATGGCACATAAGTAGTTTCAAGCAGCCTAATAAGTTATGGCGATATGAAAACGATATCTCTACGATCGTTACAGAATACGTACTCAAATGATGCACGTCGCGACCCATGCAAGGTTGAAAACTAGAACATAGGTGTCGGCTTGCGTAATAAATGTTGCCAGTTTTACTAAATAATTAGTATACTCACATATTTCATGTATATTGCTGACACCTAGTCACACGTATGAGAGATATTATCACGTAAATTGATGATGTTAAGTGAACAATATTTTTTTTTAATCTGCGTCGAATACCGCTGACGTGTGCATATTGAGTCTACTACATTAAACATAATTTACTCTTTTTAAAATGTTTTTTTTTATATATCATAACTGACGGCGACCTGAGTAGGTCAGTAGTGACCCTGCTTTCTGTTCTGCGGGCGCCGGGTTCGAATCTTTGTAGGGACAACCATTTGAAATAAAACTAATTTTCATCCCGGATTTTTAAGATCAATACAAAATCCGGGAAAAGAACACATTGCTGATGTGCAACACCGGCGCTCCATGAAGTCTGAAATCTGTGAACATGTACAGGATCACACCCGCCATTATATCAGATTTGAGCGAACATAGATCCTCGCAAAAGAACACTGATTCCGACCAAGGATGATACGTGAGGTCATTGAAATTAAAAAGACACCCTAATTTCAATAGGGTCTTCCCTATTCCAGTATTAATATTATTAAATCAAAAACCAAGGACCTCAGGACACTGTGAACACTTTCTGCGTAGATCGGACCGCAAACAACAACTAAATACGAGGGTACCCCAGTACAAACTAGGACGTCAACCACCTCAGTCCTCCCGTCACCATGGTTGCTGTAAAGCAGCCGAAACGTCGGAAACGTAAAAAAATAAACGCGATAAAATCCTTAAAATTAGTTTCAATCATTAAGACTTAGGTATCAGACTATTCAGATGTTTTCAATAGTTGATTGCATAGTAGAATAGACGGTATAAATATCGGCAGACCGTCAGAGAAGACTGGAAACGGAAAATAAATGGAAAACAAGACGTCGAAGAACGAGACAACAACTCCTTCAAACACCCCAAAATGTGACCCGAATATCGGCGTCACAACATCATTAAAACAATGACAAAATGATGCAAACAAACAAAACTACTCTGTGACGATTGGATGGAGTTGCTGGACAAGATGTTTGATAACACCTGCGCCTTGGCGGGGATCCAAGCGTGTGACGTCACATTGAGTCAACGTCGCTGTGACGCTACGAAACGGCCGGTGCTGCGGCAAAAACTCTGGCTAGAGTATTGAAAGTCGATGGTTTTCCAAGCTTTCGATGTATGCCCTTGCCGCGAGAAAGCGTTAATTCCCGCTTTACGCGTGTTACCCTTGCCGATGTAAAGTTGTAGGGATCGCTCCTCATACAACGTGACACCGTCAGGTCGATGTCAGATCAGTGAAAATGGATTCATTGCTCACACGGACAATGGCCTTACCCTTAAATTAGAAGAAGAAAGCTAGTTATGTCCATGTTTTTAGGACTGTAGAATTAAGTGCTATGTGAAGCATGTTTGAGCATTCATGGATGGCGGGTCAGATCAGTTGCGCTGCATGTGCCTAGTGAATGTAGCGTCTCTTATTTACTGCCGCCTTCCTACCTAGGCAAGTAGCTCCATCGTAGATCTCATCGTCACTTACCATCAGGTGAGATCGAGATCAAATACTTGCCTATAATGTAATAATAAAAAAAAGCGATTTTATTATTCAAAACAAATAACTTATTATTTGTCTCAATATGTTATAATACCTTGTTATCCCGCAAAATTAATGGGTTCCCGTCACATTGGCAAAAAACTAGAATTAGTGCGAACGAAGTTGCGGGCGTGGCTAGTGTTCATCTCAAGCCGAATCTCCTCAAAGTGTTGAAGGTCAACTGAAAACGTAAACACGGGCGGATGTCCCGACGGCCTTAGCACAAATGGTAATCGACCAATAAAAAACACACGGACGGACTGCATAAAACATGCGAATTTGTGTGAAACATTAATGTTACACACAAATCGAGCTTTGTTTCGGCCGCAACGGTACAGGACCCCAAGTCTGCTGACCCAATCGACTCACTTTTGACAGATATTGTTTGGGGTATCTGTCAAAAGTGACAGTTACTATGCGGTTGCTGTTCGATTATGAATCGATTGTGTTAGTAGACTTGAAGCCCTAGTACAGTTTCAAGAAGCGATTTGGGGAGCGCTAACGGAGATTCAGCTTCGCTGAGCTAGTTAGCGAGCGCTTACTAAGCTTTGGTACAGCTTCACCGGGCGTGTTGGCGAGCACTTACGGCATTTCGGTTCCGCTTGTGCAATAGGAAATGTTAGATGAAGGGACAGCTACCACAAGAAGACCTTGAGAGAGTTATACACAAAGAATACTCTTTCCTTCCATCAGCTGAGAGTCTACCACAGCTGGGCATACGTAGAGGCGAGTAACGGAGTACTATGATATGAGGAAATCATTGGTAGACGCGTATGTCCAACAGTGTACGTCTTTCTCAATACAATCCTGAAACGCGCTACGAGAGTTTTCGGAGCACGTAACATATATACATGATCCGACATTAACCGTCGGGGCATAGCGGCCGCCCCGCCAGCCATACCACCCGCCTGGCTGGAAGATCTTCCCTATTCCGCTAAAATGTTATACTCGTTTGTACGTCGTCCACGGACGCCGAGTGGGCCCTTGAGCTTGGGGGGCCCGGGGCGTTGCCTAGCCCTTCGGTGGGTACGCCACTGTACCACACGCGACACTACTCCGGAGACATTCCTCCTCCGACGACTTAATTATACGTAATTATACGAAACGGATACAGTTTTTCGTTATCCGTCCAAACCGGCTGGCAAGTGCCACTCCGAATACAACAATCGTACATGAAAGTTGGCTTATGTAATCGCATACCTGCCCGCCTACTTTGTTCTTTTTATCATATCAGCTCCAGTTACTACCGGCGAAGCAGTTGAAGTTTAACTTTCACAGCTCGATTCGCGACATTCTTATATAACGTTTAACAATAATTGAAATAAAACGATATTTCGGATTTTATCGCGTTTATTTTATGTTTTACGTTTCGGCTGCTTTACAGCAACCATGGTCACGGGAGGACTGTAGTGGTTGACGTCCTAGTGTCACAGTTTGAACCGCGGTACCCTCATATTTAGTTGTTGCTTGCAGGCGACACGTCGGGAACGCAAAATATTAAAGCATACGCGATAAAATCCGAAAAAATAGTTTTATTTCAATGTGTAGCATTCGCGTAAATATAAGAAATAAAAAAAAAACGTGTGAAATATTTTAAGGGATCCTTTGAGGGTCAAATTCCTTTATAAATAATCAAATTTACTGGTGGTAGGCTTCGGCCGTGGCTAGTCACCACCCACTGAACAAAGCCATGTCGCCAAGCGGCTTAGCCGTGTTCCAGCATGATGTTCGGTGTTGCCATTTATGGATGGCGGGTCAGATCAGCTGCGCTGCATGTGCCTAGTGAATGTAGCGTCTCGATCTACTGCCGCCATCCTACCTAGGCAAGTATGCTCCATCGTAGATCTCATCGTCGCTTACCATCAGGTGAGATAGAGATCAAATACCTGCCAATAATGTATAAAAAAAAAATTGAAATTGTAAAAAGAAATGATGCAACGGTACTGTCTCGCTTTCTCATAGAAAAAAATTAAACCACACATATATTTTATACATAACCCGGGGAACCCTTTAAAGCTTTCTCAATTAAAGTTAATTTATTGACCCAGCCGTTGGGTGGGTAAGCAAGATTGCAGGGAATCCCGATGAACGGTGTACCCCTTGAACGACTGCAGCTGATTGAACTGCTTGCGTACGTACTTAACATACATCGCAGAGCAATCTATTTAATTGTTACGTGTCAGTTCCAACGTGGCAAATAATTGATGACAATAATATAAAACTAATATCCGCTACGAACGATTAAATTATGCAAGCTTCTAGTATTGTTAAAAAGATACCAATTTGATAAGATATTTAGCTTAATGGAACGATATTAGAATCGATAGGACAATCCTTATTAATCTGAACCTTGACTTGAGATTATCATACGACTGTATAACATAATGTTAATGTATAGTATGTACAGTCGCGAAAAGAAAGGGTTCGTTACCTCAAAGTCCATTTTCACAGTTTAAAATAATTTTCGGAATACGCCATTTTCATATCTTCATGTCACATCCATTATTTAATTTATAAAGTGTATTTATTAATGCGTTATCGCTATTATTTACTTGACATTGGCAAAATACCCACAAGTTGTGGCCGAGGCCATATTCACATTCATTTTATTTCATCGCATTTCATTTCGTAAAGAAATAAAACACAATTCTCTATGCCACAGCCTGCTCTGTGACACAGTTTGAAAAGGGAACATGCGCTCGCGAACGTTAAATAAAACAATTTGAAATCTGACGAACGATTTCATTCCGTTACTGTACAAAAGGCATATTCGGCAAATTCTTGATTATGAACGCGATTAAGGTGGAAGCTCAGGGTCAGGGCGCGAAATTCAAAATGTCAATGGTCTTTATTTTTTTACGAAAAATTTGGACATCTTTACGATGTAATTTAGTGTGTTGCGATATTAGCATTCTGCATTGGATGTCTCGATGTATTAAGTTTGCTTAAAAGAATACCTAAAGCGATACTATACTCCAAGGTTTGTAAAAACCGCTACTTTTACTAACTAAATTACATCGTTAAGATGTCAAAATTTTTCGTAAAAAAATAAAAACCATCGACATTATTCAAAAACTATTTTCAAGAATTTCTCGACACTGGCAAAAATGGCACTATTTCGTAGCCGAATACCAACATAAAAAAAAGAATAAGAACCCATAGTTGCACTTACTACGTGGACTTATCTTTGGCGTCATTTCTTACCCGTAAGATAGCAATTGCTGATAAAAAAACAACCGTATGATAACGACACTTAACCTCAAAATACGAGCACGTGTCAATGCAGCTGCAGCTTGCGTGAGCGAGCCGATTGCCAGCTCACTCTTATACGCCATGGTATAATAGTATGCTACGCCTGGTATTATCTTCCTGTGGCCGCTAGGTCACGTGATTGAACCAAGACTACGTCATAGCCCATCTTCAGTCAATAAGCGGTGTCCTATTAAAGATGACAATTGAATTTTTGGGGATAGTCTAAGAGAAAGGTTATCTAATTGGTTTTATTTTGTGAAAAAAGGGGTTTGTTTGAAATATAATGTGTAATTTCGGTGGAATATTAACCATTATGTATTGATTTCTTATATTTACGCGAATACTACACATTTAAATAAAACTAATTTTAGCGTACAATTGCAAGACCTCAAGACACTGTGAGCACTTTCTGCGTAGATCGGACCACTAGCAACAATCAAATATGAGGGTACCCCAGTTCAAACTATGACACCAGGACGTCAACCACCTCAGTCCTCCCGTGACCATGGTTGCTGTAAAGCAGCCGACACGTCGGGAACGTAAAAAACAAAAAATAAACGCGATAGAATCCGTAAAATTAGTTTTATTTAAACCGTTATGTGTTCATAAACGTGCACGAGTGTAGGCAAAAATAAAACTAAATAGTAAAACATGACTTTTCCAGTTCTCCCAACAAGTCCGTTAA
The DNA here is from genome assembly GCA_905333125.1 of Pheosia tremula. Classification (NCBI taxonomy): domain Eukaryota; kingdom Metazoa; phylum Arthropoda; class Insecta; order Lepidoptera; family Notodontidae; genus Pheosia; species Pheosia tremula. The sequence continues at coordinate 2,424,099 of HG995427.1, read as the reverse complement.
TTTATCAGTAAAGTATCCTCAACTTTAGTGATAGAGTTAGGGGGGGTTTATTAGGCCTAGTCCACGGATTAGGCCTGAAATATGTTTCTTAAAAAGAAATACACTCCAAACCATGCATGGTATAATAATATCACCAGACGAACACACCAACTATACGGTCCCACGCTCAGCAACGCCTGTATTATGGGTACGGTACCATTGATATATAAGTTACATACAATGTATTGAACGTAAATTATATATTTGAACATTATAAAAAAAAAGTAGAAATTATGGATATTATCCCTACCTTTTTTTATTTCAAAAACGTTCAAATATGTAAGTTACATTTAAATGAAATGGATAGATATACCCTCGTAGAGAAATACAGAGTACCCAATAACCCAGACTTGGCGTGCCAACTTTAAAAAATAATATTTTAATGTTAATAAAAAAATAATACATTTACGCAACACTGTTTGCTCTCCTTGAGAAAAACCAGACTATTTGATTATGTTAATTAATGATGAAGGAAGTCAACATTTATTATTTCCAACAAATTGTAATATAAAATTAATTATAAATTCAGAGTACTCCCAGCATGAGGCAATTGTTGTAAGTAGCATGTAATATACTTACAATTGTGAATCTATGTGTCTGTAGGTAGAATTAGTATTTAATCGCCAGGGAAAGACGTATTTTTTTTTATAAAATTTACATGAAAATCTCGGTCAGTAAAGCCTTTTTGGCAGATAGTTGAACTGTGAAATTATCAATTATGTTTTATTTTCCAAATAATGTGTTTATTTGATATATATATAATGTGTCAAATTAGTGGTATATTAAGTGTTGTGTGATAAAATAGTACTTATAACTTGACTTTTCAAGTTCTCCTAAGATGTCTGGTAAACTCTCAGTTGACTATCCACACCTTTACTGATCATCATCAAGGGCACTTATAATTCGAAAACTATTATTAAAATATCCTCGGCACGGCACTATTATTAAATATTCAGTTCCATGAAACATTTTGAATAAAAAAACATGTTTTAAAACATTGCCCATCTTAATGCATGTGATAGAAACGCTTCACGCCAGGCAATTTGAGAGTTAAGATGGGATAATATAGAATAACCAAACAATCATCTCATCATTGAGCAAAGTCTGTCATGAATATTATAACATTCTGTAAGTACAAAAATTGTATCATTGAGAATTTTCACATACAACTATTCAGCAGATTTTTAAGTATTTTTTTGTCAATGCAACATGTTCCAACCAATTGTATCAACAGTGTGTGAATGAATTAACATAACAATATAACATTGGCAATTTTAAATGCAAATATTCCTGACTGACTGACCCAAATGGTTTAAAAATATAAAATTATATAAGTACACCATCAAATTATCACTACTATAGTAGGTATGTCATTTTGTCACTATGTTTTTCGGTCTGCTTTGACTAAATACATCACACCCGTAATCCCCAAAGGGGTCAGCAAAGCTGTACTGAATTACACGCACATTGTTTTAATGGTATTTAGTCCTAATAGTCTATGGTTAGAATCTATTGCTAGTATACTAGGACTGACTCCCCACGACGAGGGAGTGTTCCCTTGTCGTGGGGAGATTCAGAATCAGAATATTTTTTATTCATGTAAACCATTAAGTACCAGACTTAAGAATCATCAAAACAGTTACAAAATGCTAAGCTACAACTTTACCACCCGTTCCAAATTCCATTGCTATGTAGAAGAACGGGCAAGAAACTCCATGGTTGCTCTTTTTAAAATAACCGTAACATTTTTAGCAGTACATTGTTATGTTTATGTGAGAGCAATGTGTGAATAGCTATAGTCTAACCATGCTATGTCAGTCCTCGGGAGAAGTTTGGTAGTTTATCAATAAAGTATTCTCCGCTTTACTGTACTTGACTATAGGGTTGGTGTGGGTTTATTTTACCTAGGCCTAGTAGCCTAGCCTGCATAGAATTTTTCATATGTGAATATTTAATAATGACATTCTACTTGATGTTAAATCTATCTATCTATCATTCTACTAGATGTTGCAAAATACCTACCCACGGTAGGTATTTTGCCAACATAACATAAGCCGTGCGAAAAACGTGATTTATACAGTGTGTGTAAGATGATTACATTAGTCATTGAGTATTGCTTTCCCCTAAATGCAATAGATTCAGACCATTCAAAACTATCTTAACTATGGAAATAAATGCTACCGTATTAAAAAATATTTTTTATTTCTTTTTTGTCCTTCTATTTAGACTAGGCCCAATACGATTCTGCCAACGGCAACGTCGTAAGCTGATTTATAAACACAAACAACAGCAGGACTAGCACACATACCAAATCAAGACATACGTTACGGCTTGTCACACCATGCCACTCTCTCTTTTGTTATTCATAGGGGGGAATGAGACAAACATTTTTCCTCAAATAGTTTTTGTCACCACCCAAGCTAGGTGTTAGCTAGGTCCGGAAGGTATTGGAATATACTTGCATATCTCAAAGTATAATTATAGATGTGAGGACTTTGATTGAAACAGTTTCTGATAAGAAAACTATCATGCTGATAAGATCAATGATAATCTTACATCACCCAAATAATGTTAATATTTGAGTGACTATTACAAATTAAACGGTATTGCTATATGAGAATTGATGTCCCATGGTGGCAAAATAATGTTGCAAGCGCTTGACAATTTATCATGTTGTTTTTTTTAAAAGTAAATAGAATACTATCTGGCATTAGCACAGGGTACTCATGCATCTAAGTACAGTTAAATAACCGAGGTAAATAATATTACGAAATTGTGTCATAAAAATTGTTTTCATAGTAATATTGGAAAATGAATAATGCAATGTTATCGGGTAGATATAAATTGCATATTTGTAAGTTAAGTTTTCATTTCATAATGTATATTTTCGAATAATATTCTTTGAAAGTTATTAAAGCCATTGCAGATGTTATGTTTGTGATTTTTTATGTGAATAAGTTAAAAACATATTTTGATAATCTTATTGTATACTAGAATTGGTAATATTCTTACTAGTTAAATGATAATTTTATGTATAATAAGATATGAATATAAAATATCGCCAGACAAACACACAAATTGTACAGCCCAATACTAAGCAATGCTTTTATTTTGGGTTGGCAATAAATATAAATGTTGCTAGATGAACACACAAACTATACGGTCCCACACTAAGCATGGTTTGTATTGTGGGTACCTTACAATGGACTGAGGGCGAACCCAGTATTTATAAGTTATATAAATATTGAACATCCATGACTTGGGTACAAACTTTTGTGCTCATCACACACTTGTCCTGACCAGGATTCAAGCCCAGGATGCTTGGCACAGAAAGCAGGGTCACTGCCAACTGCGCTAATCAGGCTGTCCAAATGTCCAATGTTTTGTTATACATCAGACTGGAAGCAATTCCAGTAACATTGAGAGCAAGTTAAGTTATTATTATTCACATCATAATTAATCCTAGATATCTGGTCTATCACTACTTAATACAGTGAGCCCTACAGTTAATGTTCTACTCTAGAGCACTTGGTGTATTGAAAGATATTACTGAATCCTCCAACAGTAACATTAACTTGAAAATTTGAATGGTCACATATAATGGACATGAAAATGAGTTAAATTAGAGTTCTAGTCATAGTTTACGCACAGATTATAGTTTTGTTTCAGTATTGCATCATATTGTGACCGTTTGTTTACATAACACACTCACCTGCCAAGGGTTCACTTTGGGTATGGGTGCTTCCACAAACTTTTTGGGCTGTGCGTCCGCTGCCTGCTGCTGCTGTTCTGCCGTCTGCTGTGGCTCTGTGTGCGACTGCGTCGTCTTGTGGGGCCGCTGCGGAGCCCTACGATCCCTATCCCTCCGCCCTTTGCCAGGACGCCGTCCGTGCGATATCACGGGCACGAAACCCTCCTCCTCCTCGTCGTCCTGCTTGACTTGCGGGACTTCCAAGACCTCATCATGAGTGGCCTCTATGTTCTCCTTATTGCTATCACCCCCGCGAAAGTTCAACACTGAGGCGTAAGAGGGCCCAGCGCCCTCGGACACGCGAGCGGCCATGCCACCGCTGCCCTCGTTATGTAAGCCCCGGCGCGCGCTCTAACGATCACGAGCGCGCCTCCATGCCTTCTAACACGACTGCATGGTTCGGGGTTATCCCACTAATATCACGAAATTAACCGATCGGAGCAGTCCCAACGCACGGTTCGAAGGTCGAATGTTACACGAGCGAATATAGCGTCCGACAGCCGCGTGCGGGCCGACAACCGTCAAGAAATATGCGCGAACCTCTCTTACCACACCGGACTGACCCTCGGCGGACCGTATTTACATCGAAAAAAATGCACTTCCGTCGATTTGTTCCAACTTTTCTGGCACACTGAACGATCCACGCGCTTTATCTACCGATGTCGTGCACCGAACACTGCCAAATGAGCTTTTATTAACATAAAATCACAATAGAACCATATTTTGTCCACTATTCACACATGTGGTCGGACGCCCAAAAAGGGATTTTTCCGCAATACACACGGAACTCGGAAGGCTGTGACTTCTAATTTTATACGAGGACATTTTGGCGCTAGAGGGCGCTGAAACATCATTGACAGTGGACGCGTTCAGAGTTAACGAAATATAACTTACATTTTTAATTCACACGTCATGATTTGTTTATTCATAACACTTTTATGCTAACAACAGTTTCATGAAGAGAGTTTTTATATTAGTATCAACATAAATAAGAGTCCATTTATTTGGAGATAAGCGTGAATCCAAATAGAATTTGATGAACGCATCCCAAATGAGAATCACATTTTCGTTTCTTTGCGAAATGTTTGCAAATTACGTTTGGTTACTGCAGTAGTAAATTAATATTATGTAAGTTTTATATAATATCAATATTATTTAATAAATTGCTATAAATATATGATACATCATTTTATATCACTGTTATCACCACATAAATAAAATTGCTAAAAATATTCAGCTTCTAAACTTTTGTCTATGGTATTTCAAAAACTTACGATTTGTATAAATTTTATGAATATGAATGCTCCGGATTTGTGGGACAATATAATCCTAAAAAGTTCCTACAATTTCTACAATAGTGATATACATCTTTACAAGATCTTAAAACGTACGGTAATGGAGCGCAGACCCAACAGCAAAATAGACACAAGATAAAAGCACATAAATGGGTGCATACCGTTATTTTACTGTTCACTACAGTCATTCCTGTGTACCCACATTCTGGGCAAACAACGGGCATGGACGCAAAACCAAATGTATAAACCCGAGCAGGGGGTGTTGGTATGGGATTATCAATATAAATATCAAAAGCGGTCGCATAAGTCGGAGGTGGGGTATGCTGGACGAAAGAAGGAGAAGGAATGAAAGTTCCCATTAATCTTGGTCGTCTTCTCACTGCCATTTGTCGTAACACGAAAGAGTAGGATGGCGGAGCACTAGCCAAAGAATCTGGGGGTGTGATTTCACCGGATTTTAGTCCCCCATTATTGAATTTAGTAAAATTATATGGTTGAAACATTTTTAACTGATTTAGTAGAGAACAAGTTAGGGAGTTTTCATTTAATTTCGTTAAAGCTAGCAGGAATAACGCTTGGGGTTGGTTAAAACTGTTCAGTGATATTGGAGACGGTAGATTCGAAGACATTCGTGGTTGGGAAGTAATTGGACTTTGGAAAGAAGGTCTTATTATTAATGGCACATGACTAGCTGCAGTATTATACGAGAATGTTGATGGTATTCTGAATGAATTAGGCGCTTCAACACTGGATTGTTCTGTTCGTACGTCCTTTGGGTCATTGGACTGGCTTTCTTTTGGTATATTCAGAGGTATTACATCTGGATCACGACTGCAATTTGGCAAATTGCAATCGTCCATTATCTGAAGAACAATGTATACTTCGATTAATACAAATCAATGATAAAAAGAGTAAAATATTATGAAAATTTAATAAAATATTGCTTTTTTTAAGTTTGTCTCACAAAATACAGAAACCATGGAATACGTACTTACTTGTTAATTTTTATTTTGGTGTCAAATATAGTGGAATAGAAAGAATTTTATCCAGTGAAACTCAGTCCTCGTTCGAATAACAATACGTAATAATTTTATTGTTTTCAGAATTTAGAAAATATCCTTGTTAACCGTTATCAAAGTAATCTGTTGGATTTGACAACGTCATTACCATGTGCAAATTTTGCGATCATGAGTTCGCCTTGTCTGTAATCATGGGCTTGGCTTATTAAACAATGATGTCTGTGCGTAATTCACAGAAAAATGCAACATTATCCGTTTTGTCTATTTCTTATCTTTTTAATCGTCCTATTATATTTTAAATTTAACCATTTCTAACAAAACTTGAGACTCAAATACTCTAAAAATATAACTTATATTGAAAAAAATTTAAGAAACTGAATACTCCACTGGATTATTTTTATTTTAATAAAATTATGTTAGTATTGAATTTTTTAATATGGCAATGGTCGTTTTTTACTGTCAAAAACTCTATTGAGTTTCCGGTCTTTTCACTCCTCCGTGGCATGGCGGATGGTCTTTACCACCGCTAGTAGTGTTTTTTTGGAGGAATAACTTCGCTATCATAGCGAAATGGTAAGTTTTATACGAAGAAAAGTGTTCTAAGATGCTATGTTTCGTAAAGTGACTCAATTTTATCAAGTGCAAGTGTTTACTTTTACCAAATAAATTACCTTCTTGGAACACGTGTTTGCTTACAAATGCATCGAAATAATATGATTATGTTCGTGTTTCATAAGATATTTGTGCAATTGAAACGCGTATACGGCATTTAGTATCGATTTATTGCTAAGTAAACATGCAAAGTCCATAAATCTGTGTATTTTAAAAGGAGATTTTCGCGCACGCTTTAGTCATGATGCGTTCTGAAAATTATGTTTAGCATTCTTCTTAGTTGCTGAAATACATCAAAATGTAACAGGAATCTTATTTACACTGTTATAAGGTCAATTTAGCTGTACAGAAAGCGGATTTTCGATTTCTAGTAAATGTAGATTTTGAGGTTAGAATCATGAGGAATGTTGACTGTAGAGATGCGCAAACTACATCTTTTGACTGATTACAGATTTATAAATCTTTTCACTCAAAAGATTTAAATCACTCTTTTAAATCTTTTAATTCCGTGTGTGTTGGAATTAAAAGATTTAAAGAGTCATTCATACGACACATCGTAAATGATTCGAAGAGATTCGGAAGGAGAAAAAGATACATATACTACTGATTTCCCTTCATTCTTATCAGGCTTAGGACTGTCAACCTAGCTTTCATAATTAACTAAACAAACATACAAAGGACTAGGTTGGCGTTATTAAATACCTACTTAGTACTAATGAGGTATAAGAACGTACTTATTTTTGTACCAACACACTTGATCACTACCTAATTATTTACATTTATTAAAGTTTTTAATTATTTTCAAAAGTCAAAATATAATTGATAAAGATAAATATAAAGAGTTATTATTTATAGTTTTTGGTTCAATTCACTATTTACACTCTCAAAATAATTTCGCATACGCAATTAAAAGCATCGAAACATTCAATCAAAACTAAAACATAACAAACCGTCACTCGATTTCCTATTTAAAAAAAAATACATTGCACTTAATTATAAGGCGCAGAAAGAATAGTTTTCTCTGCATTCTACATTATCCGGCGACGCGTCGTATGCAGTACGCACGCGCGAACTTACACATCCTTCTCTATCTCTTTCTGAATCATAATACCAGCCTATAGTCTTCTCACTCCACATCGTAATGGTCTCAATTGAATCAATTTGAATCTTATCTAAAGTGATTTAAAGATGTATTCCAAAAACTTCTGATTTAGTGATGCATGATGTATTATTGAAAAAAGTAAATCTTTTTTTCAAATCACTCAGGATTTACACATGTCTAGTTGACTGACTCGAACCGGAATTAGCTTATTTCATGGTAATCACATTGCTCTAATAATTTTAATATGTAATTAGTGTTACAATACGTTTTGTGATGAAATGTGAGTATATTTACAGAAAACAAAGCACCTAAATACAATAGATTCGATTTAAATAATGGTTTCAGAGTACCAAATATCCCCTAAAACTCTTCCTGGCTGTGCTGCAATAGTCTTTCAGGTACAATCGAATGGGGTACAGCAAATAATTCCCTTAGGAAACATTACTGAAGTCTACAAGACTTGTAATGTGTCGACTTGTGGAATACAAACTTAATATAGCTTTTTTAAATTCATAACCTGGCACAGAGGCTAGCCATTCTCCATTTTCCAGTACAGCATTTAAATTCAATTGGAATTTCATAGAAATTCTACTTGATTATTCATCCAAATATTTATAGCTAGCTACCCACATCTTGAAATTCCTATAACTCAAATAAAAAAAAAAACGATTGAAATAAACAAAACACTTAATTTTAAGTGAAGCTTACCACAACATTTGTGAAAACGGCACTCAAATTGGTAAAACCATTTCTAAGACTAGCATGCACTAACACACACAGACAAACATTATAACAATCATTGTTTTGGGTCCTACTGCATTAATAAAGGCACCCAGTAATAGTTCTTCTCATATATCTACCATGTACAGTCAGAAATCAGTAACAGGTTTACATGTATATAGATTATAATATTGCTTTTGGATAGTGATTTTATGTAAGTCATCAAATCACATACTAGGTAGGTAGGCAGGTAAAAGTACGATTGGATCTTCATATGACTGACGCTGATGTATGGCGGATCATGGATGGCGGGTCAGATCAGCTGCGCTGCATGTGCCTAGTGAATGTAGTGTCTCGATCTACTGCCGCCTTCCTACCTAGGCAAGTATGCTCCATCGTAGATCTCATCGTCACTTACCATCAGGTGAGATCGAGATCAAATACTTGCCTATAATGTAATAAAAAAAAAAAAAAAAAAAAAAGATGTGTATAGGAAATATTGCTTCTAACATTCCATACGAGATATAAAACCAATAATCTCTTTCCAGAGTCTATCGGTCGCCCGACCGCTAGTGTCGGTGTACACTGAGAAGAGCGAGGCTGTCACCGGTGCCTCACTCCCGCTGCCATTCGTGTTCAAGGCACCCATCAGGCCGGACCTGGTCAACAATGTGCATGTGTCTATGTCCAAGAATGCGAGGCAGCCTTACTGCGTCAACAAGGAGGCCGGTGAGATGATATATTTCATTTTAATATGAGTACAGCATATGAGGTAACTAGTAGGTGCTGCTGTGTAAATAGGTTGTCAAGTTTATTTAGTATTAAAACCACAAGATCAATTTAGTTAAGTAGACTAGGTTAAAGTTTGCAAGTTGCCAAGCAGGCATGTTTTGAGTCAGTAAGTTCCTACAAGTTTCAAGTTGGCAAGTTTTCAACTAGACAAGTTTCAAGTTAGCGAGTTCCATCAAGTTTTCAGTTGGCAAGTTTTCACTAGACAAGTTTCAGGTTGACAAGTTTCTAGTTAGCAAGTTGACAAGTTAGCTATAAAGTAGCTGAATAATTAGTCATCTTGGCAATCGCAGGGAAAGTTTGTTTATGCTGCTTACAAGCTAGCGACGCGAGTATTTGCGCAAGTTGTTTTGTAGTTCAATCCACGAAGATGTGACACGGTTGATGGCCAATTAGAAAAAGAGCGTGGCATCGCCGTCAAGAATATAAGTTGAGAGAGGGGGACAAAATTCCATTCTTGTACATGCCAGTACTTGCCAAGTCTGGCCACTTGTTACGAACTTGACGACTTAGTAAATACCAGCTTCTATATAAACTATTGTTTTGCACTAAATGTCCACACTGGCCGCGCCACCTGGCGGCCAGCGTCACTGCGGATTAGTGCGACAGCGACGTGTCGACAGGCGTTCCGGACTCGCCCCATGGCGAGGACGGGTGCATAGTTTGACACTACAAGTTTACTCAATATGATTTATATGCTGGTCTGTCAAAGAGACAAATTGCGGGTTTTTATACATATGTGTTACATTCAAACAGGTCACCAAACCAGTGCTGAGTCCTGGGGTACCGGTCGCGCCGTAGCGCGTATCCCTCGTGTCCGCGGTGGAGGTACCCACAGGTGAGAATATACTTATGTTTTAAGGGTAATGTTTGGGCCGCTTGCTTGGGACCCAAGTTGCCTGGTTTTTTACTTTTAAGTTTTCTGCTTGAATCCTTGTAAATCAATCTAGCTTTTCTCTTGGTATATTCGTGTGGGATAGTCATAGAAAAAAATATATTGTACATGACAATTTGTAAGTGCCCCTGTAGGCTTTATATGCAATAAATGATTTGACTTTGAAATAGTTATTAGATAGAACGAAGGTGAATTTACAGAATATTGATAATTAATGCTAGAAAAACATTAATTTTCAACTTTTTGCACTATTACGTATTTAAAAATAATAGTCAACCTGATGATTTTCTCAATAAATTCAGTGCAAAGTCAAAGTCAAAACATTTATTTCGTATAGGCCTACGGGGCACCTACAAATCATCACTTTTTTTTTTAACTCTACAACCGGATCGGAACGCGACCACAACTGACAAGATGACATTCAGCAGTGTTGTCTTTTTTTTACTAGCATTTATCTAAGGGAGCGTTCAAATATTACGTAACGAATTTGGGGGGTCTTCTGAAACGTTAAGGGGTGGGTGGGGGGGGGTTTGAACTACGCGATACGTAACATTGGTTTAACCCTTCAGAACGGTCGCGTAGAGACGTAAGTTTTACTAGGGGGGGTAAAGAAAAACGTTACGGGTTACATGGGGGGGGGGGGGGGGGCATAAATCACCAAATATTGCGTTACGTAATACTTGAACGCTCCCTAACATAGTTGTAAATTAACAAGTCCTATTTCTGATACACATCAGCTATGGGCTAGTTCATCCCTGGGCTACACCACTGTTCACAGTGCACATACTGTGGAGAGTTTCTCTATTAAACAGGGTACATTGAATGTCAGGTAGCGCGGACGTCAACCCCCTTGGGTTGCTGTTTCGATGTATCGGACTACAAATAACCAGGCATCCGGCACGGGCCTCCCCTCAATGCGAGTGGGGTTCAAGGGCCCAGTGCGGATTGACGAACCTAACACTGCTTTCCTACGGTTGGCCAAAGTCAAAGTCAAATCGTTTATTTCGTATAGGCCTACGGGGGTACTTACAAATTGTAATTTTATATTTTTTCTTAAGTCTACAACTGGATCGGAACGCTACCTCAACTGAGAAGAAACTCGGCGGGCTTGTAATTTTTTCTTAAAAGCCATTATTTTTACAAAAAAAATAAAAAGTAAGCTCCAGTGTGTTGCCATGCGAGGCGCACACACGCTACACTTTAACATTATAAATCTTGATATTTGAGCGATCGCTCCCAGGCTGCTTTATCATCCAAATAATCCAAGATCCTGTAATAACCCAAAAATTTGCCTTCACCATACAGCCATTGATGATGTATATATCGAGAGGTCCTCTCACCCAGGTCCGGTCAGGGTGCGTTCGGTAACATGTGTCGCGGAGGTCGCATGTTCGCGCCCACCAAGCCGTGGAGGCGCTGGCACCGCCGCGTCAACCTGCGCCAGCGCCGCGCCGCCGTGGCCGCCGCCGTCGCCGCCTCCGGCGTGCCCGCGCTCGTGCAGGCCAGAGGTGACCACCACCCTATACTACTTCTTCTAATTTCAGGGTTAGACCCTTGTTGGTGTAGCTGATGAAGCTCTCTCCATCTCTCTCTATCTAGAGCAGCTTCTTTCACCTCCCTATACGACATGACACCGAGCCTTTCTTTTCTCTGACTCATGTAGCTTATTTTTGATCTTTCCCTCTATACATGTTCGTTTTTGGAACGAAGTTCCTTATCGCGCGTTACGAAAGGGAAAATTAAGATGAAAAGTTGTAACGACCAATTGTAAGCATTTTTATAAACGAAAGTATAGTTTACTGTATAAAACCCAAAAACATAACGATACCTCGTTCAAAAACATGCTAGCGACATGTATCGCTGACAAAAATAATTGATATCTTTGTCGTTTGCATTTACATAATGCTCAGTATTTTCGAGACATTGCACAAGTGCATCCGTGGCGCAATTGGCTAGCGCGTTCGGCTGTTAACCGAAAGGTTGGTGGTTCGAGCCCACCCGGGGCGATATATTTTTGTTTCCCAAAATTATTGATTTTTTGTACATAATAAAGGAACTTCGTTCCATCTGGGTGTCCCTTGACACCTCTCAAGTTTTTTTTTCAACTTATATACCCTTCCTGAACCACCCTGTATACAATTAATTTATCGTTCAGGCCACATCATTGAGAAGATCCCAGAGATGCCCCTGGTTGTCTCCGACAAGGTCCAAGAGATTAACAAGACCAAACAGGCAGTCATCTTCCTGCGACGCATCAAAGCCTGGTCTGATGTCCTGAAGGTAAAGTATACTTTATTACATTTGGTTTAGAGTTTGAATTAATGTTTACAGGTTAATTGTAAATTTATATAACTTCTTTATTTATGAACTGATTGACATAAAACAAACATTTAATTTAAAGTGAAGCTTACCACAATACATAAGTGAAAACCGTTTCTGAGATAAGCTTGCTTAAACGCACAGACAAAGAGAACAAAAAATTCTAACAATCATTGTTTTGGGTTCTATTGCATTGATAAAGGCCCAATAATAGATTTTCTCATATATCTTCCATGTACACACAGCGATCGGTAAAATTTTTATTCTATGTATCAATATACTAAGTCCTCATACATATTATCATACAAATTCATGTTTGTATGACTTGTTTTGGGGACAATACAAATATTTCTGAGACAACAATTGAACTAGACTTGTATTAGTTTTGATATAGACTTTGGAAAACACACTTATATTGGTTGAAGCAGTGATAGTCATGTTGGTAGAAGGCTTGGCTCGGTACCGAGGATCATAGGTTCAAACCCCGGCTCACACCTCTGGGATTTCTGGATTTCATGTGCGAGTCTCATTTTCAACCATGATTATCGCTTGCTGAACGGTGAAGGAAAACATCGCGGGGAAACCGCTCGAAAGACGTGTGAAGTCCGCCAATCCGCACTGGGCCAGCGTGGTGGACTATGGCCTAAATCACCCTCATATTGAGGAGTGTGCCCTATGTAATGGCAGTAGACTCGCCCTCTGACCTTATTTCACCTGGTCTGAAGACACGGTCGGCCATTTCCCCTCTGACAGACATCAGAGCTTGATTTGTTATCTACTGATCTGTACCGGTTATATTTTAAAATTAGCTGTTGCCCGCGACTTCGTCCGCGTGGTATTTAACAAAGACGACCGTTGACAACAGCCTGCTCGCCCATTCTGAGCCGGCGGGACGCATTGCAGGTTGTTGCTATCAAACTTAATCAGGCGCTGCGCTGCAACATTGGTTTTAATTTTTTTCGTGAGATCCTATTTTTTTTTCTAAAATAAAAGTAGCCTAAGTTACTCCTTGTTACATCAGCTATCTGCCAGTGAAAGTCCCGTCAAAATCGGTCCAGCCATTTCAGAGATTAGCCGGAACAAACAGACAGACAGACAGACAAAAATTGTAAAAAATGTTGTTTCGGTATAGGTAACGTGTATACATCCAAATGCACTTAGTAAAAAGCGGTTATTTTAATATTACAAACAGACACTCCAATTTTATTATATGTATAGAAGAAATACTCTTAGTGTTAATTGTATTCGTGTGCTTGCGCATAGGTGTACAAATCCCAGCGCCTGCGCGCCGGCAAGGGTAAAATGCGCAATCGCCGCCGCGTCCAGCGCAAGGGACCCCTCATCATCTACCACAAGGACCAGGTACGTTGGGAGCCTACAGGTCTTTAATTGACATCCATTATACACAAGACGTCCACTGCTGGGCACGGGTCAAATTTATATGAAGTTATAATGGTATTATAACGAACTTTTCAGAGGAATAAGTGCGTTATAGCTCTATAATCCATTATAACTTTCTATAGAATTTGAGGGTTAGAGTTTTAAATATAATTATTTAATTTATTTTTTTAATCATGATTTATTTGTGATGAAATTTGAGTATATTTTCAGAAAACTTACCTAATACTACAACTAAATACAATAGATTCAATTTTAATAATGGTTTCAGAATACTAAATATCCCCTAAAACTCTTCCTGGCTGAGCTGCAATAGTCTTTCAGGTACAATCAAATGGGGTACAGCAATTAATTCCCTTAGGAAACTTTACTGAAGTCTACAAGACTTGTAATGTGTCGACTTGTGGAGTACAAACTTTTGATACCAGCATAATTACATAAATATTAAATTAAGTTTGTATCTTAGCAGCTAACCAATGGTTTTCTCGGGATAAAATTGATAATGGTTGCGGAATTCGGAGCGTTCAAGTATTACGTAACTTGTTTTTTGAAGATTTTTGACCCCTCCCCACCATGTAACGCGCCGTAAAGTTTTTTTTTCCCCCCCCCCCCCCCCCCATAGTAAAACGTAAAATCTCAACGCGACCGTTCTGAAGGGTTCAAACAATTTTACGTAACGCGTAGTTCAATGTTCAAACCCCTCCCCCCCCGCCCCTGTAACGCATCGTAACGTTTCAGAAGACCCCCCCCCCCCCAAACTCGTTACGTAATACTTGAACGCTCCCATGGTTAGTTCTGTGTAATCTGCACTGTTAGTTTTTCTGTGGTCTTATGTCTTCGTCCTCGTGTCCAGGGCCTGACCCGCGCGTTCCGCAACATTCCCGGCGTGGAGATGCTCAACGTGGACAAGCTGAACCTGCTGAAGCTGGCGCCAGGCGGCCATCTCGGACGCTTCATCATCTGGACCCAGTCCGCCTTCGACAGGCTCGGTGAGTATACAGAATCAATGTTGCCATCTCGTTCTTTACGAGGAGCTACTTATGAAGCTCAAACCTTGGACTTAAATTTCCTTAGCAAGTAATAATAAAAATAATACCAGCCCTTTTTAAAGTCCCACTGCTGGGCACGGGCTTCCCCTCAATGCGAGGGGTACGTACATATACCAAAACAATTTTTTTTTAAATTTTTGTCTGTCTGTTCGTCTGTTTGTTTCGGCTAATCTCTGAAATGGCTGGACCGATCTTGACGGGACTTGCACTGGCAGATAGCTGATGTAACAAGGAGTAACTTAAGCTACTTTTATTTTAGAAAAACTTGTTTGTTATATACCACTCGGACAAAGTCGAAGTAACAGCTAGTATACCTATAAACTTGACATACTTTCTTCTAATTTAAAGGTATGTTCAGTGTTACTTCAACTCCTGTATTACTGGGTCTTAAAATAGCACCTATGGTACCATACAGTGTTTGTCTGGCGATATTATTATTATAACTATTATTTGCTAGGGAGCTTTAAGTTAGTAGACTAGATAGATTCCCCTGATAGCCTTACTAGTATCATCCCGTATGATGCAAGTTACAAATACATGGGGTATAGAGAACATGTCCCGAAGGAAACATCAACTGAAGCTTCGTGCTCGCTGGTGTGTCGACGTGTGGAATACATTTATTATATTATTAATATATATTTGATTTATTACATATGTAGGTACTGAGTCATTTATAATGTAGAATAGTATTTGGCCTATGAACGGCCCACTGCTAGGGCACAGGCCTCACCCCAATGTGAGGAGGATTTAGACCATAGTCCACCACGCTGGCTTAGTGCGGGTCGGTGGACTTCGCACGTCTCTCCAGACCACGCCAGATCAGTCAGGTTCTCCCGACATCCTCGCGATGTTTTCCTTCACAGTTTAGCATGTGGAAAATGAGATTCACACATGGAAATCTGGTAATCCCAGAGATGCGAGCTCGGGTTTGAACTTGCGACCATTGTTAACGCGAGTCATCCAGCTTACTTATTATTACTGCTTCATAGTCGATTCATTGTTATAGTTTGGTAAGAAAAATCATTGTCACGAACGGTAAAACCGTTGGTACTAAGGCTACTCTCGTTATGGTTGTCAGATGCCCTGTTCGGCTCGTGGAAGACCCCGTCCAAGGAGAAGAAGAACTTCAACCTGCCCCAGCCCAAGATGGCGAACACCGACCTCAGCCGCCTGCTCAAGTCAGACGAGATCAGGAAGGTGCTGCGCGCGCCAAAGTATGTACTCCCAACCTTTGAGCATTTCCAGTATTTTCAGGATTTCGTAAATGAAGCTGCCCGCAGCCAACATCTGGGCCCCAAGTCTGCTAAAACAATCGATTCATAATCGAACAGCAACCACATAGTAACTGTCACTTTAAACAGATATTGTATGGGATATCTGTCAAAAGTGACAGTTACTATGCTGTTGCTGTTCGATTATGAATCAATTGTGTTAGCAGACTTGGGGCCCTGTTTTCATTACGAAGTCACTTACACCCTGTATATGATGTCTTTAACTATACCACTGCAACATATAAAACTAATCCAAAAACGAATTGTAATGAACTAAATGATGATACTCTCTATCAGAGCATTGGGTTATGATAACCAATGATTACCTAAAACACGTTGACAGAACCTGATTACCACACTTCAAACCTTACCCCCCCACATCCAACACGAACCGGTGCTGATCCAACATCTTTTCACAGCAAGCGCGTCGTGCGAGCCAGCAGGAAACTGAACCCGCTTACCAACACCAGAGCGATGCTGAGACTGAACCCGTTCTCAGCGGTGCTAAGAAGGAAAGCCATCCTGGATCAGGACAGGAGGAGTAACGCGAAAGCTCTGGCCCTTGCTGAGAAACGCGGAGTGAGTAACATTCCTGTCAATTGCTGACCTGTATAAGTTTCTACTGCTGGACTGGAGATAGAGATTTGTGACGTACTGTCACCAGTTTGGCGCTGATAGTATTGGTAGAAGGTAGTGAGGGTCCACGGAACTAATGATGGAACCTTGACATGCGATATCTATGTCGATAAACATTCAAGAATAATACACATTTTATGCCTGTTTATAAAAATGTATTCGTTAATTGACTTTTTCACTGAAATACACAGGCGTTCCACACAACGTGACGGCCGTTTGCGTTAAATGTAAAATTAATTTAGTTCCGGAGACGCACGAAAGAGGCGCTTTTCAAATCGTCGCATTTTTTTTTTATCGGGCCATGTCTAGTAGTTGTACAGGTCAGTGCCTACAATGAACATCGCAAGGATAACATTCTCCCCGAAACGGGGAATCGTCGACCACAGTACTAATATAAAATAATGTACACAAATGATGATATTCTCTTTCAGAGCATTGGGTTATGAAAATTAATGATTACTCACACGTTGACAAATTCTGACTACTCTCACAACATGTATTCTGCACCCATGCACCAAAAACAGCTCTAAAACCCCCCTCCTTTACAGATCAAGCTGCCTGAAACTGACGTCGCAGTGAAAGCTGAGAAGCTTCGCGAGAGAAGACGCAGGGCCATCAAAGCGGCGACCGCCAAGAAGCCCAAGAAGCCCGCGCCTAAAAAGACCGCTCCCCCAGCACCTAAGAAGAAGCCGGCGAAGGCCGCCAAGCCGGCCGCCAAGCCGGCTGCTAAGAAGTGAAGGATATAATAAAGTTTATATACTGATTTCCGATTTTTATTTATTATTTGCTCCACATACACACAAACTACACACTATAATAATAAGACCTGCCCTTTTAATATCCCACTGTTGGGCACGGGCCTCCTCTCAATGTGAGGGGGATTAGGCCATAGTCCACCACGCCGGCCTAGTGTGGGTTGGCGGACTTCACACATATTTCGAGAGGTTCTCTCAGACATGCAGGTTTCCTCGCGATGTTTTCGATCACAGTTTAGCAAGTGATGATCATGGTTGAAGATGAGATTCACACATGAAATCCTAGAGATGCTAGGGTTTGAACCTGCGATCCTCGTTACCGGGGTGAGCGTTCTACCAACTTGGCTATAGGTAGGCCGAAGCCTATCACCAGTAGAGTTATCACCTGGTTGGCACCACCCAGGGTCACGTGTAGGGTATCTCGAGGGTACTTAATTCTCCTACAGACGAAGGTGACTCGACCCCAAGTTGAGTTGACCCCAAGACTAATTGAAGGTGTCCGGTATATATTCTTCTTTCTTTACGAAATAAAATGCGATGAAATAAAATTAATATGAGTATGTCCTCACCCTCAAATTAGAGGGTATTTTGCCAATATCAAGTAATTAATAGCAATAACACATTGAAAATACACATTATATATAAAATAATGGATGTGACATGAAGATATTATGAAATTGGTGTCTCCGGGTAATTTTCAGTGAAGTAACCAAATCTTCGAGTAAATTACAAATCTGTCATGAAATGTCAACATAATTTCTAGTTAAATTCTTTCTCATCTGTGACATAACCTCAATATGGAGTCATAATTCTTATTTTGGTTATTTTTATATAGAATCAAATCAAAATGAGCTTATTTATCAGAAAATATAAGCCTAATAGCCTAGCAACGATATACAACGCAAAATTATGGCGTCTGAACTCCACAACAGCGGATAGTGCTCTGAAAAAAGATGATGAAGAAGAAGAATTTCGTGTTCTTGATATTTTGAAGAAGAGGGATAGGCAGCAGAAGAGAATAGTCCGCAGGACGGACGTGCAGCCTGACAGAGCCGACAGAATGGCCACGGACCAGGTATTCCTATTAAATTAATAATAATATCGCCAGACTAAAACCAACTATACGGTCGCGAACTAAGCAACGCTTGTGTTATGTGTACCGTGCAACACAGGGAGCGATTTTAGTATATAATACTTTTATAGGACTATGACTTGTATATAAACATTCGTGCTGATCACACAAAGAGTGACCCTACCGGGAATCGTACGCGGGATCATTGATACAGAAAACAGAGTAATTATCGCCAGACGAACACCGTCTGTACGCGCATCTACAATAGACTGGGGGCTACATTGGTAACATCCAAATGGGGAAACTACTCCTAAGATAATTTCTGAAAGTTGCCTTGGCTGGAATCGAACCCACCACTACTCAGTCCAGTGAACCGAATGGCTTACACTTAGACCACTTAACAAAGTGGTTGTATTATTGACACAATAATGAGGACAAAACTGTAGTTAGACTGTGTCTTCACATTGAAGATATAAAAAAAATGTTAATAGGCTATTTGGACCTTCCTAGAGCCAAAATAAGTAGTTTTTAAAACATTTTTGTTTGTGTTTGTATTTTCAAGCATGACGCAAAAGCTACTGAATTAATTTCAATAGCTTTTCATTACTGGGTAGCCTATGGTTAGATTTAAAAGAAAATCATTAAGCTATTGGTCAAAGTTGAGCTTAAATAAAAATAACATTGGTTGCACGGATGAACTGATATTTGTATTTTGTACTAAAATGTCGCTTCCATCATTACAGAACTGGGGCAATGTGTGGCCCGGACCGAAAACCTTTCATCCATCATCTGTACCTCTCCCGCTCCGTCAGGGCTACGTGCCAAAAGGCCACGCACCCCCTGGCAAGAAAGCTAACGCAGAACTCATGAAGATACCCAACTTTCTTCACCTTACACCACCAGTCATCAAAAGCCAGTGCGAAGCCATAAAAAAATACTGTACCGAATGGCCGAAACTACTAAACTCTGAAGAAGCTATACAAAAACACTATCCGGTTGAAGTTATCACCTCGGATTACTGCCACGCCAGTCCGTCTATACGCAATCCTCTAGCACGAGTTGTGACATTACGCATCAAATTATCAACTTTAAATCTCGACAAGCATTCGCGAGACAAGTTTATACGTTTAGTCGGTGATCGGTACAACAAGGATACAGACCTTGTGACCATAACGGCAGATAGATGCCCCGTCAGAGCTCAGAACTTGGATTATGTGAACTATTTACTTACTGCCTGCTATCACGAAGCCTGGAACGTTGAGGAATGGGAAAAGGATAAGACCGAAGATGATATGGAGTACTACGATTGGGATAACAATGCTTCCAAGAAGAGTTTAGTTAACTGGTATTTACACACACAAAATGATACAAAAAGTCTCACTGATGACGAATATAAATCATATGATATTACTCTAATACCGAACGGTGAAGAATATAAAAATGCTGTATCCAGTCTTATTAACGATGGTGAAAGTGATACAACGTTGGAGAAGTACGGTGAAGTTGTGAGAAAGTTGCTTGGTTTACCGGAGAAGAAGGTAGTTTAAGTTAAATAAAGTATTTTAGTTTGGTTATTGCCTTTTTGCTTAAAAACTTAATTGAAATAAGATAGTCTGCAGGTCAAGTTTATATCTTTTATACATATAGTATCACTCCCAGGCTTCCAGGCGATTAAGGTATTATAAATAAATATTTCTAGACAAACACACCAATGGTATGCTCTCAAACTCAGCAACACTGAATTAAAGGACTGCGGGTGATCTCAGTAACACCCAGACAGGGCCCCAAGTCTGCTAACACAATAGTTTTATAATCGAACAGCAACCGCATAGTAACTGTCACTTTTGACAGATATCCCATACAATATCTGTCAAAAGTATTCATAGTCAAAAGTATTCATAGTGTTTCATTCATGTATGAATGAAACAAGAAACTAACTACTTTCATTCATGGTTCCATTATATTCATATTTTCAGTTTCTGTAAAAGTCTGAGGAATATGGGATGGTAATGTAAAAAAAACCACTAAATTGATATAAGTTTATTCTCATTCAAGATTGCGTCAAATTAAAACATCTCAAGGCGGCATACGACACTAAACTGTAACTTTTTAAACTATCAACTATTATTTTGTTTAATATCTCACAGCACACTTGGAGAACGCAAGTTTTTTCACAACTACCCGCGTTACCGCCATCTTGGTAATTGGGATTCCATTTCCGTTTCCATAGGTCAGTTATAGAACTTTTTTTGAATATACCGTCATCTTGCGACGTTTGGGTGCTCGCTTGACTCAACACATCCTTATTCTTATTATATTTTTGTAGTAAAATCTCTAATAAATGAAATAAATAATGTAAATTTTCAATCTGGTTTATGTTTGTTAGTTCCAATATGGAGTTTGTGTCCGTTAATTTTGCATGGTATTCATTTAGAATATTAGCGATTTTCTCAATGCAATACTTTTGTATGTGCACAGATTTGTTTAGCAGAACGATTCTTTGGATATTTTCGTCTTTACTTAGCATCTGAAAAAAGAGTTTGTGAATTTTCATTAGTTACTATCCATCAGTGGAAAGACGTCCACTGCTGGGCACAGGCCTCCCTAAAAACTTCCAAACATCCTGGGCCCCAAGTCTGCTAACACAATCGATTCATAATCAAACAGCAACCGCATAGTAACTGTCACTTTTGACAGATATCCCATACAATATCTGTCAAAAGTAACAGTTACTATGCGGTTGCTGTTCGATTATGTTAGCAGACTTAAGGTCCTGGTCCTCCGCCACCCGCGTCCCCCGGCTTCCTGCGCCGCGTGTGATATCATCGCTCCACCTTGTGTTGGCCGTCCTACACTACGTCTTCTGGCTCGTGGTGGCCATTTTAGAGCCTTTCTCCTCAACAACCATCGATGCTATTTATTATTTTTTTCCTAGAAAAGGCGTTTTCGTCTAACTTACTACGTTTTCAACACCGTTCTCCCCCTCATGAATTTGTGTTAATAATAAATTATTTGCTTCAAGTAATGCTTCTAAAAACGATGGATATTTTTCTTCTTCATGCAATTTGTCTACGAGTTGACCTAGGACCTGAAATGTGGAACTTATGTCTATACTCGTACGTAAATCATATGCTATGTCAGAAGGCATACTATACCCTCGATGCTCATCATAAAAATGCTTGGTCAGATGCTGGTCCGGCTCCTCAGGAATATAAATGGCCTTGTTCGAGCAGACTATTAAGATTTTGTTTGTCTCCTCTTCTTTCTTATCTTCATTTACAAAAGTAATTTGTAAATGAGGGAACCATGTAGCCATTAACTTGTATATACTTAGAGCTAGTACTTTTTCGACCAGCTACCCAAGCCTGCGTAGCGGTTCCTACATTGTTCTCCCATAACAATGTGCTACTCAAAAATGTAAAAGATCTTTTTAATAGGAGCAACCATGGAGTTTCTTGCCCGTTCATCTCGATAGGAACGGAAACTCTCATAGCGCGTTTCAGGATTGTATGAGTTGTTCTGAATGCGTCTGCAGCGCCATCTGTGTAGCTTGTGGCGAGGATGAAGAGGTCGCTACCAGTACTTACCTCTGCAATTTCATTGGTTATATCTCTGGTCGTCACAACAAGATGGCAGCTCATGATGTAATTGAACAAGCAGTGGCCTGATTGATTTATCCAGCTTCCTGACAGTTGTAATGCTGGAATATATAAACTATGTGGAAGACACGCCATTTTCATATCATCATGTCACATCCATTATTTTATTTATAATGTGTTATTGCTATTCATTACTTGACATTGGCAAAATACCCGCTAAGTTGTGGGTGAGGCCGTATTCATATCCATTTTATTTTATTGCATTTCATTTCGTAAAGAAAGAAGAAGATAAACTATGTGAATTCCCGATATCGAAGTTCCGTGATCGAATACTGGTTGGGGCAAACTTGGTAATGAGCACGAATACACTGGTGGTAGGCTTCGGCCGTGGCTAGTCACCACCCACTGAACAAAGCCATGTCGCCAAGCGGCCTAGCCGTGTTCCGGCATGATGTTCGGTGTTGCCATTCATGGATGGCGGGTCAGATCAGCTGCGCTGCATGTGCCTAGTGAATGTAGCGTCTCGATCTACTGCCGCCTTCCTACCTAGGCAAGTATGCTCCATCGTAGATCTCATCGTCACTTGCCATCAGGTGAGATCGAGATCAAATACTTGCCTATAATGTAATAAAAAAAAAAATGTTTGTACCCGAGTCATGGATGTAAGTTGTAACAATAATAGTGTGAAATATTTTAACAGCGCCAACAGGAGGTTATAAAAATAACATTCCCAAAGAAATAAATACAAATTATACGACATTAAAAAAATGACACTCTGTACTGAGCTCACGACCAAACGCTACTGGGTCGCCATGTTTATTAAAAACAAAAATAATTTACACAATTATTTTATACATCAACGTGATCCATATAATTCACTGATTCGTCTCTTAAGGGGGAAGCTCAGGGTCAGGGCGCGAAATTCAAAATGTCAATGGTTTTTATTTTTTTACGAAAAATTTGGACATCTTTACGATGTAATTTAATGTTTTGCGATAGGATGTCTCGATGTATTAAGTTTGCTTAAAAAAATACCTAAAGCGATACAACACCATAAAGTTAGTAAATGTATTAAGATTTTGTATTTCTCTTCTTCCTTCTTATTTTCATTTACATAAGTAATTTGTAAATGTGGGAACCATGTAGCCATTAACTGTAATTTTATACTTAGTTAGTACTTTTTGTTTTTTTTGACCTGCTGCTAAAGTTTGATTAGCCATTCCTACATTGTTCTCACATACCTATAACAATGTATTGCTCAAAAATGTAAAAGATCTATTTTAAAAAAAAGAGCAACCATGGAGTTTCTTGCCCGTTCTTCTCCATAGGAACGGCATTCCGAACGGGTGGTAAAGCAGTAGCATAATATTTTTGTAACTTGACGATTCATAAGTACTGTACAATAATGGTCTACGTGAATAAAAAATATTCTGATTCTGATTCTGATTCTAGCGGTTTTTACAAACCTTATGGTATTGTATCGGATTAGGTACTTTTTAAAGCAAACTTAATACATCGAGACATCCAATGTAGAATGCTAATATCGCAAAACACTAAATTACATCGTAAAGATGTCAAAATGTTTCGTAAAAAATTAAAAACCATTGACATTTTGAATTTCGCGCCCTGACCCTGAGCTTCCCCCTTAAATAATTTACACAATTTTTGTTACACCTTATATACAAGTATTACTATATATTAGTATACTGAGTTCGCGCTCAGTCCATTGTACGGTACCCATAACTCAAGCGTTGCTTAGTGTGGGACCGTTGGTGTGT